>CM026265.1:4435313-5035313 GCA_014851425.1 Senna tora | reverse complement strand
GTAAACAACACAATAAACGGCCATAAAAGCAGATATTTAGGGTATGTTTGGGACTTGGAAATATAAAAGAGAGGGTGGGTTAAAAATCTTTCACCATCACCTCCCCTCTCCCCCTCTTCATAATAACTCCCAAATAAATGAAAATAAAAAGAAAAAAAAAACTTTGGTACAGTTTTTTTTAATCTTTGTCAGTTCTCCAATAACTAATACGTGTATGTTTATATAACTTATCTCTCCATGATTGGTTCATATCTAAAAAAATTTCCACATGTTCTATTTTGATTTAAGAACCTAATAGCAAAGATATAAACAACCGCATATAAGTCTAGTAATTTTCCCTTCCCTTTCCCGTTGTTATCCCTCAATCCTCATCCAAACATACCCTAAAGAAAGGCCAGAGCGTGTTGATAGCTAATATCTTAAAAGAATAGGTTGGATTTTTAAGTACAGCTAACAAGAGCTATGATAACAGTGTTGAACAGTCAGGATTTATTTACATGATCTAGTGCTGGTGTAAAGCATGCAAACACTGTGCATATTCTTGACTCTGATTGGCCTAAACAAAAAGGAAGAATGCAATAAGAAAAAAAAATGCAGGGCTGGGTTATGACCCTTCTTTTCAGGATAACTTGAAACTTTAAAAACTTGCCTTAGAGTCGTAGAATTTTAAGAAGAATCGAGACTTGGGCACGGATAACTTGGTTTCAAGAATTGACGCAATTGCACCACTAAGTTTCTTGTTCACATCAGGGTTAAGACCACCAATGGACACCAATTCACCATATGCTGCAGGCTGCTCAGTCCCACCAAAAGATATCGGTATTGATCCTTTCAGCACAATCATCACATACTGCAAATCAACAAAAAAGCAGACTCTGAATACTTAAGGACAAGCTGAAAAGGTCAAAGCAAAAGACATCATAACATCATGGTTCCAGCAATTTTCTAAAAGCATCCTTCAAGTCTGCTTAAGAATCATGTGGATTTAAATTAGCAGAATAGCACATATGAAATAGTAACTACTTGATACATTTGCAAATATAGAACAAGGTTGTACTTGTAAGGCTGGAAAGACATAAAAGGAATCTAAAAGAGTAACTCATAAGATGTCATGTTTGACATGGAGGGTTTAGAAAACTAACTTGGCAATAGGATATAAACAACAAAGTTCACTTTAGAATAGATTACATCCTGGTAGAGAAATAGATAACAGAATTTACTAATGCAAGGATATGCAGGACAAAATAACGGAGGAAATCATTTCCACAGCATTCACAGTCATCAACAAGGCTTTGTATAATTTCTTCCAGATTTCAATGATTACAAAGTGAGAATATAACATAGACTAGGTTAGGCAGTCTATGAACCTAAATGTGTTAGCAAGTTAGCACACACACAATCACATATCAACGCAGAAAATCTCAATAGGTTAGTTTGCAGCTAAACTAACCTATTGAGATTTTCCTGAGATGGCATGAAGCAGAGGATCAGAAAGATAAGTACATATTCAAAAAAGACACTTGTAAGATGTAACCTTTGAAGCTCAAATTCCATTTAAATCTAAAGGTATGTGAGACAATAAAACGATAACAAAATTATCCAAGACACAAATGACAATCCAACCACATAAATATATTCTAAAAAAATGATAAGCCCAATAACCCCCATGACTATTGCATAAGAAAAATCTCAGGTTTCAAAACGCACATACAATAACGAGAAAATTTAGCTAAATGTTGTCGCAAGAGGTATGGTATGGAGTAGTTCCCATTGCTAATAATGTTAATAATGTCCGTTAAATAAACGAAGGAAGGCTAATTTCACCATTTCCGAGACAAATTACGAACAGAAACATGGTTGTGCGCGAAAAAAACTCCGAAACAATACTAGACAGAAGAAGAATCGAAAGCATATATATATAAAGAAAACAGTAAAAAAAGGAATAAAGGGGGTGGGTTTCCGTACAGACTCAGGTTTGCCGATGAGCTTGGCGACGGTGGAAGTGGCTTCGGAGAGAATAGAAGAAGTGTCAACGCCGTCGAGGTTGACGTTGGTGGAGAGGTTGAGGCAAGGCATTTTCAAGATTTTCTCTTCACTCACTCTCTCTTCAAAGCTTCTCTTTCTAAACCCTCACCGGCTCTTCTTCTATCTGCTATAAATTGAGTGAGGTGCAAATATGTTCAAACTCCCAAAAATGCCCTTTTAAGTTTTATAATTAATAATGGGCTAAAGTACTATTTTGATCCTCAATGTTTGCATAAAGTTTAATGTTGGTGCTCTCTCAAAGTTTTTTTTTTGTCGATTTTAGTTCTCGAGCGTAACACCGTTAACTTTTGCCGTTAAATGATGATGTGGCATGCTTGTGTGGCACACTCTCTCTTTTACGTGTCATATTTTAATGAGTTGATACGCCACGTCACTCCACCATGGTCACATCATCATCATCTTCTTCTTCTTCAAAGCAAAAATTTTGCCATGGTGGAGTGACGTGGCGTGGCATGCCACGTCATAAAATATAACACGTAGGAGAGAGGATGTGCCACATAAACATGTCACGTCATTATTTAACGACAAAAGTTAACAGTATTACGCTCGATGACCAAAATCGACCAAAAAAAACTTTGATGACCAAAATAGTACTTTAGCCATTAATAATGCCTTTCAACTTCAGAAGTTCATAAACGGAAGCAGAGGATGTGAAAAAGTGAGAACGGGCTTGGCCCATAAGGTCGGTGTGATTTAGCCCTTAGGATAGTAAGGATTAAGTCAAAAAAATTGTAATTTATTTTAAGGAACGGTTTTTAGTTTTGTCTCATTTTAGTCCATGATCCATGGTGGATTTTCAAGGGCCGGACAGGACTGACCCAATGGACTTTTCTTTTTTCTCCCTATCTATTATATATATATATATAAAACAAGAACCACTCCTTTACCACATGTCAAACTCTGAGCAACTCTTTTATATATATATATATAAAACAAGAACCACTCCCTTACCACATGTCAAACTCTGAGCAACTCTTTTTTTTTTTAATAATCGTACACCACATTTGAACAAAATTTTTTCTTTTTAAAAAAATTACTCTTTTTGAGCACAACTTTTTTGTTTGGTCTGTCTATACACAAAACTCAAAATTGCATTTTTAAATATTTAATTTACAATTAATACTTTTTTATCTTATTTTCTTTAAAGTATTTTAACTTTTATAGCTTAATTTATTTGTTACCTAAGGTTCCTTCGACACATTTTTTGAATATTTTTTATTTTCAAAAGATTTTTTAAATAAAGTTTGAAAAAATACTATAAAAGAGAAGTAATTTGTGTTTAGTAAGTTAAGTTAAAAAGTAATTTTATTAGTAACACATATTGTGTTTAACAAATTTGTATGAAAAGTATTTTTTAACCGTAAAATTGCCTAATTTAAAAAATATAAAATTACCAAGAAGAACATATATAAATTTAATACGTTATTAATATTATTAAATAGATAAATGATATAAATATGTATTATTTTTATTATTATTTTGATAAATTATTATTATTATCTTTATTAAATAAATTATTTTTATTAAAAATACAAGTAAGATCACAATATAATCACATTAATATTTACAAGTACTTCATACTTTAATTACGTTGTAAGAGAGATAAAATGAGAATTTTAAAATTTGAGTAAAGGTAGTTTTGTTCTAAAAAAATTTAAATTTAAATTTTTGCTTTAGATTAGAAGTAAATGCTCCAATTTCTAGATTATAGTTAAATTTTTTATTTTTTTATTTTGCTATGAAAAACAATATATTGCAAAAACGAGCAGAAGCACACCACCAAAGAAAATAAGCACTTTTAAAGTTCCTACAAACTTGGCCAAAAAAACATAAATTATATCTATATGGTAAGAACTTTGTTGTTTCTCTCTTGCATTCAGAGAGAAATAGCAAGAGAAAAAGATTATGAATTTGAAGTAAATATTAATTCTTGATATATTCCTATAAAAAAAATTCTTGATATTTTGATGAAAATGCATTGTCACATGTTACCAACACAATGCACGAGTATGAATAGGTGCAAATGTTTAATGCTCGTGTAGATGATATTATAAGTATATTAATAATATATTTGTTTTTTAATCTTTATCACGATATTGAAGATGTTACATGTGTGTGTTTTATGTGGTGCAATTGCACTACGATGAAAAAGTTAGAAAACAAAAAAAAAATATTAATCTTCGAAGTTTTTTATATATTGTTCTTAAGAAAATATTCAATTACCTACCTTAAAAGAACTTTCCTAATTGTATTTAATGCAATTAATGTTTGATGTGAATCTTCAGTTAGATACTTATAAATAATTAAAAAATTTTAATTATATATTAGTATAATATTTTTTGTATTTATATAAGTAAAGATTGAATATAATTATTTATTAATAAATTCTTTAGACCTTTAAAATGATTTGAATAAAAACATCCCGTGCAAAGCACATGTAACAATCTAGTTTTTAAAATATATTATAAGTATTTTATGTTATATAGAATATTATAATCTATATTATCATATTGATATGTAATATTCATCCCTAATATGCTAATATGTAAAATAAATTATATTTTTATAAGATAATATGTAATATTCATTCATAATATGTTGATGAATAAAATAAACTACACTAAATAACCTCTTAAATCCTATTATTACAAGCCAACTTATAATATTTATTTCTAATATGTTGATATTTGATCAAATAAAATAAACTTTTTAATAAAATAAAATAATAAATAAATAAATGGCCCATGGGTTGCTGACCCTTGGCCCATCAAAAGTTGGGCCGGGCCAATATTTTAGGTCTACCTGAGTCCAGTCCAGCCCATCTTAGTAAAAGGTTGGTGGGCTAGCCCACGGCCCTGTAGACTGGCCCATTTTGACACCCCTAAGCAGATCCTCTGCCTTTCAAAATTGCAAGTGCAGGGCGCAGTGCGCAATGCGTACAATAGTAACGTTTTGGGCACTAAATTGATATAGAGAGTATTTTGTGCTTTAATTTTCGGGATGTACAGTGTATAAAAAAATAAAGATAAGCTGGAAAAATAATAAAGTTTTAATTTATTAACAATAAATAAATAAAATTATGTTTTTGGTTTTTTACGGATATCCTCTTATTAAAGACAATCATGTTCAAGACACTATTAGACACTAAATATAAATACTTGGGAATAAAATGTTATATTAAATTCTAAAACATTTCACATCTCTCAATTTAATCAGTCAAAACCCCAAATTGGTTCCTTATGTTGCCACCAAGTTTCATATTGATCTTTTATGTTTCAAAAAGTTTAAATTGGTCCTTTATGTTTGCAAGAAGCTCCAAATTGGTGCTTCTATCCAATTTTGCCGTTAAGTAATAACGTGTTCGACTGATGTGTCACCGTCCCTCTCCTATGTGGTATACTTTGCTGTATTGTCACAAATAAGAAGATACCTATCTGGCCCTATGGAAACCAAAAAGGATTATTTTATTTATTTTTAATTAATGGAATTAAGTATTTAATAAATTATTTGTAATACCTGGAACTGTCAAAAAGGCACTGTAAACATTGTCAGGTATTAAATGTAAGTGCCTAGATAATTAAAAAAACTTGATATTTTAATAATTTATAGACTAAATTAAAAGATGCGAAATGTTTTAGAATTTAATATAGCATTTTATTTTCATATACTTATATTTAGTGTCTTATAATATCTTAAACAAAATTGTCTCTAATAAAATAATATCCGTAAAAAAATCTAAAATATATTTTTTTAATTAATTAATTATTCATTTCATTATTTTTTTAGCTTATCTTTATTTATAATATACTGTATATCTCAAAAATCAAATCACAAAATATTTTATATACCAATTTAATGTCCAAAACATCATTATTGAATGCAACGCACTTGTACTTGCAATTTTGTAAGGTAGAGGATCTACTTTCTTGAAAGTATATCAAATGAACTACACTGTGACTGCTGAAATGCAAACAGTAACCCATCAGTTTCAATTGCCACCCCTTCATGTACTTGTTCGTATGGTTGAAAAGCGTAAAAAGTAGTGTAAAAAAATGAGTGGAGTATATATAATATTTATTATATTTTTTAATTTGATATAATTTTAATCTTTATTTTTTTTTTAATATAAAAAATAAAATAATAATTTTATTACATCTTCATTATATTTTCATTCTAAATTTTTATTATTAAACACAATAAATTTTTTTTTCATTTTTCTTTTTGAATAAAGAACATTACTACTTTTGTAGCATTCTTCTTCGTAGCTCTGAATCACCTACAAAATCTATCACCTTATTATATACATAGACTTAGCTAGCTAAGGTCATGCACACCACAACGACGACCACTAGGCATTAGGCAGTTTATTGGAGTGGATATTTGGATGAATACGAACACAAAATATTATTTAGTCTCTGAATTATTGGTCAAATTATTATTTAGTCTCTGAATTTATCAAAAATATTATTTAGTCTCTGAAATTTTTAACTATCTCAACTATTTATAGTCCCCGAATTTGACAAAATACTATTTAGTCCCTGAATTTGTAACTATGTCAACTATTTAGTCCCCAAATTTGGTAAAAATACTATTTAATCACCGAATTTGCAACTCTGTCAACTATAACTATGTCAGGAGACTAAATAGTTGACAGACTTGCAAATTCGGTGATTAAATAGTATTTTTGTCAAGTTTGGGGATTAAATAATTGACATAGTTACAAATTCGGAGACTAAATAGTATTTTTTTCAAATTCGGGGACTAAATAGTTGACATAGTTAAAAATTTCGGGGACTAAATAGTATTTTTATAAATTCAGAGACTAAATAGTAGTTTGACCAACAATTCAAGGACTAAATAATATTTTGCCTCTATATTTTAATTCCATCAAATTAGTACATATAGAAATAGTACTATTAAAACGGGCCGAAGCCCGCAAGCTGATCTGGTCCATTAATTGGGCTGATTTGAGAGGTTTTGTTTAAATTTCACTTATTTATTTTTATTAATTTTATTGATTATTTTAAAGAATATTAGTATATATTTTATATATATTGTTATTAATATATTAAATTTTATAATATTTATAATTTAAAGTAAAAAAATAATTTAATTTTTTAAATTAAAAATAATTTTATACAATTTTTTATGTTAAAATATAAAATAATAAAGACTTAGTTCCATCTGTAGGAATATTTTGGAGAGGTGCAACCAACTCCAAAAAAGTGTATTTAAATGGATTCTTAGACTATGCAACCAAAGTGTCGATTGTATTGCTAAGTAAGCTAGAAATTGCACACAGGATATGATCTGGTTGAATTCAACACCCATTTTCTTATTTGACTTTTGTAAAGTTGATTTATCATAAATGAAGTTTAAGTTTATTAATTACCCTTGATGGGTTTTCGAATATATATATAATATTATTCATAATTTATTTGTATCTTTAGTTTTTGGTCAAAACTCTAAATTGGTCCTTTATGTTTGTACGAAGTTTCATATTGGTCCTTTATATTTTAAAAAATTTAAATTGGTTCTTTATGTTTGCAAGAAGTTCCAAATTGGTCCTTCCGTCCACTTTCGTCAATTTTTTTAGTTAAGTGCCGATGTAGCGTACTGACGTGTCCATCTAAGCTGACATGTCATGCCACATCATTATCACCTCAATGCCACGTCATCACATATGATAGTAGATGATGTCGTGGCGATGACGTGGCATGACACGTCAGCTTAAATGTACACATAGGAGAGATAATATGTCCATCTCAGCACTTAACGGAAGAAATAAACGGACTTGAACGGAATGACCAATTTGAAACTTCTTGCAAACATAAAGGACCAATTTAAATTTTTTGAAACATAAAGGACAGATATAAAACTTCGTGCAAACAAAAAGAACCAATTTAAAGTTTTGATTTTTTTTTAATTTATATATTATTTAATATATAAATTAAATAATAAAAAAAAATTATATTTAAATGGATTCCAGCCCCTTTCTTTCTCTTCCCTCTCCTTGAAAGGGAACCAAAGATCCACTTCGCTCTCCAAAAATATCAATCAAACACAAAAACAGAGAATTAAAGTTCCACTTTCCTCTCTTTAAATTCAACCAAATGTGATCGAGCCTGTTTGGTAGGAGGGAAGATATCTCACAAGGATGAAAGGTAGCATCTCCGCAGGAAAGATTTATTGCGAAGAAGGAAGATAAGAAAAGTAGGTTTAAAATGTCAATTTTGTCCTCAATAAAAAGTAAACATTCTATAGAAGTTAGGAGAGGTGAGTGTTCTCACCACTTTTGAGCTTGTTTGGTACATGGTGAGGTTACTTCCATGGTGAGTTAAGTTCCATCATAGGAGGGGAGGTAGGTGCCATGGGTGAGGAGAGGGAAGTTGTGGTGAGGTGAGGTGAGTTGAGGTTTAAAGACCAAAATGCCCTTAAAAGATTTGTGGCTTTTAAAAAAGTAAGGGCAAAAAAGGTATTTCATACTTTATCTTCTATTTCCCTATCTTCTTCCCACCATACCAAACAAATTACTTTTATATTCCACTTCTATTTTCCTGCATACCAAACATATTTTTTTCAACTTACTTCCACTTCCATTTCTATTTCTACTTCCACTTCCACTTTCCACTAAAATACTCACCGAATACCAAACGCAACCTAAAAGAGATCACATGGCGACAATTTTGTTCTTATTGATGTTACGATGGATCCAAATTGAAGCCAACACAAAAAATTGGGAAACAAAATATTCTGTGCCTTCTTATGTATATATGCATCTCTATAAAAATATGTTTGTAATTTCTGATTACTCATTGGTTCACTAGTTAATGTACGAGTGAAGAAGGTACAAACATCATACATATATTAGTAGGACCTCACTTTTTAGATTTTTATTGGACATTTGTTTTGGGATTAGAACAATTATTTCTATCTTTCACCATAGTGTGGTGGACCACTGGTAATTCAACCATAGTTCAACGAATTTTGTGGCCTCTACTATACATTTTTGCACATAAAAACAATAAATCTTGTCGGCCATTATATATGTAGATTTTGCTAGCTAGTACAATCATAGGGTATGCATGATTATATTATGATTTTTTTTATAAGAATAGAAAATTATATTATGATATTTAAATATTTTATTTTTTATAAGAGAAAAAAATGAAATAAAAAATATATAAAGGGACAAAATTGAAACCTCATACAAAGTTCAAGGACCATCTAAATTAAAAGGTTAACTTTGGCCTTAGAGATATCAACAATATCCCGAAGTTTATGTTTAACATGCATATGTGTGTGTGTATATATATATATATTCAACTATAATTTCTATCAAATTGTATTTTGTTGAAAACATGCAAATAATAATTAATATAATAAATAAAGTGAATACAAATTGTATATAATATAATACTTCTAACCTAGTTTTCTTTGCTATGTTATTGTCCTATTAGGTATGTAAAGGGAATAAATGTAAAGTAATTGTAAAGATAAAAAATATGTTTGATATGATATAAAATAAAAAAAAAATTGTAAGATAAAATTAGTCAAAAGATCAAAATGTTCTTATTATTATGTTTTAAAAATATAAAATTTATATTAAAAAAAGGTGATGGTGGGTGGGTGGTGGTGGTAATCGGCGGTGGTGGCCAATGGCGGTGCTTGCCAATCGTGGTTGACGGTGGTTGTTGGTGGCGGTCGATATTGGTGGTCGGCAGTGATGGGTGGTGGCATTTGACGATGGTCGGTGGCCGGTGGTTGGTAGTGGCGGTCGATGGTAGAGGTCAGTGGACGATGGTGGTGGTTGGGTGGGTAATTGTGAAAAACGAGAGGGGCAACTTTGTAAAAAAATTTCAGTTACGTAAGAGCTCGTTTGGTTTCTTGTTTTGTAGATGTAATGTGAATGAGAATGCTGAAAGGAAAGGGAATAAGAATGTGAAAATGATGTGAATGGAATAAAGGTGGATAAAAAATTAAAGGCAAAAATATAATTTTATCACATTACAAAAAGTAGATATATTTGGTAGGAAGAATGTTTGGGATTATAAGATACATTACGTGCTTAACGCCATCAACCAAATGGGGCCTAAGTAAACAAGTTTTACATAGCATTTCTGATGTAGGGCCTATTTGGTCAAGCTTAATTTTGCCCTCAAAGTGCTTATTTTTTTCGAAAGTGCTTATTTTCTTAAAAATCTACTTCATTTGATGTAAAGTGAATTAATCCGATAAAATTAGTTATTGATTGACTGCAACACAATTTTATCTTAACTGATCAATGGTTCAGATTAATTGCACCAAATAACTTTACCTAAAATTATTTTACTTAATCCACTTTCAGATTCCAATAATTTAAAGTAGATTATAAGGCTTTAAAATCATACTAAATAAATATATTTCTCGAATTTTGTGCAATTACTTTACATCCCTTAGTTTTCATGCCTACCAAACGGAACTCAAAAGTTTGATCGATAAGTTATGATGTTTCAATTTTATTTATTTTTTATTATCTTTATAGAAAACCAATAAAGATAATAAAAAATTAAAATTAAAATTAAATCATCATAATTAGTATCACTTAAGTAAGGTGTTTGAGACCTTATGAATACATATATTCTTGTTAGGAGCTCTCCCACCAAAGTCAAATGCATGACGTTGATCAAATTCGAATTAGTCGAGGCAGTGCCTCAAAAATCGAACAAGAATAAAAAAAAGTATTAATTATTAGCTTATAAGTCACAATCTGGCACCTTCAAGCTTCAACATAAATTTTGCCAATCTTTTAAGGATTAAATAGATTTAGAGTGTCTTTGGTTGGAGAAAAGAGGACGGAATGAGAATGGAAAAAATGAGGGAATGAAAATGTCATGTCAATGTGATGTGGTGTGAATAGAATAAAAGTGGATAAAATGATCATTTTGCCCTTACATTAAAAGTGATAATGGAAAAAAGTGGATAAAAAAGCAAGGACAAAAATATAATTTCATCGCATTGTAAAAAGTGAGATTTATTTGGTATGAAGAAAAGAGCTCTAGGATGTGTTCATTATATATAGAGCGTGTTCTTTTGGGAAAAACAATGAAGGAAAGGAAAAAATAAAGGCTCCTTTTACTTTTTCCTTTCCTTGCCAACTTTTAAAAAAAAATATAAAATATCTATTATACCATTTGAGTTGACACAATCCTAATCTTTTTTTATTATTTTAATATAAGGGGTAAAGTGATAATTTTAATACATTCTCATTCCATTTTCATTCCAAATTTTTACTACCAAACACAGTAAACTCATTCTCATTCCCTTTCCCTTTCTACATAAAGAACGCACCCAATACCCATAAACTTGGTGGAAAGGAGAGTAAAAAGTAGATGAGACCCATCGGGTTTTGCTTTCCTTCGGACAAAAGAAAAAAATACAAAATACAAAATGTCTATTATACCCTTTGATTTAACACAATCATAACTTTCTTTTCTTTTTATTATTTTAATATACAAGATAAAGTGATAATTTTAATACATTCTCATTCAATTTCTATTCACAAATTTTACTAACAAATACAATAAATTTATTTATTTTTCTTTCTCTTTCTCTTTTTGTTTCTCCGCAAAGAACTTACTCTTTAGTCTTTATATTTCTTCCATTGACTATATTTAATATCTCAAAATATGTTCATCTGCGTGTCTCACGTGCATATAGAACTGACGATTCATTTAATTCTAATACACTGATATTAATTTTTAAAAATTAAATGATATATATATATGTATTTTTTTATAGGATAAAATATAAATGATATATTTTATAAACCATCTTATAAATTTATAATAATTAGGTCGATTCACCCTTAGAAATAAAAATCAATTATCTCTCTCTTCCTTTCATTTTTATATAGGAAAAAAGTTAGGTCAAATTTTTTATATCCTTGTCATCAAGTTCTATTAATCATATGTGGTATACAAGGTAATCAAGATCGAGATTTTAAGTAGGATCGACAAAGGCATAAGATAGATCGAATCGTTAGATCGGATCGAGGATCGTAAGATCATATCAATTTTAAAAAATAATTAATCTATATATTTAATAATATATATTTTAAATAAATATATAAAATTATCAAAATTTCGTGATATTTTCATAAATCAGTTCATAAGTCACCAAAGTGAAGGTATCTATACATCAATTCAACAAACAAAATATCAAAATTCATAGTCATAAATATCTAGGACTAAAGCTGCGTTTTAGGCCTCTATTTTTTTTAAATTAACTTATACGATCTTATGATCTTTTTTTTACGATCTTACGATCAAGATCGCGATCCTATCTCGATCTTGGAATTTTTCGATCCTAAGCACGATCCAGATCGAAATTACGATACAAGATCGCGATCTTGATTACCTTGGTTGTATATACGAGTTTGGATCCCGTGCAATTCCGGTGCAATTCCTATAAAATACACATTTTTACATCATTTTTGAAGTACTAATACTGATTTACTCTAACAATAACCCACTATGAATGGATTAGGAATGAAATTATTATCAATTTTGACAAATATCACCACTAAATAGCCTCGTGAGACTATTTTTTAATATTAATAACAATTTGGTCCCTAATCCATTTAAGGTGATGATATTTGTCAATATTGATATTAATTTGGTCTCTAATCTATTCATAGTGGATTATTATTAGTGTGAGTCCGTATTAGTACTTAAAAATTGAAGTAAAAACGGGTATTTTATAGGAATTGCACCGAAATTGCATGGAAGAGAATTGCACTGGATCCAATTTCTGTATATACACTCTCTCTTTTATAATTGGTCATATAAATGTGATCTTCTATACTCTCTCTACTGTGATTGGTAATTTAATCACTTTTTGTCACGTGTTATATTTATATTGGGGAACTTAATGACAAAGATATAAAGAACTAGATCTAAATTTTTTCCTTTTATATATACTTTTTTATGATTCACCTAGGTGGGCCCATATATATACATAGAATTGATTAAATAAAAGATATATAAATCAATAACTAGAGGTAGTAGAATAATAAAAAAATATTTAAATGAATTTAATTATTCATTAATAATCTAATTATTGAAATGGTAAAAAATAGAACATATTTGTGTTATTAGCAAAAGAAAAATAGAGAACATGTTAGATTATATTTGGTAGAAATGTACAGATGGGATGGGAAGAGAAAAGATATAAAATATTATAGAAAAAAGTGTGTTGAGAATGTAAAAAATATATATAATGAGAAGTGTGTTTGACATGTAAAAATATGATATAAAGTTTATTGAGAAGTGTGAGACTACATCTATTCTCTTAAATAACATCTTTATCAAACATAGCCTTAATATCGGTTCATTCATAACAAATATATAGCCATTTTAATTATGCACTTTTTTTTGCGTATGTTTAGATATCTATTATCGACAAAAATGACTAATTCTCTTATATCGTATTAAAAAAATAAAATTTTATTGTGTATTATTAGAGATCGAAGTCATGATTAAATTTTTAAAGAAATAAGCTAAATACCAATTGTATTAAAACTCATAATTTTAGTGCTAATCATTAAACTTTAGATTTGAGGTTGTTGGAACTTTTCTTTCTACCCCATCAATTTTTTTTGTTGGCCAAGATTCCACACCCGATCAATTAATCTTGGTATCTCATACTCCCTAGTCAACAGAAAACAAGTGGTCGGGAAATCAAGTTGAAGTAGAAATTAAATACACGGATGGAAGATATATCTATATATATACACTTAAAAATAAATAATATAATGCGGATGCATGCATCAACATATATTGACTTTAGTGGGCAGACATGGTACAAAATGGAGGAAGAAGGAACCTTACTTTGCATTATCAAGACAAATAAAACATATAGCATCATTTATAACAAGACACACAATAATAATTTAAAAAGGAAAAGCTTAATTAGGCACAACTTTTTTAGATAAAATATTATCAAATTAATTTGTTGACAAATTTATTACTTAAAAACTTTTATTAAAGTTTAATTTGAACGCATTAATTAAAGGCTAAAATGCACATAATTTCCCTGAATTATAGGGTGTTTGCACATAATCTCCCCGAACTTCAAAAAGTTGCATATCACCTCCCTAAACTTTTCAACTTTTGCACATAAAGGATTATGTTACTTTTTCCATCCAATTTTTAACATTCAATGCCACATCAGCTTCCACATCACATTTTAATTCCATGTCAGCTGGACAAATGAGTAATTTCTCTACCATTAATTAATTAATTATTTATTTTTATGAAAAAAATTAATTATTTTTATGAAAATTAATTTCTCTACAGTCTATATTTTAATTAATTAATTAATTTTTTTCATAAAAATAAATAATTAATTAATTAATGGTAGAGAAATTATTTATTTGCCCAGCTGACATGGAGTTAAAATGTGATGTGGAAGCTGATGTGGCATTGAGTGTTAAAAATTGGATAGAAAAAGTAACAGAATCCTTTATGTGCAAAAGTTGAAAAGTTTAGGGAGGTGCTATGCAACTTTTTGAAGTTCATGGAGGTTATGTGCAAATACCCTATAGTTCAGTTCAGGGAGATTCTGTGCATTTTAGCCTTAATTAAAATAAACCCCATTTAAATACTACATTTTTAGTATATCCTTCTAATTATCTAATGTCATTTATCAATATTAATAAGAATTCATTCCGAATACATTAAGAATTAAATCACTAATAATTTTAACAAATAACAGGTAATTAATAGAGGGAGTACCGAATTCTAAACATCAATCCTCTCAAGGTACCATACAAATACAAAGATTGAAGATACATTATTACATTAATTAATAATGTTAGAGTTTAGAGTTATTACGAAAAAGAGTAGTGTCAAAAACTTTGAGAAAGAATCTAGTGGTTGGAATAGAGAGTTTGGATTGCAAAATGGAGCCAAGTGTAGCAATAAGCTTCCTCTTCACTTCTGAGTTAATGCCTCCCATTGAAACTATTTCTGCGTAAGCTGCTGGTTCTTTGTTACCTTCAAATGATATGGCCACTGAACCCTTCAGTATCACCATCACAAACTGCATATCACATTCACAATAATATATATAATCAACATAAATATTTTTCTTTCTTTAATTTCACTATTTTTTTTGTTTCCCACAAAGGTATTATCTTATTGGAAGTAATCATGTTTAAACTAATTGAGGCCCCACAACAGGGATAAAACTCTCCCAACAAAATTTTTTTCATACACAAGACTCGAACCCGAGACATTGCTTAAGGGTACCTACCACTCCATATATATATATATATATAGAACTCTCCCAACAAAATTTTATTCATACACAAGACTCGAACCCGAGACATTGCTTAAGGGTACCTACCACTCCATATATATATATATATATATACAAGTGTACACACACACTAGCTAGCTTTACCACACGACTCTTTCTTTATGTAACAAAAGAACAAATTAGTTACTTACTTCATTTAAGAAAATTAAATGCTGAGTGTAAATTCCACTTTCCTCCTCCAAAATTCAAAAAATTATATTTAACTCCCGTCTAATTAATTAATTAATTTGTTGTCAATGAAAAGGTATACATGGAAAATAAGATTGGGAGCTTATTTTTTTTATATAACAATCAATAACTATAAAATTTGAGCCAAATTAGATAAAGTTCAATGGACTATGAATATAGTGACGGTTTTAAGTTTTAACAAAACAAAAATTATATACTAAATTTTAATATGATAATTTTTAACATAAGAATAAAAATAGTTAATTAATTTATCTTTTTGAAATGAACTTTATATACTGTGTAAAACACAAATTTTATTTAAAAAGATTAAAATAGATATATTTGTGTAACATTGTATCAAATTTAAAAATATCAAGTGTGTATTTCAAAACAAAATGGGTGGTAAATGTAATTTTACTAAGCTAAGTTAGTGTAATTTAGTAACATTTTATGGATTTAAAGCAAGGATAAATTAAGTTAATTCCATAATTTTATTTCTATTTAAAAATAAAAAAAAATTAAAAAAGCAAATTACTTGTTTAATTTCATGTAATTATATAAAGAATGAGTGGAAGCCAGAAATGATGAAACCCTTTACCAAATTTAGAGGAATGAATATGAAATTTCACATAGACATAGCAACACACAGCAATGGTGTACTGTGTGGGGCCCAAAGCAAATTGGGGATATTTGGTTGGTGGGTGTGGCTGTCTTCTGGGCCCCTTCACCATTACTGCTCCACCTGAATACTACTGCAATTTGCACACAACCCCACTTGTTTCTTCTTTTTTCTTCTTTTCCCCCCCACTTTACACTACTTTTCCAATAAAGGCAAGGATCCATACTGCTCATTTATCTTTTCTTTTTTTTTTTCAATAAAAATTTAGGTGAGGAGATGGAGTTCAGTCCAGGGTCAGAGCAGGTTATCGGGCTCAAAGAGCACTTACAGATAACTCATCAAATAAGACATTATCAAGAATCAAACTCAAGTCATACAATTATTATGGGCAGAAGGTAACCAAGTGAACCAAACTTTTATAACTTTTACAATTCTCATCTTTTAAGAATTCACATTCATCCATCATCAATTCTAAATTTCTAATTATAATACAATAAATCAATGATTAAAAAGTTGAGTACACATATTGTGCCATCTCATTTCTATATAACCAACAGATTTTAATTATTCATTTTTGTTTTATTTATTATGTGACTTACTAGCTACAAGAAATATGAGTGCTTTCAACAACTTAAATTTTGAATTTTTGCAAAAAAAAAAAATTTCAATAATCAAATTTTGGCAGTTGAAATAAGTTGTTGAAAAAAGATAATTATAGTATTTTCAACCGTCAACAATTTTGATAATATTTATTTTACAGCATTTTTCTCAATAGTATTTTTCTTCAAGGCTGTCGTCGACAAATGTATTGTCGAAAATAATATTATTGACATACATAGATAATTGTTTATTGTTGAAAATATTATCATTAACTTTTTTCAAGAATTTTTTTCGACAATCAAAGTTTAACTGTTAAAAAAATGTATTTATTTCGATGACCAAAATTTAATTATTAAAATTTTTTTTTTTTAACAATTAATAATGATTGTATAAATATATATAGGTTGTTAATAAATACACAAATGAGTGACATAAATAAATTACTTATCTCACTGTTACTCTTCTTGAAATTATTCCTAAACCACTCAATAGAATGTCAAAGTTGTCACTTGTCAACCTTCAAATTCAATAAGTTGACCAAATACCCTCTTTGTTTATAGAAATAAGTCAGTGACGTTTGGTAGTAAGAAAGATATTTTAATGAGAAAGAGGAGTGGGAGTAATTAGAGAAAAATGGAATAAGACTTTAGAAAAATATGTTTGGGATTTAGGAAAGTTGAATTAGATTGTAAGAGTGATTTTGTTAACTATTTAGTATGGTATAGGATGAAAATAGAAAAATAGAATAGACGACTTGTTAAAAGATTACTCTCTCCAATTTATAATATTTGTTTTGTTTGAGGTTTTTTTTTCAAAATATCTATTTTTTTTATAAAATCAATAGAACATTAATTTTTTTAAAATGTTATCCCTACCTATTCTCAAGATAAGATTAATTTTATTTTGTCTAACCAAGATAAGATTGATGAAGAAAAAGTATGTATGATTAATTTAATAAGGACACTGTAGTCTTTTACCTCATTTTCTTTACTTTTTAGGTGAATTAATAATTTTCTTAATTTATGTATATTTATTTTAAAAAATAGATATTATGAACCGAAAAATAATTTATACTTATCTAAAATTTTGACACATGTCCTCCTTCTAACCAATTCCTCTTCCCTCTATGATGATAGAGAATATACACAAGGAAGTTAAAAACCATTTCCCTTTTCCCTGTCCCAAACATGATGAGAGAATGATCCATTTATGTATTTGAGTATGCACTTTCTTATATATATATATTATCATGTTGTTTAATTAAAATAAAATATATAAAAAATATTTGTAAAATGAAAATTTATGATTTGGATAAGGATAGAGTTGTTTGTTTTTTATTAGAAAACCTTACATTATATTAAAGAAACAAAGTGCACCTAAGTTTTTCTCCTCAAATAAAAGATATTTTAGATAAAAGCTTACTAATAAAGGGACATCTAGGTCATTTCATCACACCATGAAAGAAAATATTAAATTACACATTTACGATAAAATTATTATGCAATTTGAGACTACATCATGTATGAATCTTTCTTAGGCAAAAGCTTCCACCAACTAGTCAATACCGTTGAGATAACAAGTTTTGAAGCCACCGTGATTAATAAAGTATTGAAAGTTAAACTAAACATTACTAAAAGACAAGTACAGCCAATATAATATAAACTATTTGGCAATGAATATCTTGTAAATCTGAAGCATATGACACAACCAAATATAACCAAAGATTCCAGTCATATCCAAAGTTTAATCCTATTTTATATGTAATTAATTAATTAAGGTTTAATTTCTAGAGACAGAGTTACGGAGCATAGTCCTCCGGTTCACAATATCTGCTTCGTTGGGTAGATGCGCACAGACCAAAGAAATAATTAGTTCACTTCAAACTTAAAAAAATATTAAATAAAAAGACTAAAATACTCTTACTAATTAATTACTCCTAATTACTCTTTCTCCATTAATCTTATCACGAGAATATGTATTACATAGGGATGAAACTGTAAGAAAATAATTAATGCTTTATTGATTTTGTAAAATAGTTGATATTTTGAAACATAAAAAAATTTTCACTCAAACAGATATTGTGAATCGGAGGGAGTATTATTCCGAACTCTAATTAAAGGACTGGTTAATCCAAAATAGCAAAAAATCAGAGGCACACAAATAGAATTATTGATGAATTGGTAACCGCAGGATCTGAGAGAGGAGGAGCTTACTTTTTTGGGTTTTCCGATGATAGAAGAGATAGCAGAAGTGGCTTCGGAGAAGATAGGATCGGTGTCGATTCCGTCTAAGTTAACGTTGGTGGAGATGTAAAGGCAAGGCATGTTTGTGTCTCTCCGATCCTCTTTTTCTTTTTTCTTGCTTTTTAGTCCCTCTGCTTCTTCTTCTTCCTTCTTGGTGTGTGAATCAAATTTGAAACTGGTGGCCACTGCCAGTACAATTCATAATAACCCCACCCCACCTTGGCCCTATTTATATAAGAAAATTGTTGGAGTTGAGTTGAGTGCGTCAAATCATATATCAATTAATAATTGTTAGTTACATAATATTCAAAAATAATGCTTTTTTTTTTTAAAAAAAAACTTTAATGGGTTGGTTCAAGCAATGTTGTTCGTTAGATCTCGATTTAATTAGTAAAATTTTATAATTTTATGATTTTATTTATAAAAATCGATTTTGATCTTAGATAAAATAAAAATATATTAGGATAGTAATAGGATCTCGATTTTTTATGTCCGATCTTAAGATTTAACATGATACATATTTTACGATCTTACGATCTCATATTAAAATTTTACATTTTTAAAAGGAAAAAATTTCAAATATCACACTAATAGTATACATTAATAAATAAGTTGTTTTGTAAAAATTGTTTAAACATAAACATTTTAATATATCACGACTGAATTATTTTATGAAAGAAAAATAACTCTTTGATCATTTTATTCTTGTAAAAGAAATTTTATATTATTAAATATATTTTTATTTATTTTACAAATATGATAGGATTTTACAATCCTCGATTTATCTTGTGTCTCTTTGGATCTTATACAAGATCTTGATCTTAACAACTTGTCACGCGTCCAAGTGGTAAGCGGATTGGTATCGCCTAAGCAATATTTTAGATTTGAGACATTGTGAATGTAGCTTTATCTGTTAAAAAACTCTCCTACTATAGTCAAGTGAGTGAAAAGTTCAAATTAGTCGAGATAGTACCTAAAAGATGAACGATAAAAATATATATAATAATTTAATATTTTATAATTATTGATTTTAACAATTTTTAATACATGACGAATTCATGCATAATTTATAGTTTTATACTCGACTAGATGGTCAATGAATTGCTAAGTTATTGGAAAAGCTGTTTCTCCCACTTCTTTAATTATTTTCATTTTCCAAATTATATATATATATAAAATTTAGTCACATTTCACAAAGTATTGGAGTCAGCTGCATGCCATTTAGAATATTTGTATATATTTAGAATTTATATATATATTAATACCCATGTACCTTTTTCCACTTTTGTGTATAAAATTATTTATTGTATTTTTTATGAAAAAATTAAGTGCATTTTTTTAATATATTTTTCATCAATCAATTAGTTCTTTAATAAAAAAAAATTTATACACGTTTATATATAATTCATTACTCCTATAATTAGTTATTTACAAAATTAACATATTTTATTTTGATTAAAGAGTTTAATAACAAAAAAATAAAAAAAATTATTGCATATAAAAGTCTAGTCTTTTATTTTACAAAATAATTTAATCAATTGAAAGGAAATAATACAAGAAATAAATCATATATATATATATATATATATATATATATATATATATATATATATATATATATATGATTTTGGGATTTTCTATGTCTCAAAACTATATATAAGTATTAAGTACATAAATTATGCCAATTAAAAATGATTCTGATATTAAAAAATTACAAGATATATGTAAGAAGGTACTTCTTTTTATTATTTTAAAAATTAAAATAAAATAAATTCAGTTATAATTAATTTTTTTTAAAAAAGTTAATTATATATATCTTCATATCTTCTACCTTGATTCACTATTAATACATGAGAGTTTCGAAATTATTATACTCCCTCTATTTGTTGTTTTTTATTTATTAATATTAATAAAAATTAAATTTTAAATTCATTCAGGGTACATTACTATTAATTTTGATAAAATATTATTTATTGAAGGAAGAACATATTATCCTTGATGAATAATAGTGTAACAACCAATGAGGTTTGACTCGCTTGGTCAACTTCCGCCCATGACAATTGTATAGTTTGGGTTCGATTTTTGGTGATGTCTCATTTAGTGAGTAATATATAAGAATCCCTATAAGTGTTCTTTAAGCTCGGAGGCCTGCCCTAATCCTGGAATGGGGCGCCATCCCCTCACTTAAATTTTAAATTATGAAAAAAAAATTAATAGTGTAACAAAAGGTTGCTTGTGCCACTAGCTAAAATGCCCAAATTGAGGATATTATTTCCTTGCTCATTTTACATGCCGCACTTGTGGGTAAGCACATGTTCAATAATAATTCATCCATATATATATACTTGAATTTGCAAAAATGACTTACTTGTACTTAAAGTCTAAATCTTTATTTTTGGTATACTAAGGGAATTTTTGGATCTTCATTGATGACTTCCGCAAATTTATAATTTTTTTAAAAAAATTAAGAGTTTTTTAATTATCATTATATATGAAGTTGTTTACCTAAAAACTTTGATTATGTACGTATTAAGACCAAAACAAAACTTCAGCAACACATTCCTTGCATGTTTAACTCGTTCTTAGCTTGAATGCCACTTTCGCTTCCCAAGTTTAGTTATTTGACTTTAATAATTAATTCTGTGCTAATTACTAATTAGCTCCTTGTTAAGGTAAAAAAGAATGGAATTATACAGTCAAAAAGTATGACCTATTAGTTTAATATTGTAAATATTGGAATAAAAATGAAGTATACGTGCTTTAAAATTAATCAAAAAGTGTAACCATTTTCTTGAGTAGGAAGGCTTCCTATGTCATCAAAATTTTTTTTTTTTTTTTGCGTGGTAAATGAATAAATAAATTAATTGATAGGTGTCCTAGCTTCTGTATTGTTCACAATCACAAAATTAATTAAGGGCCGGGGATGGATATAATTAATTGATACATTTGATAATGACATCAAAATAAATAATTATTGGTGGTTGGTTGGAGGGTAAGTACTTCATTCCTTTTAAGTAAGGTCTTAGGTTCGAGTCTTGAGCGATTTACTCTCGTTATGAGACCTCAGCTAACTCGAACAGAATTGCCTTCGCTAGGAGAATACCTGTGAGAAACAAAAAAATAATAATAATTATTGGTTGTGAAATTATTATTTAAATTTGGCATAGAGATCGTCTAATTATAATTTTAAATTTTTAAAAATTGAATAATAACTTAGAAAATAAATAAAAATAATAATTTAACCTAGTATATTAATGTAGAGCCACATCAATGATAATGAAGTGAGAGAAATAAACATTGAATAAGGCAGATATCCCTATCAGTGTGGAACCACAAACTAGTTCATATTCAGTGCTACATTGTCATCCTTGTGCAACATGCCTTTCAAGTTGTTCATATTTGTAGGAAAAAATGAACCTCTCCACCTCAAGAGTTTGGATCCTTTACTGCGATGCTGTTGTACGGTTCAGTTAGCTACGGTTAAAACGGTGACTAACCGAACACGCAACCGTGGTTAAAATATTTGTCACCGTTGCGTAATTGATTAGCCACAGTTTTAACCGTGACTAACCGAACCGCACAACTGCATCATAGTAGAGGATTTGCATGCATTGCTCAATGGATTGGATCCAAGTCCATTAATCTCAAGCCTCTAGTGTGATTATAATATATGGGTCTCTAAAGTGTCTTTTGCTCTTTTTGTTTAAACTCATGAGAAACGGTTAATTTTTTATTTTTATTTTTGAAAGATAAGAAAACTACCGATCTTTTCTCTCACTTCTTACTCCCCACTTGTGTATTTGTCGTGAGACTTTGATCCGAGTTCGTCATTGTAACCGGATTTTCGCATGGCTATCTGAAGTTGTCCAACATTCTAATTATATATGCCCAAAAGCCTTTAATATTATTAACGTGGTAGTAACTCGAAGATTGTTTACACTAGAAGAATGCGTGTGAAAAAAAATAATAGTAACCCGACTTTTAAAGGAAATCAAATTAATGATTATAGCATGTTCAATTGATTGAATTTTCATACAGGTAAAACTAATCTTATTCTTAAAAGGAGGAAGTCAATTTTAAATTTGAAAGTGTTTTATCTTAATTTCAATGGGATTAAAAATTAATCTTTAATTTAATATATATGATCGGTGGGATATTTTCGAATCCATATTAAGCGGTTGAGGGACATCAATCGGTCGATCGATAGTCAACTCACCTAACATCGCGTGCCTTATATCGCACCGCTTGACACAATTCAAGTATGATAACTCAAAGCTGTCAAAACATCACTTTCCCCAACAACCTTTGTGGCTTTGTCCTCCTTCTACTCCTATGAAAATTTATTGACTTCTCCTTGTATGTTGATTATGGGCTCATTTGGTTAGTAAAATTATTTTGAGGGAGTAGAAATAATAGAAATGCGAATAAGAATAAGAATGAAAATATAAAGAAATAATTATGTTTGGTAGGATACAAAATTGAAAGTGAGAAAGAGATGAGAATTGAATAAAATTACGATTGTATCCTTTATAAAATATCATAAAAAAATTCCTATAATTGTTTTTCTCAACAAATTATGTTTTTTAGAGGCAAAGCAGTGATTTCATTCATAAATAGCATGTTTGGTATATGTTTTATTTTCATTCACACAAAATTCTTTCGGATGACTGCCAAACAAACCCCTAGGGAGAGCTCCAATTCCTTGCAACTTGGAGGGTTTGGTTCTATCCCTCATCCAAAGGTGTTAGCCATTCCCAAGAATGAGCAATCGCATACCAAACTTGGCCATCTTTCAAACCTTCACACATTCCCTTATTTAATCTATCTAACAAACAAACAAGGCCCCTATGGAGTCTTGAGCCGCACTTGGTGTTATCGATATGCTTTCAAGCTCCCTCTAATGTATTTGAGGGTTGGACTTGTCTCTGATAAGTCAGCAGTGACTCATCTATTTGAAACCCATCAATATATAACTTGAAAATATTTTGGTCGTTAAGAAAAATTAGATGTGTGAGCATATATAGTTATATTTCAAAATAAATTATTAATTGTTAAAATTGTATATGATGATTATTCAACTAGGTTTAATAGTTATGTAATTATCTTCTATAATGAACTGTGATAAAATTAAAGAAATAGAAACAAAGTTTAAGGTATGTTCACTAGCAAGAATCATCAATAGAAAAGACAATGGAAATGGTAGGATTTACTGGGCCCCACTTACTTTTTTACTTTTTTATTTCCATCAAATTTTATTACTAAACACAACAAATGTATTCCGTTTCCATATCCGTTTCCATTTTCATTTTCATTTCTATTTTTGCTTAATGAACGTGCCCTAAATGAAATCTTATGTTCTTTTTTTTTTCTAATATTATCTAGAAATTTTTTTAATCTTGTAGTGGTCTAGTAGATGCCTAGAGGACAAAGATCTACACTTGATCTGAGCACAAATTTATAGAGAATTACACCTCACAAATTAACTGAGTTTAAATGTATAAGATTTTTTAAGGTTCTTCCTTAAAATAATCTTCTCGATGTGACACTTGTATCAACACTCCGATAATGTTTAATTAAGAGAGCCATATTTAAAATATGCAGGTGCAAAATAAAAGTGTCAAACCAAGTCATATTCAAACACAAGAATGTACCAATATTTACTCATGAAAGAAACTCCTCATCAAGTCCTCAGAATCAGAGAAGTGGAATTAAAGATGTCTACTTCATCTTCTCAAATGCATGTTCATTGCATTTAACATTATATGCCATTAATATAGGGAGGAAGAAATTTGTTTCTTTTTGTGAATCTTTCGGAGTAGGAACGATCAAAGTCAAAACCAGGTTTATAAGTTTTTTTTGGTGTAAATGTTTGTAAAATATATATAGTAATTAATTTGTGTTTATTTCTTTTGATTACCAATTTTTTATGTATTTTAAACATGTGAACATATAAAGAAAAAAAATTACTATTTCTTAAGTCTTAACTTTAAATTTTATTTATTTACTCTGAAATATATCGCTAAATTAAAAAAAATGTACACTCATTGGCTTTCATGTGGTAATCAGCGTTGTATGGACTGGACCGGACGGTTCGACTGGTCCAACCGCTAACCGGATACAACTGTGAGTCGAATGGACCAAAAAAATTATTTTTTTAGTTGGACCAGATTTAACCGGGGTACAACTGGTCCAATATTTTTTATTAAAAAAATAACATAAAAAAAGAAATTAGAAAAATCTTGAAAATTAAAATTTAAGAAGCCATGATTATCAAGAATTTCATGTTTGGTTTGATCAAATTCTTTCAGAGTTTGACAAGTCTTGAAAATTAAAATTTGAGAAGTCATGTAATTTTAAACTTCAAAATTATGTATGTTGAAACCTAAAACTTGAGTGATGTCATTTTATATATTAAAAATAATTCATGTTTATTATTTATTACGTCATGTGATTTGACCGATGATTCAATCGATTAAATCGATCAGACATGAACCAAACACTTGTTTGAGTCTTTATCCAGTTGAATTCTTATAATATTGATGACAACCATTAATTAAAGCATATAAAATAAGGACCACCACCGTATCATATTAAAAGAACCCAGCAGCTAGCACTATGATATGATGACCCACCTGTGCTTAATATTTTTGACCAGTATAGTTTTTTTTTTTTTTTTAAAGAAAGGAAAGAAAATATGACTTTTGACTGAAATTTTATTGAACGAAGAGATTGTGTTTTTTTTTTCAATAAGAACATGTTTAGTGAAAGAAATTAATCCATTATAAAAGGATAAATTTAAGTTTAAATTTTTATTAGAAGAATTGTTTATATTTAATATTTAACAGCGTTTTGAATATGATTGCAAAATAATATATTTGAAAAATTATATATGTATATATAGATATATAAATTATTGATAAAGTTTTATATTTATTATGGGACCTCAATTTATTTAAGGAGGTAAACTATTTTGATCCCTGAATTATTAGTCAAATTATTATTTAATCCCTGAATTTTAAAAATAGATTATAATTTGATCCCTGAATTTATACTCCTATCACTGTTAAATCACTGCGTGATGTGGTCGTTATGCGCTGACGTGACACTACTAATTTACCACCTCACCTTCCGACATCATCTACATATTTTAAAAAAATAATGCAAATTAAAAATTAAAAGTAAAAACAAAACAGTTAGATAAATTAAAACGGAATTAGGGATTTTAGCAAACAGTTCTTCAATCCTCACCACCACCTTTTGATCTTGCATCCTCAAGCTACCATCACCATCTTCCACCACATGGATCCTAATCGGAGGCAAATTCACGGGCGAAAGGGATGAAGAAGTAGACCCAAAAGACGACATTGTGCAACTTCGCTTTCCCCTAAATTCGAGTCCAAATTGTTCCCACCCACCACCCTCATCATCAAGACCTAGCAAACAATAATTTATCGAAGTAGACTCGGAAAACCCTCTATTTAGCAATTCGACAATTTGGGTGTCGCCGCTGACATAACAGAGAGACTTGTCTTGTGGACGGGGAACGATTTGGCCGTCGTAGCTGCACATGAGGTAGAGTTTGTGGAGGCGGCGACGTAACAATTTAAGAGCGATTTAGGAATTTTAAAGGTAAAAGACAATTTTGTCAAACTGTGTTTTTTTTACTTTTAATTTTTAATTTGTATTTTATTGTTTTATTTTAAATATTCAAATACTGTGATAAAGTGAGACGATAATATGGTGATAAATTAATGGCATCACGTTATCATTTAATGGCAACGTCACGCGATGACTTATTGGGTAACTACTGAAGAATTAAATAGCTGATAGAAGTATAAATTCAATGACTAAATAATCTATTTCTAAAATTTAAAAAACTAAATAGAAATTTAACCAATAATTCAAAAACAAAAAATAATTTACCTCTTCATTATTTAAGTAATTGAAACAAATATTGTTTTTGGCGAATAACATGAAACAAACATTTAGTGAGAACTTTTATTACATCTTTTATGACGATTTGATTACTTCAACCTTTTTTTTTTTTTTTTGGGTGTCACTTTTGGTAGTAACATTAGTCATTAGTTATGAAAAGTCATTTTTAGTCGTAACTTTTATTGCCGCTACAAAGACGTTCAGTAATGAAATAAAAAGTAATCGTACAAAAATTGCTTATCCAAAGATTTTATTTATAGCAATTTATTTGTAGGTGTCTTTCTTTTTGGGGTGCAAATTTATAGGTGTCTTTTTCAATAAAATTTGTTGAGACTCAACAAACTTTCAAATAGCAATAAATTAAAGAAAAAATATGTATATTTTCTTCATTAGTTACACTGTTCAAACAAAAAATATTGTCCTCATTAGTGTCAAAGAGCATTATAAAATTGTACATGTGATGTGTATGCTAAAATCGCCGACAAAAAAAGTAGCACTATATTTCTAAACTCTTGATGAAGTTCCATGCAGAATTCACAATTCACATGTTCATTGGAAAGTACCAATATCAAAGAAATTAATGTATGCGTTTCTTCATTGATTGCCATGATAATTGATATATATATATTTTTTTAGGTAAAAGTAACTTTTCTGCCCTCTAATGTTTGGAGTCCTGTCAGTTTCGCTCTCCTTAACGTTTTTTCGCTGTCAATTGTACCCATAATATTTTACATTTCTGTCAATGTTACCATTTTCACTTACACCGTCAAATATTTAATATTTTTTGCTGACGTTCCATCCTATGTGGCAAAATTATCTGACTGGACATTTTTTTTACATCAGATTTTCTAACGTTTTTTTTTTCTGTCAGTTGTACCCCTAACGTTTTATATTTATGCCAATGTCACCCTTTTCACTAATACCATCAAATATTTAATAGTTTTTGCTTACGTGGCATCCTATGTGGCAAAAATATCTGACTTGGTATATATTTTTTCCACATCAGATTTCCTACTCATCTTTTCCTCATCAAAGTTGTGTTGTTTTGGCCTCACCCTATTCATTATAAAATATAACTCAAACGCACGTGCTATTTTGCTCATAAAAAATCGGAGACATTATTACTGAGAAAACATGAGAGCTTCCAAGCACCAATTCCGACTTCTCTTCAACGACGTCTTCCCGGAATAGAGAATGGATAACGTCTCCGATGCTTTTGTCAGCAAAATGACACGTGTGTTTGAGTTATATTTTAAAAGGAAAAGGGTGAAACCAAAACGACACAATTTTATTGGAAAAAAGAAATGTGAAAAAACGACCCTTAAACGTTGAGAGCAGGAAAGATACTTTTGCCACTTTTCTATATGTACACCATATGAGGGAATACTATTCAACAACATAAATTTAATTTGTGATTTCTTTTCCATTATTTGTTTTATAAAATAATTAAGGGTATAAATGAATCTCCATTTCTAGAAATGACAATGAGTACTTTTCCACATAAATAGTTAACATCTTATGAGTATCTAATAACATATAGTAAGGTGTGCAAAATCGATCCAAACCAAACCGACCAAAATCGATCAAAACCGACTACATAATCGAATGGATTGGTTTATTTTCTTGACAACTGATTTGGTTTGGTTCGGTTGATGAATGGGGTCCAATCCCAATCGAACCAAACCAAACCAACCGATTATAATTTTCTAAAAATATTTAAAATATTTTATGATGTTGGTTTGTATGATTTTATGTTGTTTGATTGTAATTTTAAGTTTATAATGTTGAAATATTGTACTAATAACTTTAGTTTGTTGGTTTTCATGGTTAGGAATAGCTCTTTTTATTTTTTAGGGTTTAAATTAAAGAGAAAAAAATAATAAATAATTTTTTTTAATTTTGTCAAAAAAACCGATCAAATCGAACCGACTATGATCGGTTCGGTTGATGTCCATAGAGCGGATTAGATTGGATGATTTTTTTAGTCATCGAATTGGATTTGTTCGATTTTCTAAATCGTCCAAACCGAACCAATCCGCAAGTTTGCTCACCCTTATCATATAGGGTACAGATTGTTACATATGACTATCCATATTTAGCAAAAGCAAACGTTAGTTTTAGGCAAAAGTACATTTCCTGCCCCCAACGTTTGGGGGTCCTGTTAGTTTCGCCCCTAATGTTTTTTCGCTGTCAATTGTACCCCTAACGTTTTATGTTTCTACCAAGGTCACCCTTTTCACTAACACCGTCAAATATTTAACAGTTTTTGCTGACGTGGCATCCTATGTGGCAAAAATATATGACTGGGCATATTTTTTTCCACATCAGATTTCTAACGTTTTTTTTTTCTGTCAATTGTACCCCTAACGTTTTACATTTATGCCAATGTCACCCTTTTCACTAGCACCATTAAATATTTAATAATTTTTGCTCACGTGACATCCTATGTGACAAAAATATCTGACCTGGCATATTTTTTTCCACACCAGATTTTTTACTCATCTTTTCTCCATCAAAACTGTGTCGTTTTGGCCTCACCCGATTCCTTTTAAAATATAACTCAAACGCACGTGCCATTTTGCAGACAAAAACGTCAGAGACGTTACCCATTCTCTATTCCGGGAAGACGTTGTCGGAGAGAAGTCAAAATTGGTGCTCGGGAACTTTCACTGTTTCTCAATAATCGAAGGTCGAATATGTCTTCCTCAAATTAAAAAAAAAAGTGGTTTTAAAGAAAATAAACGTTTTTGATAGCTCCAAAAGCTGCCTTAAACATGCTCTAAGGCTATGTTTAGTAGCCGTATTTTGTAAGGGAGAAAATGATGGAATGGGTGGGGTTCACCTCTGAAACGGTGGGCCCCACCGTCAGGATAGTTTGCATGATTCTCTTCGTGGGACATTTGAAGGGTTAAAAAAAGTGTGAAATGTCTATTATGCTCTTTGATTTGACATAATCATAATTTTTTTAATATTTTAATATAAGAAATAAAGTGATAATTTTAAAATAGTAATTTTAATGTAGGACGCATGTAGGGTTAAAACTCATTTTCATTTTCATTTTCTTTCTTACCAAACATAGATACATTAAAAAAAAGGTTAAAACCTTAAATTGGTCCTTTATGTTGTCACCAAGTTTCATATTGGTCCTTTATGTTTCAAAAAGTTTAAATTGGTCCTTTATGTTTGCAAGAAGTTCCAAATTGGTCCTTCCGTCCAATTCCGTCTATTTTTTCCGTTAAGTGATGACGTGGCTTGCTGAGGTGTCACATTCTCTCTCCTACGTGTTATATTTGTTGACGTGGCTTAAGTTACCCTAAAATCAGGGACTAAAATGAAACAAAATAATGTTTTACAAATGAAAAATATAATTTCTGCTTTCTCATCATCTTCTTCTTCTTCTTCCTCGGTGGTGTGCGTATGCTTCAGGAGCAAAACCGCCATGAGAAGGGATCGAGTTCAAGAAATCAGAGAGGGGTTATTGAAAAGCGAGTATAGATTCTTGTGGGTGTTGAAGGATAAGATCGTGGACAAAGAAGAAATAGAGGAAGTAGTGGGGTTTGAACTCATGGAGAAATTGAAGAAGAAAGGGATGGTGGTGGAGACGTGGGTGGATCAGAGGGAGGTTCTGGGTCATGGTTCGGTGGGTGGGTTCGTGAGCCATTGTGGGTGGAATTCGGTGGTTGAAGCGGTGTGGTATGGAGTGAGGATTTTGGCGTGACCTTTGAATGGGGAATGCAAAAATGGTAGAGAAGAGTGGGCTGAGGGTGTGGGAGAGGGAGTGGGGTTGAGGAAGAGAAGTGGAAGGAGAGAAAATAGGGAAGAGACTTAGAGAGATGATGGGGAATGAATTGGTGAAGAAGAGTGTCGGGGAAATTAGGGATGCGGTGAGGAAAGCCGCCGGTGATGGTGGGAGTAGCGACGGTGCAGAGTTCATGGAGGAAGAAGAAGAAGATGAGAAAGGAAAAATTAAATTTTTTATTCGTAAAACATTATTTTTGTTTCATTTTAGTCCCTGGTTTTAGGGTAATTTAAGCCACGTCAGCAAATATAACACATAGGAGAGAGAGTGTGACACCTCAGCAGGCCACATCATCACTTAACGGAAAAAATAGACGGAAGGACCAATTTGGAACTTCTTGCAAACATAAAGGACCAATTTAAACTTTTTGAAACATAAAGGATCAATATGAAACTTGGTGACAACTACGGGACCAATTTTGTGTTTTGACCTAAAGAAAAATATAAAACAAAAGAAATCCGTCGTTGGAGTTGTTCTTCTCCATCATCGAACTGAACCCTCTCTCTCAGGTGTGAAGAACACATAAGATAATCACAGGGTGAAAGAGAGAAGATAGTATAGTATATAGTACCAAAAAAAGCATAAACACGCGCAACCACTGCCATTTCACTCATACTAAAACTAAACCCTAAATTGTTCAAAGTTCAAACACACCGCCCACAGCTCCACACCCTCAGTCCCTCACTGCCGTCTGCGGCGCCTTCTCCATTCTCCACCGTCCACGTTGTCGCTTACGCTACCTTCATCAGTCGTCGCCTTCTTTGCCCGTCGCAATTCATCGACCACCTTCGTCGTTTTCTCTCTGCTCGGTGAGTTTCATCTGCCAGAATACTTGAGTATCTTGGTAATATGCAATAATAGCTTGTTCGTTTAATTTAATTTATTCATTTTTATTCAGATTGCTCACCCCTACTTATTTGAATGAGGGAGTTTCATCATAAAAAAATATTAGCTTAGTTGGACTAAGACATAGACTTCATGAATACTACTGGCCTGCTATTTGTTTCAACTTTAAGTTGTTTGAATGTCACATGGCAATCTTGGAGCATTTTGAGAGCTATGGGAACATTCCATTAGGAAGGAAGCAGAGGTTTTGGGCTTTTTTTTTTAAATTTTATTTCTTGTCAATTTGTATTGGTTGAGCTTTAATAAATGTTGCTTGATTGCACACTAGTGCACATAATCACACACGCAATCACACAGGAGTGCTTTTCTTGTCTTTTTTAATTTAATTTAATTTATTCATTTTTATTCAGTTTTAGAGTTGTTGTGTGGAATTCCTCAGGTGCATAAAGTGTTGAACCATAAGGGCCGTTCGGGAACTTGATAGATGTAGATGCTGCTTCAATCAATGGACCTACACCACCATACTGTCCAAAATGAAAAAGAATCTCTCTCTTTTCCCACCATGGCTTCCATGAGATCCCTCATCATCAACCCTTCAACTCCACAACCCACCATATCTTCTGTTCTCCAAACCCTAATTCGCTTACTCCAACATAGTACTGACAAAGCCCTTCTTCATCACACTCTCAACCTCCTCACCCACCTTGCCTTCCACCATTCTTCCCTTTCTCAATTTGTCTTCGACTTTGTCTATTCTCACTCTCTTCACTCTGCCCACTCCACCCGCCTTGCTACTGAATCACTCCAAGTACTGGCTTCCATCTCAGAATGTGTTCCAGCATTGAGTTTGAATATGGACCAGCTTGATGATGGGTTTTTTGTTTCTCTATGTTTTGGCCCCTCTGTCTCTGCACGGTTATGGTTGCTGAAAAATGCAGGGTGCTTTCAAATTCGGCCGTCTGTATTGTTTACTTTATTTCTGGGATTCACAAAGGATCCTTATCCTTATGTGAGAAAAGCTTCTCTGGATGGACTTGTTGGTTTGAGTGAGCATGGTGTCTTTGAAGACCCTAGTTTGGTGGACGGATGTTATCACTGTGGCGTTCAGCTTCTGGGTGATATGGAAGATTGTGTGAGGTCATCTGCAGTTCGTGTTGTAAGATAACAATAACTTAATGCTTTGCTTTCCTTTTCCCGTTGTGTCTTTCATATTTTGTTGTGGAATAATGAAATGCTAGTACTTTGAAGCTACAGCCTACAGGGTATTCTGTCCTTAATAAGCTCAATTTCTGCTGAATGAACAATATTTAGTCATCCAGAAACTTGTATAACAAATATATTGCTACTTGTGCAATTATATTATAATTTGAGGTCTTATCTGACATGGTATCTATTTTATAATTTCAGGTTGCTTCATGGGGGCTAATGTTAGCAGCTTCTAATGCAGACATGAAAAGCTATTGGTCCAATGAAGTATTTGCTAAGGTATTCTCTTATTCTACGGGATATACATTGTTATGGATTTCATGTCCCAAATTCATAACTATCTGGTGTTATAACTACAGGTTCGATATCGTGATGATTCCCTACCTCTTCCCCCTTCTTATTTGACAAAACTTGGACTCAAGATTGCCTGTTAGTTTTAATGATTCATTCTGTGTCCTTCGTGAATTTCAAAGTCATAATAATTTCTTGATTTGTGGGGCTGTAAAAATCAACACATGAAGTTATATAAGTTTGATGGGGTGTGATGGTTTAATTAAGGTTTTAGGAATAGAAATGGTATTTCAGTCATGTCTTTCTCATAAGTTTTTACTAAATGATTTCTGTTGGAGGACTGTTGTTTGCATCCACATTTGTTTGTCTAGAACACCTGCATCCTGAGCCACAATTGAGTTGAATGACTTAAATTTAATTGTAATGTTATTAACAAAAATAAGTTGTAATGTTTTTTTTATTATTCTTTAAATCCCCCATCAATTTTGAAATTCAAGATGCTGCGGAAGATTTTCTGTGCGTCCTTAAAGTTAAATGTAAGTTAAATTATAGTGTCTTTGATGATTCATTTTTTGAGTTTTAGTACTAAATTCTTGATATATTTGTGTGTGCTTGTGTGCGTAAGTATATATCTTAGATTTATACCATAGATTATTTGGATCTGTATACTTCAAAATAATTAAACTAATTTGATGTAGTCAAATTTTGTCTAGGAAATTTGTTAGGAACCCACCACGCTTGTCATGCACCAAGTCAATGGTAGAACATTCTCCTGCTGCCATTGTTTTTTTTTTTGTGAGTGTTATTCTGTTTCTAATAATTCCTGACAACTTTTCACTAGTTATGTGGGCATCACATGTACTTTATGTTCATGCAGCTCTGTTCTATGGTAAGAGACATGAACATGGAGGTCAGGGTTGAAGCTTTTAATGGCCTTAAAAAGATGAACGTCGTATCTGAGGATTTTCTTTTGCAAACATTGTCAAAGCGAGTCCCAGGGGTTGTGAAGCAAAGGGAAGTCTTGGGCCAGAACTTATCCGAACAATTTAAATTGTTGGCAGCTAGTGTTGCTGGTGCACTGGTGCATGGACTTGAAGATGAGTTCTTCGAGGTAACGTATCACAAACATTACTGATTCACTTGTATCTTACAATAATGTCAAGATGTATGATTTATCGTCCAGGAAAAAGGTTGTCTGGTTGTGATGTATCCTTGAGGAAAAAGGTTATCTGGTTGTTGATATAAGTGGAGAATTTAATGATCGTTATGCTCCTTCTTTTTAGAACTTTATCTGACAATTGGCTGTAATTATCTGGTATAGTTTATGGGCTTCTTCCATATGTGGACATTTGAATTTTTTACAGAATTTCTGATTAACCTGAAGGTGCGGAAGTGTGCATGTGAGTCCTTGCAAAGACTGACAATTCTTTCTGTTGAGTTTGCTCATGAAGCTTTGAACTTTTTAATGGACGTGTTAAATGATGATTCGGTGGTTGTTCGGGTGCAAGCTTTAGAAACTATGCATCATATGGCCATTAATGGCTGTCTGAAGGTTCAGGAAAAACATATGCACATGGTATGTTTTTCACCCTTGGTCTATACTTGGCTGCATTTTTATTATCTAACTACCTATTTTAGGTGCAGACTATCTCTTCATTTAAAACAGCTATATAGGTCTCATTGTTGTTCGACAAATTAGGAAACCTGCTTCCTAGTGCTATATGGGGACTTAATGAGGACTAACCTATGTATTCTCAAAACCGAAAGCGGTGCCTGTTCTTGTATGTGGATGTTTTATGGCTAGTATTATGGTTGTTGGGTCTTCAAAATTCAAATTGAGAAAGAACTTTTTTAGCTTTGTAGTATGAAAGTATGAACTAGTATACTAGGGGTTGAAGAGTTCTACTTATGGGACTGAAGATGTCGAACTGAGGTAGTGCATGGTGATGTTGTTTATCAATTCAACTACCAGGGAAATGTATCGCCTTTCTAATAGCATATTAAAATTAAATCGCTAGAGTCACGTCCATTATTGTTAAACTTGCAATATATTTTCAGTAGCTATTTATTGTCGTAGGTGAGTTTTCATGTCAAATTCACCCTTTCCTCACAAGTTTACATAAACTCTGGAGTTTGACAACCTTGTGCACATCATCTATTTGACCAAATCTTGTGCTTTGGGTGGCCGCCCATAAGTATGGAGGCTTTAGGATAATTCCAGAGAAATCCTGTGATTAGCATGACCACAGTGAGGAGCTTCTACTGGGATGGATATGAATACAGGGTGTGTTTATATATCCTCAATCCTTTCTGATAAACCTAAATCCCCTAATAAACGAATTTTTCTTTTGCTGCAATTATTTTTAATCTGCTTGGCAATTGTTTAGTTAATATCCTGATTATGTTTCATTCAATGTTTTTGCAGTTTCTAGGTGTTCTAGTTGACAACTGTATGGAAGTAAGATATGCTGCAAGGAAAATACTTAAACTAGCGAAGCTGAATAATCTCATGTTTAAATCATCTATTGATGCTCTTCTAGGGAGTTTGTGTATTTATCCACAGGTTTGCTTCTAATTATCGTCCACTTTTATCTTTTTTATTCTTAAGATGGGCAAGTGATATTTTATGCTAACATTTGAACTTTCGGAGATGTGACTGATGTAAAGCTTATGAAAATTTAATTTCACCTTTTGTTTGGTTTGGTCCCTTTTTCAGGATTCTTTTACTGTTTTGTTCTTCAAGCCCCACCCACCCACCCCTTTATTTTGTTTTATTTTAATCTTACATGATATGACTAATCTTGATTTTTAACTCAAGCGTAGTCTCTATCAATCACATTTGGCTACCAGAATCCTCAAACCAAGAGGTGAAACAAAGCAGAAGGGAAAACCCTAACACTGACAGCCTCATTTTTATTTCATAGTTCAGGCAATATAGAACTATAAACTTGATTACATATCCTGCCATGGACAATGTGAACATTTGAGGCAATATATCCTATCCTCAAATCAAACTACATGGGATAATTTAGTTTTTCATTTCTTTATCCTTTTTGCCACCCATTTTCCTTATTTTCCCTGCATTTATTCTTTGCATATCCCACCACAGTCCATCATTATTTACCAGCACAAAAATGCTCATTCTGATTTCAATCATATTATCATAGCACCTTCCTTCCTTATTTTATCCATCTTGCTTTTGCTGTAAGGGTTACATGCTTCCTAATCTTTCTAACAATTCAACATACAATACAACAACAACAACAATCAAAGCCTTTTCCCGCTAGGTGGAGTCAGCTATATAGATCAAACGACGCCAACATGTCCTATCTTTATACATTTCTATGGTTAGGTTATTAAACATACAATCCAAGATATTTAAAACAACTACTTTTTAGTATTTCTGAAACTATTCTTTTCAAAAAAAAAAAGTAACGTTTTTATATTCTCTTTCCAGGATGAAGCTGATGTATTTTCTGCATTGTTTCATATTGGCCGAAATCGCAAGAAGTTTGTAGCCTTCATCACCAAGGAAGTTTTTGAAGAGGTGGGCTTCTTCAGTTTATGATATTAACTATATAATGTTTTATGCAATAGTTGTGGCCTTGTGAGTCAATTTCTTGTTCCGTTATTTTTCTTTCTAGTGGCAACAAATAGTAGGGAGTTTTTCAGTCTTCCATAATCAGAACACTATCTAATATTTAAAATACCAGAAGTATACGACCTCAAAGAGGGTGAGGAACAATGATACGTTTTGCTTGTACATTCCTCAAAGTTGGTTTTATTCAACTAATCAAGATTGATGAATTTTATCTCTCATGTTCTCATTCAAAATTCTAATTTTGTGGAGATAATGAGGTTGAGTCAACATTCTCTTACACCCTTCTTTCAGGTAGAAGCAGCTTTTGAAGGCAACTCAGAAAACAATAGAGCGAGGGTGGCTGCACTTGTAGTCCTTTGTATCTCTGCTTCACTCTCGCATTCAAATGTAGGCACTATACCTCCTGTTTTGTTTTCTTATGCCGTTACATTGCTGGGGAGGATTCATTCTGCTTTTACTGATGTAATGGATAGGGATGCTCTTTTGGCTTTCCTATCCAATAAAAGCAGATCTATTGATTGTTCTGCCACAAATATTAACCATGGGGAAGGGGAGCAATGGTTGCCTTTAGTTGAAGGTGATTCTCCATATTATGCTGGCAATGAGGTGATAAGTGTTCCTGAGACGTCAGAGAAAATAGATTTAGACTCTGAAATTCAGTCCCATTTTATGAGGGAGCCAAAAGTTGAAGTCAATTCGCTAGTAGAAAAACAACCAGTGAATGACGAAGTCATGATGTTTGTAAATTGTATACTTGTGAAGGTCCCAGATATCTGGCCTTTGATACAGTGTGGTTTTACAAATGAAGCGCTAAGGATCTTGAGGTAATATATCTTAATTAATATTTGTTACTTTTTGCCTCCAATGCAATTTAGCTTCTGTCCAATATCTGTATGCATTTGGGATGTTGGTATACTGGAAGGTTTACTGTGGCTACCATTTATTTGAGGCATGAAATTTAAGATGCTTGTGCTGCAAGCTTATTAACTTTTGTTATATAACATTTGTTTATGTTTTGATTGTTGAATTTACATGAAGCACCTAGCATTTTTTCTCTTTGATATTTTTTATCCTATTTAAGGGGTGGTGTTAAAAATTCAGGTGTTGGAAGGAAGAGCTGGCAACTATGATGTTTGATTCTTCGGGATCTAGTGATGCGTTGGCATTTGCTTTCCAGTATATCCGAATAATAAAGCTGCTTGCAGAGGTTTGGGAACACTTCCTCTCTGAGAAATGGTTGTGGTGTCGTGTATTGGGAGAATTAGACTATAAACTGGCAAAGCTTGATACAAGAGTTAAAGAATTAAGAACTCAATTCAAAGGGTTTTCTACAGAAGAGGAAATAAATGTCTTGGAGCTAATATTATTGACTTTTACCCTCAGGCTGTGTAAAGTTGAAATCTGCTGTCACATCCTTACATTGAAGCGGTTGACTGCAATACTGTCACGTATAGAATTTCTGCTCAAAGAGAGCTCTGCCGTGCCATCGACATTTGTTGATGAACTTAGGAAATTATGTGAAAGTGGTACCTCCATAAATGGAGCTTCTTGCAGTCCTTTGGAATTTCATAGGTGTCTGAAGTTCTTCTCTCTGAAGCAGTTCATATATCGCAGAACGCTCAAACATTTGCATGCAAATCTAAGGATTCCTAATAATGACTCCGAACATCCTTTTCCCTTTGTTCCTGGACTACCTGTTGGTATAGAGTGTGAGATCTCTCTCCGAAATATCGAGAGCGAGCACAGATTGTGGCTGAGCATGAGCATGGATGATGGTGCTTCACCACAGTATGTGTTTCTAGATTCAAACCTCTTTGAAGGCTCTGGACAGGTCAGGAGGTGTGCTTTTGTTGCTCCATTTTACAGAACCCCAAAAGCTAATTCTTTTAGGTTGAGGATTTGTATAGGTTTGGAATGTTTATTTGAGAATGTTGCTCCAGTGCAAACTAATATAGGTCCTAGGCATGAAGTAACGTTTCTTTGCCCAGAAAAAGAAGTCTACTTTTCCAATGTGCTAAAGACTAAATGATATGCCAATAATTAAAGTTTAAATTATAGTAATGTATTTTGGGGGTGAAATTGAAAATCTTGCAGTGTATCATGATGACAAACTTGTCCTTGTTTGAGCTTTTCCTTTTGTCTTTGCTTTCGGTGTCCCTAGAAATCAACACGCTAAGTTCTACAAAGTCTTCTATGAAGTTGATTTGTCTTTACATCTTCATTTGGTTGCTTTTGATTTTCTTTATTCGCTGAGAAAAAAAAAAGGGGTCACTAAAAGGTTATATAATTTTTATGAACTACACATTTTATCCTTAGTAATGGTGGGACAATACTAGGTAATAAAATTCAAAAAGTTAAAAGCTGAGCTTATAAATGACTAGTTTATGAAAAGTTTTGAAGTGGAACCCATGACCAAGAAGTTGTAAAGCTAGTAATTATTATATAATTAATATTAATAGAGGTATTGCATTAGGTTACAATCAATAGCAGTCAGAATGATACATATGATCTGGACTGAGAGTAGTGTGGTGGTCTTCATTTGCAGTATGAAATGTAATTCTTAGAGGTTGGGAGCTATAATTTCCTCAGAAACACCTGAATTTAATATAACCCCAGAACATAGTGGCAAAAGCAACGTATATAAAAACCACAAATACTATAAAGAAAAGGGAAAAGTATTGTAGAGTCAAACTTCGAGCATGTTTTGGGTATTGGATGGGATGTTGGTGTTCATGGAGTACTTGGCCTGTATTCCTTCTAACACATGAATGTCTTCACGACTTCATCCACTTTTAAAATTGCAAATGAGGTATGACACTAGACTGGATTTTTTTGGGAATGCCTGAAAATAAGATACATTTATATATATATATAAATAAAACTGAATAAACCAATTAGTTAACCATTAATTATATATTATATAGTAAATTATTGTTTTGGTGTGTTCTTGAAAAATATAATCTGTCTTAATTTAATCCCTACAAAGTGGAAATGTCAAATTCAATCTTTAGAAAATGCAACGTGTCTTAATTTAGTTTCTAAAAAACTTCACAGAGATTCCAACCAACAAAACTGAGAGAAATTGCATCTTTCAAGAACTAAATTGAGACAAATTGCATTTTTTAAAAACAAAATTTGACATGGAAATCTTTAAGGGACTAAATTGATATAAATTATATCTTTTGGGGACTAAAATGATTATTTAGTTTATATTATACTACATGAATGAGGAAAGGAGAGGATAGATAGAGAGTCACAAAGCCGAATCCGTGTGTTTGGTATTTGTCAGATCCATAATTGGAGAGGAAGAGATAGAGGGTTTCATCAAATATAGCATCCACAAATTCTTTCAACTAAAATGGATATGAGTTGCATCATGGATTTAATTCTTTCTGGCTGCTCCAAACTTAAAAAGCTTCCAGAGTTTGGGGAAAATATGAAATGTCTATCAACTCATTATGCAGAGGGAACTTTCATGACAAAACTACCCTCATCACTTGGATGTTTGGTTGGCCTTTCTGTTTTGAGGTTGAAGGATTGCAAAAGCCTTGTTTTTAAGGTTGTCAAAATTTAGATTTTAGGTAAAATCGTGGAAGGGGATAAATTCGTATCGTAAAATCGTAAAAGTTTACTTATAAAAAATGTTATGACATATACACACACACCTAACTATTATATCTTTTTTTTAAGAATAAAAACGATTATATCTTAGTTACATAAAAAATTAAACATTTCAATATTCGTAGTTCAATACATAATTAATAGTTAAATAATTCATAAACGCACAATTAAATTGAAGAAATTAAACTACATTCACTGCCTTGTTTTTTTAGTAGACAAATTATCACATCACCTTTTGGCTATGGCGACTCATGAATTAAGAGTCTAAATCAATATTTTAAAAATTATGCTGGTTACTGAATTAAAAATCTGTCTATTTACAGGCTGATCAATATAATTCAATCAGCATCGTAAATATATAATATAATATTAATTAAATATTTTTAAATTTATTACCATTATATAAAGTAAAAGTGTGAAATGTACATAAGAATAAAATTAACTTTTTATAATTTTATCTTCTAATTTTTTTTTATTACGTTCTACCAAATAAAATTATTCTTATAATGTAATTCTATTTCTTACATAACAATCAAATTTTTTTTTATATCATATTCTATTTTTTTGTCACTTATATTTTTTTTTCCAAAAACATCTTCCAGCAATCAACAAATGCTCCCTTATTAGTATTCTAGGGTAAGAAAAATTACCACAGATGCTATTCCTACGTTAACTATGCAAGAGAAATTATATATATTCTCTCCATTTTAATCTTAATTGTGGCAGAAATTTTCAGAAGCAGAAAATTTGGCTTTCTTAACCAAAAAGAAAGTTAGAATTAAAAGTCAGCTTCACTATTTACTTGGTATTACTCACAAATCACATCAAGTCACGTTAAGGATATTAAAGAGAAAAGCTTCTCTATTTACAGGGAATTTTCGTCTCAATATTTTGAACTATTGTCAATTTCATTTCAAATATTAACCTTGTCTATTATACAGATGGTTTTTAGTATGTGATAGTATAATTAATCTAAAACTCTTGCTGACATAACAAATGGATCACATTAGAAATTAAAATAAAAACGATAGCAATTATTAGGTTTGGAAATCAAATTGATAATGACTCCAAATTTTAGAAACAAAAAAAAAAAATGTACATTCACCCAATCTCATTTATTTCCTTTCTCAAATCTGAGTCCCCAAATTCAATTCTAAATTCTAATTCTTAACTCCTTTGTTTAATATATATTCACTTCAAAGTAGTTAAACTATCTCTTTAATTCCTTTCCTAAAATTAACATATATATTTTCTCGTGATAAAATTGAGAGATGGTTGGTACTATGTGAATGCTAAAAAATTCAATAAGTAATGTTGAAAGGGACTAAGTTCCTAGATATTTAGAAGGTATGTTCCTGGAAAGAGTAGCTATAATTTCATGCACCTACCACTATGACTTAATTAGGTCTATAAAAGTAAATGTTGAAAGGGACTATCTTCACACTAAGAACTAAAATTAAGGACCAAACAGTATATTTCATTTTTTAGAGACTAAATAGTTGACAAAGATGAAAATTCAGGGATCAAATAGTCCATTTCTATTATTCAATGACTAAATAGTAAGTTGATCAATACAATTTAAGAACTAAAATTAAAAAAAAAAAGTTTGGGAGCATCTTTTTTTTTTTAATACTTGTCCTTTTTTTAATAAGCCCATCCAAACACATATATCACAAGTACTTAATTTTAAGATTAAAATACTTTTACTAAAAAAAACATATTCAAAGGCGCTTCTACTAGCAAATTAATGTGTAAGAAGAGTAATTTATTTTGTATATGAATGAGACAAATTAATGTACAAAAATAACAAACTTCAAAGACACGGAACGCAATTCATAGTATCTAATTATAAATATGTATAAGAAGTTAGGGTACACTTGATATAAATGCACGGATGTAAAGTAATGTAAAAAAAGTACTGTAAAATAAAAGAAAGTACTGTAGAGAAAAGTGAAGAGAGAGATAGAGAGAAAAATTAGGAGAGAGAAAAAATATGATAAAAAGTGCGTTTGATATGTATAAAATATGATGTAAAGTTTTTTTGGGAATCATGAAACACCACGATTTCACTGTTTGAAGATTACACCAGAAATGAACTTAATTAGGTCAAATTGGAATCACTAGTTTGGAAGTCGGAAGTGATGTGGAGAGAGTACTTGTTCTCAAGCCCTTCAAATGTGGTTTTATTTTGAACCACTTCTAAGATCCCATCCGAGAAGTAGGAGACCAGCCCGGATTTCTGTGGAAATGCCTGAAAATATACATACAAAATATTTCGTCACGTATTATTAAAAAAGGACAGTCCAGTGCACGAAGCACACGAAGGTGATACGAGTAAGAGGAAGGTAGACTACTCACAAAGGCAAATCCAAGAGAAGGGTATTTGGTCCCAACCATGGTGTAGTTATCATAGCCACCTATGTTAATTATAGTTAACGTTGAAACCAAAAGGATCGCCGAAAGAATTGTCCAAAGAGTCCAATCGAAAGTAAAAACACATGCTTGCTGACGTGGCACTTAACGGCTAGTTTTCACGAAATCCTAACATAAGGAGTGTCTCTGCCCCAAAGTAAAAACTCAGGGGGTCTACGTGCGACGTTTTAAAACTCAGGGGGTGTATGTGCTCCTGACCCAAAACTCAGGGGGTCTATGTGCATTTTAGCCACAAAAAAAAAATTTTTGTGTGGACTAAATTGAGACGATTTTCACTTTTCAGTAGCTAACTTTTATATTCTAATATTTCGGCTCTGACACACTAAAATGACTAAATGAGACAAAAAGAATGTTCTTTTAGGACTAAATTGAGACAAATTATATATCATTTATAAACCAAAATATTAATTTACTTTAAATTAAACTATTTAATATTTTGTTCAGTGTTAGAAGTTAGAAGTTAGAAGTTAGAACACAGCAACTACTTGTTTTTTAGTTTACAACTTGCTAGTGATACAGAGATTCAGTCCTCATCATTGAGTTCATTTTGAGACTCATGCATGCATATTCATTAAAATAAGATATTTTAATGAAAAGACAACAAAAAAGAACAAATAAGAAAAAAAAAAAACAGCAACTAGGTACGTCCAAGAAAACGAAATTGCCATACAACTTACTTTGTGCAGCCATAAGAAGTAAGAAGAGAGACTTTGACCAATTGACCTCCCATCGAATGGAAGTTTCGTCGTCGACATCCCAAACTTTAACCTGCTAGGCCAATCCACCAACACCTTTGAATATTCTGGAATCTGGAATGCTTTCGGCTTAGCCTAATCCAATGGGCCTAAAATATAATCTTCCTACAACGTAGATCTTGAAAAGTTAGCTAGGCTAATTATAGGGTTTTTTTTTAATATGATCTATTTTACATATTAATATATTAGAGATGAATATTGCATCTTAATATAAATTATGGCATTATGATACAGTATGCTCCCAACCGACCAAGCGACCTTCCTCGATCAGTCCGCCATACCTATCGTTGTCAACGCTTCCTCTATGTTTCACCGAAATTTAGTTTTGGTCCTCTATGTTTTACAATGTCAAAATAAGTCCTCTATGTTTCCAACTTTGTCTAAATTGGTCCTTTTGTCTCACACTGTCAGCCTCCTCCGTTAAATGTTGACGTGGACCGCTTACATAACACAAATATCTCTCCTACATATCCATTTAATCTAACATGATTAGCCATGTCATTAGCCACGTATCACCTCCTTCTTCTTCTCTTTTCCTCTCCCATCGAGATCTCAACCCATAGGTGGTTATGTATAAGAAATTGAAATCCATTCGCAAAATCGATCAACGGACTGTCCTATCTTCTCCAATCTTTGAACGGAATCACCGCAACCAAAGTCCACATCACGAACACAAATATCGTACTCATTATATACACAGGGGAAGCCAAACCCGAGGCTTTCGTGCCGCGCGGTGGAACCAGATTCGATGACATCTTGTGGATTTGTTTCGCCTCAGATCAATTCTTCGCCATACTGCATGACGGCAATCAGAATAGCCTTAATGCTCGCTCCTTTGTGCGCAAATGTGCTGCTAGCGCCCCTTCGCTTAAACGACCAGGCTCTCTTGGTGGATTTTGCGGACGCGCCGTCCTTATCCTCTAGCATCATCACCACAATGAGGGAGTTTAATGCCTTTTTGGCACGTCGAGCTTGGCCATCTTCGGTTGGGCATTGTTCGAGAGCGGTGATGGTGATCTCAGTAAGTTTCTGAACGTCTGAAAATCGACGCCAAGGCAGGAGAAAGCACAGTAAAGATAGAGGAGAAGAAGAAGAAGAAGAAGAAGAAGAAGAAGAAGAAGAAGAAGAAGAAGGAGGAGGAGGAGGAGGAGGAGGAGGTGATGACATGGCTAGCCATGTCAAATTAAATGACATGTAGGAGAGATATTTTTGCCACGTAAGTGGTCAACGTCAACATTTAACGAAAGAGGCTGACAGTGTGAGGCAAAAGGACCAATTTTGACAATGTTGAAAACATAGAAGACTTATTCTGACATTTTGAAATATAAAGGACCAAAACTAAACTTCGGTGAAACATATGACCAAATTAAAATAGTGTTTTGACCTATTTTTTATTATAAATTTTTTTAAGTAACAAATTAAATACTAAAAGTTTTTTTTTTTACTTTTCTCTCTTCATTATTTTTATTTTTTTCGATATCCCATATATTATTATAAATCTATATTAATATCGTTGTGGTCCCTTTTTGGTCAAAGATCTCCTAAAATTATTTAAATAATTACAAATAAAACATGATGTGAGAAGATAATGAGATGGAGAGAGAGAGAAAATAGGAATAGTGATAGTGGTAGTGGTAGTTTCTTTTAAAAAGAATAAGGATAGTCATAGTTATCAAAGAAAATAACTTTTTAATTTTTAATTTATTGTTTTAAAATTAATAATAATAATTATATTATATTTTGTAAATTAAAAAAATTGACATACACGTATATGCATGTAAAGCCTCTAGTATAAATATGTGAGAACCTTGGCATTTTCTTGGATAAAAGTTCAATATTACGGTAATATTGAATTTCAGGACATCATTTCAATCCTTTAGTGACATTTTTTTCAATATTATTAGGAAGTCATACTAATAAGAATTCAATTGAATGGATTAGGAACTAAATGATTAGATAAATGTACTGAAATTCAATACTACCATAATAATGAATATGTTGTGAGCGTTAGTAATTATTATTGGAAGGTAAAAGGACGGAGAGATTGAAAATTTTAAAATTTCCATTTTAGGTATTGTTGAAACTCAATTAAGTTAGGATTTCACCCTTAAAAGTTATCTTATAATGGGAAAGGACCAAGTTCTTTAAATACTCAATTGAACATCTAATGCTATTAGATGTATATCTATAATACGAAGAGATGTTCAGTGGTACTGGTACGGTATTACTGAACCTCAATATATCTCACTAATCAATTGGTTCCTAAACCATTCAAGGTGGGTCCTCATTAATGTGAATTTATATTAATAATTTAATATTAATAAATGGCTCTACATGATTGGAGGGATGTATCAAACTTCAGTAGTATGGTACCATTGAACTTTTATCCCTCTAATACTCCCCCTTAAGTCCAACTAATTTTTGCTAGTTGTTACTTGTCTTTTTTTTATTATTATTTTGGGCTTGTATTCTTTTTGAGTCTCAACGGTATCTTTCTTTTCTGTTGGGCTTGTGCTCTTTTTTTTTTTTTAACCTCATAGGCCATAGTTTTTTTCAATATATCTATCGCATTTTTTTCTTCACATCTTGAAACTTAAATAACTTAGGGAAGCCACCCTGAACCAAGCTTCTTAAGTACTCTGTAAACATTTTATCCTATTAGATGTGAGACTTTGTATCTCTAATATATATTATTTTTTAAAAGAAATTAATTTTAAATATAATAAGTTATGACTATTTGATAGCGCTTTTTTTTGTCCTATCTTTATACATTAAACCAATGTTGTAAGAACCGGATTGGACCGGACGGTCCGACCGGTTGAACCGTCAACCGAATGCAAAGGCATGTCGGTTGGACCAAAAAACCGTTTTTCTAGTTGGACCGGAGTTGGACCGGTCAACCGGTGCTCCAACCGGTCCAATTTTATTTTTTAAAAAAAATTAAAAAATAAAAAAATAAAAAGGAAAAATAACATTAAAAAATAAAAAATTAGAGAAATCTTAAAAATTAAAATTAGAAAAGTCTTGAAAATTAAAATTTAAAAGTCATGATTATCAATAATTTCATATTTGGTTTGATTAAGTTCTTTCAAAGCTTCACAAGTCTTAAAAATTAAAACTTTAAGAAGTCATGTAATTTAAAACTTCAAAATTATGTATATTGAAACCTAAAATTTGAGTGATGTCATTTTATATATTAAGAATATTTATTATTTATTATTTATTGCGTCATCCGGTTCGACCGGTTAAACCGATCAAACTGTGAACCGAACACTTGTCCGAGTCTTTGTCCGGTTCGGTTCTTACAACATTGCATTAAACAAGCAAAAGCAAAATTTGACGGGTTAGAAGAAAAATTTTGTTTGTTATCAATCTTACCGTATAAATTATATTTAGGTCAAATGACTCTTTTGGTCCTCAACGTTTGTACTAAGTTTAATATTGGTCCTCAACGTTTCAAAAAGTTATTTTTGGTCCTCAACGTTTTTATTTTGGTCAAAATTGGTCCTCCAGCATAACTCCTTCTGGTTTTTTTTGTTAAATGCTAACGTGGAAGGCTTATGTGACGCACCCTCTCTCCTACGTGTCATATTTAGATGATATAACACCATCTCTCACTCCAATTCAGCAAAACGACGCCGTTTTGCATCACTTCTCTCTCACTCTAACTCAGTAAAACGGCGTCGTTTTGCTGAGTTGGAGTGAGAGAGGGTGTTATATCATCTAAATATGACAAGTAGGAGAGAGGGTGTGCCACATAAGCCTTCCACGTTAGCATTTAACAAAAAAAATCAGACGGAGTTATGCTGGAGGATCAATTTTGACCAAAATAAAAACGTTGAGGACCAAAAATAACTTTTTGAAACGTTGAGGACCAATATTAAACTTGGTGCAAACGTTGAGGACCAAAAGAATAATTTGACCTTATATTTATGTCCATATTAATATACTAGAGAATTTTCCATGTACACCAAAACATGTCATGCTTTTTATTTAACTTTCAAATATATATATAAAGTAATAATAATTTCTTTTAAAATAATAAATTAAATATAAAATATTATTTAACTCTCTACTAATATGTTGTAATTCCTCTTCCTTTATTTTTATTTTCTCTCTCCCCACTCAATCACTTCTCACATTCTATATTTTATTTTTTATTTTATAATATAATATATATAGAGAGAGTATATCATTTGAGAGATCAAATATATTAAATATCTAAAAATTATATAATATAGTGCAAATTATTCCAATTGACATTTAGATGATTTTGAAGAGAAGAGAGCCCAAGCCAAGTGAGCACAGTTATGTGCCCTGAGTGTTAGAAGAATACGGGCCTGAGATATTCAAGCCCAATCTGTTTTCTAAATATACTGAACATATCTATTTTGGTCCATAATATGGCAAAACCAATAATGGGCCTAACCCAGTACAATTACAATTATGTGATTCACTTTTCTTTCATTCAGTTTCTTATGATTCACACCCCCACCCAAATATATTGGTCAAAACTCTAATTTGGTCCCTCATGTTTGCATGAAGTTTTATATTAGTCCTTTATGTTTCAAAAAGTTTAAATTGGTCCTTTATGTTTGCAAGAAGTTCCAAATTGGTCCTTCCGTCCAAGTCCGTTTATTTCTTCCGTTAAGTGCTGATATGGCGTGTTAAGGTAGAGTGGTGGACATATCATCTCTCCTACGTGTCCATTTAAGCTGAAGTGTCATGCCACATCAACGTCACGTCATCATCCACTATCATATGTGATGATGTGGCACTGACGTGGCATGCATGACACGTCAGCTTAGATGGACACGTCAGTACTTAAGTTAAGAAATTGACAGAAGTGGACGGAAGGACCAATTTGGAACTTCTTGCAAACATAAAGGACCAATTTAAACTTTTTGAAACATAAAGGACCAATATGAAACTTCATGCAAACATATGGGACCAATTTAGAGTTTTGACCCAAATATATTCTAATACAATAACCCCAAAAAAAACTTAAGCATAGTTTGTATATTTTTATTATCAAGTTTGCTAATAAAAAATAGATATTGTATTCATATAAAAATATTATTATAACGAGATCCTAAGAAACATGTGAAATCGACCAATTGGAGCTCCAGCTCCCACTAGTACAGTATTTTTTTTAAAAAAAATTTCACATATATTGTTAATAGAAACAAAATTATTGTATATACTTTTCGACATTAAATATGAATACTTATTTCAATAGAATAATAATTTATTACATAGACAAACTAAACTAACACACGCCTAATATATATGTGACACACACTAAGTTAATTGAGAGGAAAAAACTTAGGTCTATTTCTTTATTTAGAATGTAATTTTATTATCACAAACAAATAACAAATAAATAGAAGCTGTTGGTAGTACTACATTTTTATCGGTTAACATCCCTCCAAACTTTTTTCAAAACTTTATTTTCAAAAGGTCAAAATTCTAAATTGATCCTTTAAGTTTGCACGAAGTTTTATATTGCTCCTTTATTTTTGCAAGAAGTTCCAAATTGGTCCTTCCGCCCAAGTCCGTTTATTTTTTCTGTTAAGTGCTGACATGGCGTGCTGACGTGGACATTTCATCTCTCATACGTGTCCATTTAAGCTGACGTGTCATGCCACGTCATCATCTAATATCATATGTGATGACTTGGCACTGATGTGGCGTTGACGTGGCATGACACGTCAGCTTAGATAGACACGTCAGCACTTAACTTAAAAAATTGACGGAAGTGGACGGAAGGACCAATTTAGAACTTCTTGCAAACATAAAGGACCAATTTAGACTTTTTGAAACATAAAGGACCAATATGAAACGTCGTGAAAACATAAAGGACCCATTTGGGGTTTTGACCTTTCCAAAATTAAGTTGGTGAGAAGAGAGGGAAAACAAAACCTAGAAAAGATGCCCCAAAAAAAAGCTAAGTTCCTAGATATTTAGAAGGTATGTTCCTGGAAAGAGTAGCTATAATTTCATGCACCTACCACTTTATGACTTGGGTCCTATATAAGTAAATGTTGAAAGGGACTATCTTCACACTAAGAAGCTAAAATTAAACATAGATGGCGAAGAAAGTGCTTCACTCTTGTCTTGTTTTTATTTCCTTTCTCTCATTATGCGGCCTCTCTGCCCAAGAGGTAATTCAATCCCAATAGGAATAGGGGTACTTCTTGATTTGAATTCTTCAATTGGAACAATGGCTCAAACTTGCATAAGCCTAGGTCTCACTGATTTCTATAACCACAATAATGCTTCCTATGTTACCAAACTCTCTCTTCATATTAGAGACACTCACAATGACATTGTCACAGCAGCTTCTGCAGGTAAATGTAAACAACACCATATATATCTACTCTACTTCAATTTTCTCTTCACATTTGTTAATTAATACCTTTTTATGTATATATTCATGGCAGCTTTGGATCTTATAGACAATCAAAATGTGCATGCCATCATTGGACCCCAAAATTCAGGAGAAGCCAGATTTGTTGCTGAAATAGGGACCAAAGCTCAGATACCCATCATCTCATTTTCAGCAACAAGTCCTTCTCTTTCTCCATCCCAAACCCCTTACTTTGTCCGTACAACACAGAGTGATTTGTCTCAGGTTGAAGCCATATGTGCCATTGCTCAAGCTTATGGATGGCAAAAGATCATCCTCATCTCTGAAAACACTGAATATGGGAATGGTTTGATCCCTTATCTTGCAGCTGCTTTGGGAGAAATCAGCATACAAGTTCCTTACAGAACTGCCATTGATCCACACTCACAGGAGGCTGAAATTTCAAAGGAGGTGAAGAAGTTGAAGGGCATGCAGACGAAGGTATTTCTAGTTCATATGAGTGCTGATGTTGGTTCAAATTTTTTCAGACTTGTAAATAGTGCAGGGATGATGAGGGAAGGATATGCTTGGATGGTCACCCAAGAGATGTCTGCTAAGATGAATCCTATGGGTCCAAAAGTGATGGGCTATATGCAAGGTGTATTAGGAGTAAGGCCAATGGTGAAAAAAACTAAAGGGCTTGAGGACTTGAACAGGAGATGGAAAGCTATGGCTAATGCTTACAACAAGTCTTCTGTGTTATCCCTCTTTGGGATATGGGCTTATGATACAGTCCAAGCTTTGGCCCTTGCAGTTGAGAAAGTAGGCATAGCCAATTCTACCTTCCAAAAGTCAAATATGACCAACAAAAGCAGAGATAAGTATGTAATGGGCCCAAGACTTCTCAACACAATTCTAGATACTAAATTGAAAGGCCTTTCTGGGAATTTCAATTTAGTTGAAGGGCAGTTGGAACCTTCAGTACTTGAAGTGTTCAATGTGATAGGGAGAAAAGAAAGGATCATTGGATATTGGATCCCCCAAATGGGTCTATTCAGAGATTTGGATGAAGATGGTGTCCCAATGGCTAAAGGGAAACTGAAGCAACCAATATGGCCAGGTGACACTATAGAACCACCAACGGTGTTGAGAATTGGAGTTCCAGTAAGACAAAGTTTTACTGAATTTGTGAAAGTAGAAAGGGAATCTCCAAATGGTACATCCAAAATTTCTGGTTTTTCTATTGATGTGTTCTTGGAAGCAATCAAGGTTTTACCTTTTTCCTTTCGTTATGAGTTTGTCCCCTTGACAAACAAAAATGGAACATCTGCGGGGAACTATGATGAGATTCTTTGCCAAATTAAAGAGAAGACAAGTTTTCACTCTCCTTTTCTCTTCTTTACTTGCCTATAATTAATGCTTGAAAACAACAATTTGGCTGATGCATTATCTTACTATAGTATAGTGTATTGCAGAAGCTTGATGTTATAATCGGAGATATCACAATCCAATGGAATCGCACAAGATGTGTGGATTTTACAACATCATATTTGGAGTCAAGCGTGTGGATGGTGGTTTCTTTCAAGAGTGGCAATACCACATGGACTTTGTTTAGACCATTCCATTGGTCACTTTGGCTATTCATTCTCGAATTGTTTCCGATTGTAACTCTTGTAATATATATATTGGAATTTGAAATCGTCAAAAGCAGTGTGGACAACAACATTATACGGTTTCTCTTCACCATTTACACTCACAGTGAGTCATCTCCCAACTTTGATGCACAAAAATATATACATTATATATATATCTTGTATTAATTCATGTATGTATGTATGTATGTTTGATTTGTTGCAGGTGAACGTTTGGTGAGCAATTGGTCACGATGTTTGGCCATAACAAGCTTTGGTGTGTTTGTGATCATATTGCAAGTATATACTGCCAATCTCACTTCAATATTATCAGAAGAGAGAGCGATGGTGGCTTCAGTGAGTAACGTAAAAGAGATTAAAAGCAAGGATTACAATGTGGGGTACCAAAGAGGGTCATGGGTGAAAGGGTTTCTGATTGAAGAATTAGGATTGAAGGAGTCTCAGTTAAAGGGGTATGGCACACCTGAGGAATATAGCAAAGCACTGTCACTTGGAAGCAAAAAAGGAGGTGTGGATGCCATATTTGATGAAACCCCCTATCTCTCCCTCTTCCTCTCCAATTATGGACATGACAAATACACCATGGCTGGACCACCATACCAAACACACGGATTTGGCTTTGTGAGTCTCTCTCTCTCTCTCTCTATCTCTCCTCATTATTCATCTTATATTAATATAAATGAGCCAAAATATTATTTAGTCCTTGAATTGTTGGTCAAACTACTATTTAATCTCCGAATTTATTAAAAATACTATTTAGTCCTCGAAATGTTTAACTATATCAACTATTTAGTTCCCGAATTTGACAAAATACTATTTAGTCTCCAAATTTGTAACTATGTCAACTATTTAGTCCCCAAACTTGGCAAAAATACTATTTAATCATCGAATTTGCAACGATCTGTCAACTATTTAGTCTCCTGACTGTTACCCGTTATAGTTGACAGAGTTGCAAATTCGGTGATTAAATAGTATTTTTGCCAAGTTTGAGGATTAAATAGTTGACATAGTTACAAATTCGGGGACTAAATAGTATTTTGCCTCTAATATAAATTAATGTATGTGTACCTTATTTTCAGGCATTTCCCAAAAAATCCGGTATAGTGTCATACTTGTCGTCTGCAATTTTGAAAGTGAGTGAAGACATAGACGTGTTTGAAGGAATAAAGGGTAAGTACTCCATAAACACCAACATCCCATCCCAATACCCAAAACATGCTCGAAGCTTGACTCTACAGGACTTTATAGTTTTCTTTCTAGTAATTATGGTTTTTGCGGAAGTTGCTTTTGGCGTTATTTTATGGGGTTATATTAAATTCCGCTTCTTCCGAGGAGAGTATAGCCCTTCTTCCCAACCTCCAGGAACTACACTTGATACTACTGCAAGTGAAGACCACCACACTTGTCTGAGTCCACATCATGATGATACATTTGATGATGATATCTATCATTCTGACTACTATTGATTATATTGTAATGATACCAACCATGTGGCCCAAAAGATCAGGCTATAGATCTTATCATGTCTGAATTCCTTTCTTTCGTATTTTCCGATGTGGTGTGTGGTGGTTGAAAAACTTTTATTTGCGGAGTGTATTCACTACAAAAATTCCGTACTTTTGTGACGCTTAAAAATGTCTTTTTGTGGCACTTTAAGCGTTACCATTGTCATTTTGTGGCACTTGGACAAGCGTCACAACATGCCGCGTCGAGACACACTTTTGTGACACTTTCGGTCAAGCGCTGGAATAAACGCCACAAAATATATTTATTTTTTCCATTTTAGTCAGTTTGTGGCGCCCTGAGAGTGCCACTATTGGCATATACCAATTATTCTTATCTTCATTCTCTAGCGCTTGCAAAGGGCCCTAAAATGCCATATAAAATTTTTTTTAATATATATCTTTTGTTAGCTCAGTAGTCAATATAAACTAAATATTAAAATAAAATATTTAAATTAATTCAAATATAGCTTCAATAACTAAATAATATTTATATATGATTCCATAAAAAGAGAATTTACATATACATGTTCAAATATTTTTTTTGGTACAAAACATGTTCAAATATGAAACTAATATCAAAGAAGTCTAAAGATTGTCACTAGAACATAAATTCAACAAAAAAAAAAACAAGACAATAAATTGTTTGTTGATTGTGGTTGCTTGCTTGCTGAAGGTGATGTCTCGATACTCCTCACATAATGTGGCTGCAAGGAAAATATATATTGTAAGAAGAAATAAAAGTAAATCAAAATAATTACAAATGAGAAAGAAAATCAACACAGGTCTAATTCCTTTTAACCACTACTGCCAAATAAAGTCATTTTAAATATTTCTTCTCCTAAGCTAGTGCTAGCAAAAAGTCTTTGGTTTTTTTTTTTTTTTTTTTACCTTGGCTTCAACACTTTTGTGTATTGTTAGCTTCACTTTGTTTAAGTACCTATCTTACTATCTACAAAGTAAAATTAAGCAGCATCAGTACAAGAAACTATCTTCATTTGAAAATGATTACAAAGATAAAATATATATCAAAGAGGTATATGTTGGACAATTCGAAAATGACTCTTAAGGGGGAGAGACAATTAGGTTGCCTAGAATGTATAGATGGATGGCAGAGGTATATTGTTAGAATTATTCTGTACAAGAATGAGAAAAGAAATACTGGATATAGCTAATGAAGCAGCTACAATAGGAAATAGTGTCTTGGAAAATTTTCTCAGCATTTCCAAATAGAATACATAAATGCATTTGAGAACTATCAAGAAACTAAAAATAAATCAAAGACAGCCATATAATACCTTCTCCCCATATTTATGACAGAGTCTATTACAATGATATAAAAACGACACTAGTGGTTGAGCAAATCGTTAATAGCACTAAAGGCAGAAAATATAAATTGATAGAATATATGAAAGCAAAGTCAATTAACATTAGAATATCTTTAACATTCTACTATTAGATTTTCTAATAAAAATATAACATTACAATTAATATAGTAACCAGTGATTGAGTCTTTAAAATAAAAATTCACCTATCATAAATTTATTGGAGAAGCTAATACCAATTTACCAAGAAGTACCAAAGCCTATCCTATATATATAGTTGATGTCATGAATGCATCACTTGAAAGGAAATAACTAGTGGTTCATGTATATATGCATATTGATATAACTAGTGGAAATAAATCATTATTCACATAAGACATACTGTCAAATGAGATAATTTGGTTTAGTAAAGGAAATGTTGAACACCCAAAAGTTAAGCATACAATTGCAACTTCAACCTAGCTTTTAAGCATATAATAAGCTAGAGAGTCTTTGAGAAATTATTACATGACTACTTGCTCTGTTTACACATTCTGAAGTCTACTGATATATATATATATATATATATATATATATTGAACCTCTTGCAATTTGCAAATGCAAATTCAAGTTATAACTAATATGAACAAAAACACTAATAGCATACAGAACCAAACATAAAAATGTAGTTATAGAAAGTCAATAGTATACATCTACTATATATATAGAACCCTATATGGACAGATGTCATCTCTCATTTATGCCTTTCTTTGAAAATTCTAAAAATCCATATCTATTTATCAACTTCAATCTCATTTGTGTATTACTCTTGGTCATGTGATCATGTAAAAAAGTCCTAGAGATATGTGGTGCTACATATGTGATCATGTAAAAAAAAAATTATGAAAGAAATATGTTTGTTCCACAATAACCAATTTCTTCACTGAAAGAACATGAAAATACAGAGCAGAAAAGTGAAACACCTCAATTTTTTGTAATAAAGGTTAAAGTTTATAAGGAGAAGTGAGAAAGAAAGAAGATTATTGAACCTGGAATGGTTTTTATGTAGAAAATGGGGGGGGGGGGGGTTTGTTTGTGTATGATCCGAAGTCTAAACTCAACTCCACATACGCTTCTATTCACTCATCTTTTTGCTGCCTTTGTCAAATCAACAATCCCTAGCCTAACCAAACAATCCTCACACATGAGAAAACGCAAAAACACATTCCATGACTGGACAATTAGAACATCAAGGTTGAATCAGAGCAAACCAAGAGAATCAACCAGTAATAGGCACCCAAGAGTCGAAGATAGTAGCAACGATGGAGGATGACGGCGGTGTTTGTAACGTCAAAATCGCGGACTGCTCTCCCCTTCGTCTTTTGTGTTCTATCTGTGGCTAATGTGTGGAGTTCGTCCCTGTTTCACTTGCCCTAATCGTTTGGATGTGTAGGCCACGCTGAAATCGGAAGCCGTATCCACCTATGAGTCTTGTATCAGTGTATGAAATGGGAGAGCTCAAGCAGAAAACCTAAAGTTGTGAGGAGAGTAAAATTGTGCTTTCGGCGCTGGAGGGAAAACTAAAATAAAGAATAGGGTTTTGGCGCAAGTGTGACTCAAATTAAAAAGTTTCAGAATTTGGGCATTAAGTGTCATATTGTGGCACTTTGAACGTGCCAGTAAATAATCAAAAATTAAAAATTTATCAATTAATCAAAATAGGGGCGCTTAAACTGTCACTGAATGAATTAGGCGCCGGAAATTTCATAAAATTTGTGGCACTTCGTAAAGTGTCACAAAGTGCATCACATTGTGGCACTTTAAACCAAGCGCCAGCAATAAAGTGCCAGAAAAGAACTGTTTTTTTGTAGTGATTTCAGTATCCCGTTTCTCTATTAATATTAATTATATAATAATTACTAGCTTTAAATCTTCTGTTCACGGGTTATATCTTTAATAACTCGCCCCTTTTTATTTCTCAACCACTAAGGAAAAGCAAAAGCAACCAAATGAAAATGTTATGGCTATCAAAATTGGATTAGACTGGCCGGTTCAATCGAAAAACTAGTGAGTCGCTCAATCATCAGGTATGAATAAATCACTTCAATTACTGGTTAAGAACCAAACGAATCGGTCAAACCAGTGGTTTGGCTAGTTTTGGCAGCTCACGAATTTTTTGTTTATAAAAGTAAACATTTATTTTTTCATCAAGTTGATTAAAAAAACAATAAAATAAAATAAAGAAGAAGAAGGAAGATGAGAGAAGGAAAAGATGAAAAAGAAAAAAAAAACATAATACATAATGGTGTGATAAAAATTAAAGATGATGATAGAAAGAAGAAGAGGATGAGGAAGATGAAAAAATGCAAATGAAAAAAAAAATAGTGGGAAGAAAATAAATATAGAAACAATACAAGTAATTGAAGAAAGACAGAGGAAATTTTTTTTAAAAAAATTTAATAAGATATATATGAAAAGAATAAAAAATAAATAAATAAAAAATGAGTAGAAAGAAGAGAAAAAATAAAAAATATTTTAAAAATTTTAATGAGATAAGAGAATATAAAAATAATAAATATTATATTTTTTATATTTTTAATTTTTTAAATATAAGTGAAATATTAATTTTTTAAAAAAATAAAAATAAAAATATATTATATACATATTTTAATTTATATGTAATTATTTTTTATTTATAATACAAAATTAATATATATATTAAAATTGATTTGATTGTGTTTTAACTATGATTGAATTAATAAACCACAAATGAGTGCATCGATTTGATAACCGTTAACCGATATAATTTTAAGAACTAAAAAATGTAAATGCAAAATCAACTTCGTAGAAGACATTTTAGAACTCAATACTCATTGGCTCCTTAAACAAATCACTTTGTGTTCTACGAACAAAGTAAGGGGTTTTGGGACGAATAACGAGAAGGACTTGTTGCTGAAAATGAAATGATGTTGAATCATTTACGTAAAAGCCTTTTAGACACAAAGACGTAATAATTAAATAGTTGTCAAAGACATTATTCTTCTATCATATTGTGTATAGAAAAAATGAGGATTAGTAATACTTTCACTAATTCATCTTATTTCATCCCAACATTTTAGAAAATTGGGAAGAACGGGACAAAGTTGTATCAATCTAGTGATTTGAGATCTTCTATGTCATTCTTCATTTTGTTCATGAAATTTTGAAGCCTAGCTTGGCTAAGACGTGGGAGATGTAAATTAAACGAGCCGTTGTTAAACAGTTCGTGTTCAATTTGCATAAGAATTGATTTAATTTGAACTCATTTATTTATTAAATGAGCCGAACTTGAACATGACAATAAGCTTGTTTAAGTAAACGAGTCGAACTTGAACATTTAAAGTTCAATTAGTTTAATTTATGAATAGTTTGTTTAAGAATAAACTTTGCTGATGATTGAGCGACTCACTAATTTTTTGATTGAACCGTCCAGTCTTATCCAATTTTGATAGCAATAACATTTTCATTTGGTTGCTTTTGCTTTTAATCTCTTTTACGTTACTCACTGAAGCCACCATCGCTCTCTCTTCTGATAATATTGAAGTGAGATTGGCAGTATATACTTGCACTATGATCACAAACTTGCCTTCTCTTTAATTTGGCAAAGAAGCTCATCATAGTTACCACCAGTTGTTCCATTTTTGTTTGTCAAGGGGACAAACTCATAACGAAAGGAAAAAGGTAAAACCTTGATTGCTTCCAAGAACACATCAATAGAAAAACCAGAAATTTTGGATGTACCATTTGGAGATCCCCTTTCTACTTTCACAAATTCAGTAAAACTTTGTCTTACTGGAACTCCAATTCTCAACACTGTTGGTGGCTCTATAGTGTCACCTGGCCATATTGGTTGCTTCAGTTTCCCTTTAGCCATTGGGACACCATCTTCATCCAAATCTCGGAATAGACCCATTTGGGGGCTCCAATATCCAATGATCCTTTCTTTTCTCCCTATCACATTGAACACTTCAAGTACTGAAGGTTCCAACTGCCCTTCAACTAAATTGAAATTCCCAGAAAGGCCTTTCAATTTAGTATCTAGAATTGTGTTGAGAAGTCTTGGGCCCATTACATACTTATCTCTGCTTTTGTTGGTCATATTTGACTTTTGGAAGGTAGAATTGGCTATGCCTACCTTATCAACCGCAAGGGCCAAAGCTTGGACTGTATCATAAGCCCATATCCCAAAGAGGGATAACACAGAAGACTTGTTGTAAGCATTAGCCATAGCTTTCCATCTCCTGTTCAAGTCCTCAAGCCCTTTAGTTTTTTTCACCATAGGCCTTACTCCTAATACACCTTGCATATAACCCATCACTTTTGGACCCATAGGATTCATCTTAGCAGACATCTCTTGGGTGACCATCCAAGCATATCCTTCCCTCATCATCCCTGCACTATTTACAAGTCTAAAAAAATTTGAACCAACATCAGCACTCATATGAACTAGAAATACCTTTGTCTGCATGCCCTTTAACTTCTTCACCTCCTTTGAAATTTCAGCCTCCTGTGAGTGTGGATCAATGGAAGTTTTGTAAGGAACTTGTATGTTGATTTCTCCCAAAGCAGCTGCAAGATAAGGGATCAAACCATTCCCATATTCAGTGTTTTCAGAGATGAGGATGATCTTGTGCCATCCATAAGCTTGAGCAATGGCACATATGGCTTCAACCTCAGACAAATCACTCTGTGTTGTACGGACGAAGTAAGGGGTTTGGGATGGAGAAAGAGAAGGACTTGTTGCTGAAAATGAGATGATGGGTATCTGAGCTTTGGTCCCTATTTCAGCAACAAATCTGGCTTCTCCTGAATTTTGGGGTCCAATGATGGCATGCACATTTTGATTGTCTATAAGATCCAAAGCTGCCATGAATATATACATAAAAAGGTATTATCAATGTGAAGAGAAAATTGAAGTATAAGAATATAAAAAAGAGTAGATATGGTGTTATTTACATTTACCTGCAGAAGCTGCTGTGACAATGTCATTGTGAGTGTCTCTAATATGAAGAGAGAGTGTAATGGCATAGGAGGCATTATTGTGGTTATAGAAATCAGAGAGACCTAGGCGTATGCAATTTTGAGCCATTGTTCCAATTGAAGAATTCAAATGAAGAAGTACCCCTATTCCTATTGGGATTGGAATTACCTCTTGGGCAGAGAGGCATAATGAGAGAAAGGAAAGAAAAACAAGACAAGAGTGAAGCACTTTCTTCGCCATGTATGTTTTAGCTTCTTAGTGTGAAGATAGTCCCTTTCAACATTTACTTTTATAGACCTAATTAAGTCATAAAGTGGTAGGTGCATGAAATTATAGCTACTCTTTCCAGGAACATACCTTCTAAATATATAGGAACTTAGCTTTTTTTTTTTTTTAGGCATCTTTTCTAGGTTTTGTTTTCCCTCTCTTCTCACCAACTTAATTTTGGAAAGTTCAAAACTTCAAATTGGTCCTTTATATTTTCACGACGTTTCATATTGGTCCTTTATGTTTCAAAAAGTCTAAATTGGTTCTTTATGTTTGCAAGAAGTTCTAAATTGGTCCTTCCGTCCACTTCCGTCAATTTTTTAAGTTAAGTGCTGACGTGCCCATCTAAGCTGACGTGTCATGCCACGTCATCGCCACATCAGCGCAACGTCATCACATATGATATTAGACAAGGTAATCAAGATCGAGATTTTAAGTGGGATCGGCAGAGGCATAAGATAGATCAAATCGTAAGATCGGATCGAGGATCGTAAGATCCTATCAATTTAAAAAAATAATTAATCTATATATTTAATAATATATATTTTAAATAAATATATAAAATTATCAAAATTTCATGATATTTTCATAAATTAGTTCATAAGTCACCAAAGTGAAGGTATCTATACATCAATTCAACAAACAAAATATCAAAATTCATAGTCATAAATATCTAGGATTAAAGCTGCGTTTTGGGCCTCTGTTTTTTTAAAAATTAACTTATACAATCTTATGATCTTTTTTTACGATCTTACGATCATTTCTTACGATCAAGATCGCGATCCTATCTCGATCCTGGAATTTTTCGATCCTAAGCACGATCCAGATCGAAATTACGATACAAGATCGCGATCTTAAACGATCTTACGATCTAGATCGCGATCTTGATTACCTTGATATTAGATGATGACATGACATGACACGTCAGCTTAAATGGACACGTAGGAGAGATGAACTGTCCACGTCAGCACTTAACGAAAAAAACAAATGGACTTGGGCGGAAGGACCAATTTAAAACTTCTTGCAAACATAAAGGACCAGTTTAGACTTTTTGAAACATAAAGGGCCAATATAAAACTTCGTGCAAACATAAAGGACCAATTTGGAGTTTTGACATTTTGAAAATAAAGTTTTGAACAAAGTTTGGAGGGATGTTAACCGATAAAAGTGTAGTACTACGAACAGCTTCTATTTATTTGTTATTTGTTTGTGATAATAAAATTACATTCAGAATGAATTATGATTAAATTTTCATTAATATTGACAAATATGAAGAAACAATTAAAGAGAAAATCGAATTTTTAGCATTCACATAGTACCATCCATCTCTCAATTTTATCGCAAAGAAAATATATATATATATATATATATGTGTTAATTTTAGGAAAGGAATTAAAGACATAGTTTAACTACTTTGAAGTGAATATATATTAAACAAAGGAGTTAAGAATTAGAATTTAGAATTGAGGTCATGGGGACTCAGATTTGAGAAAGGAAATAAATGAGATTGGGTGAATGTACTTTTTTTTTTTCTAAAATTTGGAGTCATTATCAATTTTATTTCCAAACTTAATAATTGCTATCGTTTTTATTTTAATTTCTAATGTGATCCATTTGTTATGTCAGCAAGAGTTTTAGATTAATTATACTGTCACATACAAACAACCATCTGTATAATAGACAAGGTTAGTATTTGAAATGAAATTGACAATAGTTCAAAAATAATGTTTCAAATAATGAAATGAAACATAAATAAAGGTAAGATTGCTTGAAAAATATGAAATGCTAAGGACATAATTGATCGCATTCAACGTTAGAAACATATTTGACCAAATGCTCAAACGTTAGAGGTACAAAAATTACTTTATCCTAAGTTTTAATTAATTTGAAATGATTGATTAAAATTCCAAAATAAGATAGAGTTATTACAATATGAATATTTTTATAGACTTAGAATTGACGGGGGCCATTATTTTCTTGACTAATCTCAGCCGCCTTTTAAAGGGTTAGTCCAATGGGTTTAATACTTATCTATCTTAATATCTTTCTCAAAAAAAAAATTTTTTTTAGGTCAAAACATCATTTTGGTCCTCTATGTTTCATCAAAGTTTAGTTTTAATCCACTATGTTTCAAAATGTCAGAATAAGTCTTCTATGTTTCCAACTTTTTCAAAAATTGGTCCTTTTGCCTCACACCGTCAATCTCCTCTATTAAATGCTGATGTGGACCGCTTACGTGACACAAATATCTCTCTTACATATCCATTTAATCTGACGTAGCTAGCCATGTCATTAATCACGTATCACCTCCTTCTTCTTCTCTTTTCCTCTCCCATCGAGATCTCAACCCATAAGTGGTTATGTACAAGAAATTGAAATTCATTCGCAAAATCGATCAACGGACTATCCTATATTCTCCAATCTATGCACGGAATCACCGCAAGCAAAGTCCACATCACGAACACGAATATCTTACTCATTATTTCCCATTATACCCTTTATTATTTTAGACCTTAATTTTGACATATTCTTTGTTTACTGACCTAAATTCAACGTTAACCATTATTCTTTCTCGTTGTCTCTTCACTTTTAATAACAAATATTTATAATTATTTTTATTTAAATAAAATTAATAAAAAATTATCATAGGATAGCAAGATGATAGATGTTAAAGAAACTCCATTTAAAAAGAAGTCATTTGAAAATCAACAATTTTCATAAGAATGCACAAACGAACCCTAAATATCAGTAGTTTGATCTTTAGCTTTGGAAATAAAACAACTTTAAATTATTAATTGGATTAATTGTTTCACTCTTTAATACGCCTGTAAGCCAATGAAAAAATTAATTACCATGATTAATGTTAGATGGTAGATTTTCCACCAAACAAAGTAAAAAACTATTAATTCCTGCAAGCTATAATATATCTTCATTAAAACCCTAATTAATGTTGATGCCTCTCAAAACTAAGGTTATCATTTCTTTTTCTTTTTTAAATCAGGACGATAGGTGAACAAATTTCATTGATTAAAAAATATCTATTACAAGCATGAAAAAGAAAAATAGGAATTGAATCTATCCAAACTGTATCATCGAACAGTAGTTCTATTGGAGCTTCTTGGAACCCATAAAAAATATAAGGTCCGTTCTTTTGTCATAGAAACCCATTTCAGGAAACTAAAAAGTAGATGGAGCTCACCTAGTTCCACCAACTTCTAACTTTGTCTTTTCCTTTCTGGGAAAAGAAAAAAAATACAAAATGTCTATTATAACCCTTTGATTTGACATAATTATAATCTTTTTTTTTATTATTTTAATATAAGAGATAAATTGGTAATTTTAATACATTTACATTCACATTCAATTTCTATTCCCATTCCCATTCCCAAACTCTTACTAACAAATTAAACACAATAAAAGAAAGTACTGTAGAGAAAAGTGAGGAGAGAGATAGAGAGAAAAATTAGGAGAAAGAAAAAGTATGATAAAAAGTGTATTTGGTATGTAAAAAATATAATGTAAAATTTTTTTGGGAATCGTAAAACACCACGATTTTACTGTTTGGATTTTACACCAAACATAACCTAGAACTGGACACTCCTAACCAACATAGTCCTGCATATATAGAACTTAGCCTTGACGTATGGTTGCAAGCCTTGACGTATGGTTGCAAGATAAAAGAAGCATGTCCACCACCAGCCATTCCAATCCCATCTTGCGAGCAATATATATTAATTATTAAATATCTCAAGATTATATAATATATTGTACAGATAATTCCACAATTGACATTTAGCTGATCAAATATATTAAATATATCTTATGTCCTTGTCTTAGATGACTTTTTGTTTTGTGAAAGATGAAATTATACAAAGGCACAGAGCCATACCTCCAAAAAGTTTTAAAAGGTTCAAATCCTAAATTATACAAAGATCTTTTTTATTACAAAAAGGAGCACAAGCACTTACTAAGTGGAAATTCTCCGGTTGAGGCAAACATCTCTAACATCATCATACATTGCTAAGCTATACGTCTACAAGAAAACAGGCATCTAGCCACGGTTAGAACTTAGAACAGGCCTCTAACGGCAATTGTGACCGTGGCTAAAACTCTAGCAACGGTTGTGTGCAACCTTGTTTCCCTCCCTATATGTATACACACTGAAAGAATCCTACACACTCTCCATAAGGGACATTATTAGCATAATTGGCCAGAATGTCAGCAACCCTGTTTCCCTCCCTATATGTATGACTAAGGCTAAATTATACAAAGATTTCAATCTTGCATTATTCTAAGATACAAGAAAAAAACATCTAAAATAAAAAGCAACACAACTCTTGAAGATTAACAACAATATATTTGCTTAAACTACAACAAAATCGAATGTAAAGAATAGCTAGATGGTTTTCAAAGAGGCAATACACCTCTCTATTCTCTCTAAGAATCTTAACTCCATAGCTTCCTTTCCTTAGATCCCTCGATTGTAGATATGCAAATTTGTTGTCAATATTTAGATGTTTCTTCTTAGTATTTTTCAATTAAAAAAGAGAGAGAGAAAAGAGTACAAACCTAGTTTTTTCGGCCGAAAGTACAAGCCTAGTGAAGAACAGTTATGTATCCCAAGTGTTAGAATAATACGGGCCTCAAATATTGAGTCCAATTTGTCTTCCAAAGATACTAAGGATGTGTTCATTAGATGGAATGCTCCATGGAAAAAGCAATAGAAATAGTGGGGCTCACTGGGTTTTACTTACTTTTTTATTTTTTCATTTCTATCAACTTAGAAAAAAAATACAAAATATCTATTATACTCCTTTGATTTGACATGATTTGACACAATTATAACATTCTTTTTTTTATTATTTTAATACAAGGGGTAAAATAGTCATTTTAATACATTTCTATTCTATTTTTATTATCAAACTTTTACTATTAAACACATTAAATGCATTTCGTTTCCGTTTCTATTTTTATTTCTGCCTAATGAATATGCAGCAAATTATCTGTTTTATTGCAAAAGGAGCTAAACTCATTATGGGCCTAACCAAATACAATTACAATAATGTGATTCACTCCTTTTTCATTCAATTTCTTATGATCGGCACACACAAGAAAAAAAAAAGGACATATTTGTAATATAACTTAAAAAAAATTAAGCATAATTGTTATATATTTCCTATTAAGTTGTCTAATCATAAAGTTACGTGTGTATTCTTTAATATAATTTATGTCTCTCACAATTAGTTCTTCTTTAAAATAGTTGTAGTTTTTATATTTTTTACGTTTTCCCATATGAAAAATATTTTTTTCTCATTTGAAGGTGGGGTCACTTTTTCTCTCAACTTATTAGTTACCAAAAGCAGCTGTAAAGTTATGGATGATAGTAGTCAGAATATAATTATACATATCAAATGAGTAAAACAGTCCTCTACAAATGTCTCTTTTGTCAATTTGATCCTCCACAGATGTCTCTTTTATCAATTTGGTCCTCCACAGATTGGCGTTATCAATTTGGTCCCCCACAGATCAAACCGTTAACAATGTGATCTTTCTGTTAATTCACTTGATGACATGTCAGGTTAAGTGGTGATTCTGACTAGGCATTAATTAATTAATTTTTTATTTAAAAAACTTTTCAAATTAAAAAAAAAAAACCTTTGTGCTATACTCCTCTTCAACGCAAAAAGGACCTAAATCCATAAACAATAACATCTTCAACCCATTTAATAAAATTAATACTTTTTCTTAAAATTTGAAAGGTTTTTAAAAATAAAATTAATTAATTAATGCCTAGTCAAAAAAATTGCTTAATCATCACTTAACTTGACATGTCATCATGTTAATTAACGGAATGACCACATTGCTAACAGTTTGATCTGTGGGGGACCAAATTGATAACGCCAATCTGTGAGGACCAAATTGATAAAAGAGACATATGTGGAGGACCAAAATAGTGTTTTACTCCATATCAAATGCATCATTGTGTTTTGGTATTCATTTAATTTGCAGAATCACAAATTAAAGCTAGCTAGCTAGCTAACTCTACTTAATTAGTTTAATTATACAATATTAATTACACAAAGTGACAGTAGTACTACTCTATAAAGGAAAGAAGAAAGGATCGGAGCTTCAGTATTATTGATTGCATATTTTACAGTTTACACACATATGAATGGATTTGCTTTCATGCACTCATTGCTTGTTTTGAAACACGTGATGATGAGGAGCTGAATTTCTGACATAAACATGGGAACCTGATCTTGCACTCTCTAAGAAAAGCAACCAAAAGAAACACACCTATTATGGCCACTACCATCCAAATGAAACCCAGAAAGTCATGTATGCTTAAACGTCGAAAATTGGAATCACTAGTTTGGAAGTCGGAAGTGATGTGGAGAGAGTACTTGTTCTCAAGCCCTTCAAATGTGGTTTTATTTTGAACCACTTCTAAGATCCCATCCGAGAAGTAGGAGACCAGCCCGGATTTCTGTGGAAATGCCTGAAAATATACATACAAAATAAGTAAGGTATTAAAAAAAGGACAGTCCATTGCACGAAGCACGAAGCTGATAAGAGTAAGAGGAAGGTAGACTACTCACAAAGGCAAATCCAAGAGAAGGGTATTTGGTTCCAACCATGGTGTAGTTATCATAGCCATCAATGGAGAGGAAGGTAGTGAGATAGGGGGTTTCATCGAATATAGCATCCACACCTCCATTCTTGGTTTTAAGTGTTAGTTCTCGGTTATACTCCTCAGGACTCCTATAAGCCTTCAATTGAGACTCATCCAATTGTAATTGTTGAATCAGAAATTGTTTCACACCTGATGCATTCTGATATCCCACATGGTACTTTTTGTCTATAATCTCTTGTACGTCCTTCAATCGAGGCTTAGGCTTTACTGCCTCTTCTGCTAACATATTAGTTAAACTCGCAGTATAAATTTGCACTGCCATTAGAAAGATGATTGAGCACATAAACGCCACCCATTTTGACAAACTGCTCTTCCAGTCCTTACTCTCTGGATCTGATGAAACCATATATTCAACACTAATTAATCATTAATCAATATATATATATATAACTTATAATACATAAATATTGAATTTAACGTGAAATTTAGTCCATGAAAGAAGGAAATGTAAGATTTTGTTTGTAGTTTATCTCAATTAAAATTTAGTCTGTGAAAGTTACAATTTATCTCAATTCAATAACATTACCGTTGAAACAAACTGCACCTTTCACGAATTAAATTGAAACAAAGTACATCTTTCATGGGACTATTTGATATCTTCATCTTTCGATGACTATACTGAGAACATGTTTGAAGGACTAAATTGATAACTTTTTATATATTTGGAATATTTGAATTTAGAGGACTCACCGCGACTGAAAACAGAGAAGGGAAAGGTGAGGATATCCTTGAACACTTTCTTCTTCTGCTCATCATCATCGTGCTTACTAACTTCTAATGAAATTATAGTTAACGTTGAAACCAAAAGGATCGCCGAAAGAATTGTCCAAAGAGTCCAATCGAAAGGTTTCAAGAGTTCCACCGACCCAAGGTTTTCCTTCCTTGCAACAACCATTGACACACTTGATGCTATATATGCCAATGTGAAATCAACACATTTTGTGCGATTTTCTGATATTGTGATGTCCCCAACTATACCATCAAGTTTCTGCAAATTAATTAAACATACATATAAGTATATATTGAATAAGCTAAATAATTAAAATTCAATTAAGCCAAGCTAAGATCGACTTGCCTTCTCTTTAATTTGGCATAGAATTCTATCATAGGTCTCATTTATGGCATTGAGGCGGACAAAGTCATAAGACATGCCAAAGGGTAAAACTTCGACCACTTCTCTGAACAAGTCAACAGCAAAACCAGAAAAAACTTCATTTGGTGTACCATTTGGAGAATTTTCCCATTTTACTTCCGCAAATTTTGCAGAGAAAGAACCTTCTCTTACTAACACTCCAATTCTCAACTTTGGTGGTTTCACTTCTGTGTCACCTGGCCATATTATTGGTCCCTTAAGTTTGTGCTCATTATCATCATCACTAACATTTTTTACCAGTCCTCTTTGGGGGCTCCAATACCCTACAATCCTCTCTGTTTGTCCTATTACATTGTACACTTCAAATATGGATGACCCTACTTGCCCTTCCTTCAAGCTGAAATTCCCAGAAAGCCCTCTCAAAGCAACACTTGAAATTGCATTTGCAAGATCAACTCCGGAATTCCCTACACTAGCATTTTCTACTGCAGTGGCCAGCACTTGGACTGTGTCATAAGCCCACAATCCCAAGAGGGTCAAATTAGTAATATTGGACTCAACTTTCCATCTTCTCTTGAAATCCTCAAGCTCTTCATTTGTGTTGTCCACAAATGGCCTCACTCCCAGTGCACCTTGCATGAAGTCACTCACTCTGGGAGCCGTAGGATCTACAATGATGGAAGGATCAGATTGTGTCACAATCCAAGCAAATCCTTGCTTCATCATCCCTTGTTCATCTGCAAGTTGGAAAAAGATTGACCCAAGTGTACCATTAGTGATGTGGGCAAGGAATACCTTAGTTTGCATGCCCTTTAACTTGATGAGCTCCTTCACAATCTCATCTTTTCCAGAATTCACACTAATGGCTGTTTTATAAGGCAAGTGTGTGTTCATTTCTTGAAGAGCATCTAGAGCTTGTAGGAGACATGGGATGAATACGGAATTTCCATATTGTGTGTCTTCATAGATGGGGATGATTTCGTGCCATCCATAGGATTCAATGATGGAAGCTATAGCCTTGAACATAGAGCAATAATTATCATTTTGATTGGTGTGAGTTGGAGAAAGAGATACAGTTGTTGGAGAAAAGGAAATGATGGGTACACTAGATCTGCTCCCAACTTCTATTACAAAACTTGCTTCTTTGGAATTTTGGGGTCCTATGATTGCGCGCACCGTTTCATTCACTATTAGGTCCTGAGCTGTTAAATGCCACGAAGAATAAGGTATTCAAAATTAAGATACTATAATATCACATTTTTCGTAATCAAGTGTATATATATTTTAGGGGAAAATAGACTTTGACCTCCTAAACTATACCTAAAGAACATATTACTCACCTAAACTTTCTTTTGTGACAAATTACCCTCGCATGTGAATTAAAATAAAACTCCACATACATATAGGTAATAGTGATGAAATTGACTCTTGAGCATGTAATAAATTAAGTAAGTGGTAATTATTAAAGATTAAAAACATAAAGGAGTTGTTTGGTTGTTAGTTACCTGCAGAAGCAGCGGTGAGAACATCATTCTCAGAATTTCTTGGTTGAAGGGAAAGCCTGGTTTGATAGTTGGAATTGTTGTAGAAATCTGTGTGTGCCATGGTTATGCACTTCCACACCATGGCTCCAACTGATGAATTCAGATCAAGAATTACTCCTACTGGAATATTAATCGAGCTTTCTCCATCTCCACTAATAAGGTATAGTGAGAGAAATAAGAGGCAACAATAATAGTGAACACTACTCTTCTTCTTCTGCATCTTTGGCAATATTGATTTGTGATTTGGGAAGCTGGCTACTTAATTTGTTGCTGTATGTGTGTCTCAACTGAAGAATATTCATTGCCTTTTTATAGATGATTTCCTTCACATGCTGCCGTCACTAATGCCACGTCTGCATGCGTACGGTTGAAATTTAATACTGTTTATATACAGTCACTATTAAAGAACACACATGTTTTGAATAGAAACACTGCTAATTTATGTAATTTGTCTCAATTTAGTCTTTTCTTGACGTATCCATTATTATAACTTTAGAAATTTTTGTTGAGACTAAATTGAGATAAATTTTATCTTTCATTGACTAACTTTTACATTTCAATCTTTTACAGACTAAATAGAGACAAACAACATCTTTCGAAGACTAAATTTGACGGTTTCATCTTTTAAGGACTAAATAGTGACAAATTATATTATTTAAATTAGAACACAGGATGTACTTGTTTTTCAGTTTACAACTTGCTAGATAATACAAAGAGGTCTCTCTCTACCTCATTGAATTCATTTTGAGATTCATATTCTGAATAAATTAAGGAAAATTAACATGTTGGTCACTTGGTCCTTGAAAAATATAATTAGTCATTTTAGTCTCTAAAAAATTTTAAAAAAATGTCAATTTTAATTTTTGGAAGATGCAGTTTGTCTCAATTTAACATTTGAAAGATAAAAATATCAAATTTAATCCTTGAAAGATGTAGTTTGTCTCAATTTAGTCCATAAGAATCTCCATTATCATAAGTTCATAACTACAAAAAAATTTTGTGTGGACTAAATTGAGACAATTTTCACTTTTCAGTAGCTAACTTTTATATTCTAATCTTTCGGCTTTCGCAGACTAAAATGACGACTAAATGAGACAAAAAATATGTTCTTTTAAGAACTAAATTGAGATAAATTATATCATTTATAAACCAAAATATTAATTTACTCTAAATTAAACTATTTAATCTTCTATATGTTCAGTGGTAGAAGTTAGAAGTTAGAACACAGCAACTACTTGTTTTTTAGTTTACAACTTGCTAGTGATACAGAGATTCAGTCCTCATTGAATTCATTTTGAGACTCATGCATGCATGTTCATTAAAATAAGATATTTTAATGAAAAGACAACAGAAAAAACAAATAAAAAAAAAACAGCAACTAGGTACGTCCTAGAAAACGAAATTGCCATACAACTTACTTTGTGCAGCCATAAGAAGTAAGAAGAGAGACTTTGACCAATTGACCTCCCATCGAATGGAAGTTTCGTGGTCATCCCAAACTTTAACTTGCTAGGCCAATCCACCAACACCTTTGAATATTCTGGATTGCTTTCGGCTTAGCCTAATCCAATGGGCCTAAAATATTAATCTTCCTACAACGTAGCTCTTGAAAAGTTAGCTAGGCTAAATATAGGTTTTTTTTAATATGATCTATTTTACATATTAATATATTAGAGATGAATATTACATATCAATATAAATTATGGTATTATGATACGGTATGCTTCCAACCGACCGAGCGACCTTCCTCGATCAGTCCACCATAGCTATTGTTGTCAATGCTTTCCATGCCTCCGTTGTTCCGTACAGGTAGTTATGTCTACGTGGCTCCCGCCACTTCCTATGCTCAAAAGGACCATTCTACCTCTCTACGGACACTATATATACATTAAGATCTTATGGGTATGATCACTGAATTTTATATACTCTTATTGTTATTCTGATCATCCATCTACTAACTTAGACATCGGAATCCCTCCACGGGAGCCACTTCCTATCATGGTTGCCTTACAAGTAGCTAGAGTTCGAGTTGCAAAAGAAGGATTCATCACATTACATAAAACAAAATATTTTTTTAATATTATTATTTCATAATACATCGAACAAAATTATCTTTAATAAAAAGGTACGTGAAAAAAAAAAAATTTGTTATTATCAAAAAATGAGGGTCCAGCCAACACTTACAAATTAGAACTTACAAGCTTACAAATTAGAACTTACAAGCTCACATTAGTACATAGACTTAGAATTGACGGGGGCCATTATTTTCTTGACTAATCTCAGCCGCCTTTTAAAGGGTTAGTCCAATGGGATAGACACATTTCATGTAATTTTAATACTTATCTACCTTAATATCTTTCTCAAAATTTTTTTGCATACATATTTTGTAGATCAAAATATTTGTTCCTCTATGTTTTACTGAAATTTAGTTTCGATCCTCTATGTTTTACAATGTTAAAATAAGTCCTTTATGTTTTCAACTTTGTTAAAATTGGTCCTTTTGTCTCACACTGTCAGCCTTCTCCGTTAAATGCTGACGTAAACCACTTACATGTGCATGTAAAACTTCTAGTATAAATATATGAGAACCCTAGCATTTTCTTGGATAAAAGTTCAATATTACGAGAATATTGAGTACATCATTTCATTCATTTAGTGACATTTTTTCAATATTATTAGGAACTCATACTAATAAGAATTCAACTAAATGATTAGATAAATGTACTGAAATTCAATATTACCATAATAATGAATATGCGTGGGTGTTAGTAATTATTATTGAAGGTCGAAGGATGGAGTATTATTAAAGATTGAAAATTTTAAATTTTCCATTTTAGATATCGTTGAAACTCAAGTAACTTGGAAAATTCACCCTTAAAAGTTAATTCATAATGGAAAAGAACCAAACTCTTTAAGTACTCAATTGAGCATCTCATGCTATTAGATGTGAAACTTTGTATATCTCTAATACGAGGAAATGTTCAGTGGTACGGTAGTGTTGAAATTCAGTACATCCCTTCAATCAATTGGTTCCTAGTTAAACCATTCAAGGTGTGTCCTTATTAATGGGAATTTATATTAATATTAATAAATGGCTCTACATGATTGGAGGGATGTATCGAATCTCAGTAGTACAGTACCACTGAACTTTTATCCCTCTAATACTTCCCCCTAATCTCATAGGCCACATTTTTTTTCAATATACCTATCGCATTTTTTCATTACATCTTGGACTTTAGATCGTTATGGTCACGAGGCCATTAAGCTCCAGTATCATGTTGAAACTTAAATAACTTAAGGAAGCCACCCTGAACCAAGCTTCATAAGTACTCCATAAATATTTAATCCGATTAGATGTGAGACTTTGTATAAGTCTAATAGATATTTTTTTAAAAAAAAAAATTAGTTTTAAATATAATAAGTTATCACTATTTGATGGCGCTTTTTTTTTCATATCTTTATACATTAAACTAGCAAAAGCAAAATTTGACGGGTTAGAAGAAAAAACTTGTTTGTTATCAATCTTACCGTATAAATTATATTTATGTCCATATTAATATACTAGTACACCAAAACATGTCGTGTTTTTTATTTAACTTTCAAATATATAATATAAAGTAATAATTATTACATTTTAAAATAATAAATTAAATATAAAATATTATTTAACTCTCTACTAATATGTTGTAATTCCTCTTCCTTTATTATTATTTTCTCTCTCCCCAATCAATTCTCACATTCTATATTTTATTTTTTATTTTATATTATAATATATATATATATATATAATATAATATAATATAATTTGAGAGATCAAATATATTAAATATCTAAAAATTATATAATATAGTGCAAATTATTCCAATTGACATTTAGGTGATTTTGAAGAGAAGAGAGCCCAAGCCAAGTGAGCACAGCACAGTTATGTGCCCTGAGTGTTAGAAGAATACGGGCCTAAGATATTCAAGCCCAATCTGTTTTCTAAATACAGTGAACATATCTATTTTGGTCCATAATATGGAATGGGCCTAACCCAGTACAATTACAATTATGTGATTCACTTTTCATTCATTCAGTTTCTTATGATTCGCATTAGACTTGATCACGGGCCGGGTTTGCGGGCTTTTTTGCTAAAATTTTAAGTCCGGGCTCGACCCGTATAAAATGAAAAACGGGCCTGGGCCGTCATATTTTGTAGTTTGTATCATAATTTTTTTTTTATAGTTTGTTTCATGTTTTATCTAACATACAAAAAAATATTTTTTTTCTTAAAAATAGATAGTTAAAAAATTTTAATGTATTATATATATATATATAATAATAATAATATATAGGGGAAAGTACATTTTATATGGATTGTATATAAATATATACATATTTTGTATCCCAAATATATTATATATTCTGGAATCTGGATACAAAATATGGATATATATATATATATATATATATATATATATATATATATATATATATATATATATGCATATTTTGTATCAAGAATATATAACAAATTACTCACTCTAAGAGAGCTTGAATTTGCTGCTAATGAATTGTGTGAAGAAAATGGTACACACACTCTAGAAAAATTAGTGTAATGCTAGTTATTTGGAAGTTGGAAGCTAGTCTCTCCTGTAATTAAGATTGAATTTTTGAAATGTTCAAATATGTAAGATTGAATGAATCAAATACAAGACCTTGGGCATCAAATTAAACATTAAAACAAGTTATCAATTAGGTTGGTATTTATTCTATAGTAGATTGAGTTTTTTATTTATTTTAATGTATTATATATATAATTATATATAAATAAGCATATATATGGGCCGGGCTTTAAAAAAGTCTGAGCCCGGCCCATTTTTTGCGAGTTTTTTAAACGGGCTACGGGCTCATATTTACATTTTAGCAGGCCGGACGAGCTTTAAGGCCCGTGATCATGTCTAATTCGCACCCCACCCAAATATATGCTAATCCAATAACCCCAAAAGAAAAAACTTAAGCATAGTTTGTATATTTATATGGGCACTTGTTAAAATTTTTTTTATTAGTGGAGAGGGAATAATTTTTTTTGAAGTTAATGAAAAGTCAACCAACACATTTTTTAAGACTCTCTCTTTAGTTGAAATGAAACCTTAATTAAAATTTCATGTCACATTACGTATGCACTATATCATATATGCGAGTTTAATTATTTAAAATTATAAATAGATAGCTTCCAAGAAAATGGCAAATATGGAAAAATAAATTAAAGTGAATACAAGTATAAAACTAAGTTGGTTGGTCAAACGATCAAACCCAATAAACACTCTGCTTAGCGCTTAATTAGACATAACTTTTTTTTTTTGTAGGAAGCATAACTTTTTAAAAAAATTATTAAAAAATTAATACACAATTTCCTGTGAGTTTCATTTAGTAATTTTTCAAAAAGTTAAATTTGAAAAAAAAAAACTTAAGGATAAATAAAAAAAATAATGGCTTGATCAAAAGGACTCTAATTCAGTCAAGATTCTAGTCGGCAGGACCAAAGTATAGTATAAGACTTAGAGCATGTTTGGTTAGTTGAAAGAATGATGTAATATATATTTGATGTAATTCGACATTACATCAAATATTTTGTTTACTAAACAAACTTTACTTTTTACAATGTGATGAAATTATGTTTTTGTTTTTATTTTTGTATTCACTTTTATTCTATTCATATTAATATGACATTTTTATTCCCTCCAACATTCTCATTCCCATTATCATTCCATTCTCTCACTCATTCCACCTACCAAACAAATCCTTACTGCACGTTTGGTAGGGAGGAAATGCTGGAAAGGTGAGTATGGTTACCATGTTAGTCTTGTTTGGTACCAATTGAGTAAGGTTCCCTTGTACAATGGAAGTTTAGTGTCCTCTTGTCTTGGATGTGCATGTGAAGATACCATTTTACCCTTAATGTGAAGAGGATGGAAGGTTACTTGGCATATTAATGTATTATGGGCAAAAATGTTATTTTACACTCTTAACTTCCATTTCCCTATTTTCTCTCTACCATACCAAACAATGTTATCTTTAACAATCCACTTTTATTTCCTTACATATCAAACATATTTTTTATCTTCCACCTTCCTACAACACTTGCCCCACAATAGAGAAGGATAATAGAAAAGGAAAAGAATGCTTTATATATAATAAAAGTAAAGAATATTGCATCATCCCCACTATGTTACACTAAATTAACTATTTATTTGCCTTTGTAAGATTATGATATTGACTAGTTTATACACAATGACCTTACTTCTGACCTTAAAATCAAAATTGGTGGGTGCAATAAATAAACCCAATAAGGCATTTGTGTCCACCTTGAAATTTCGTTGCAATGTTAGGTTTACTTCCAACCAAAAAATGGACAAAAGGAGAAGAAGAAGAAGAAGACACCAAGAAAATAAGAGGTCCTCTCTCTTATACTCTTCTTTTAGTGCTTAATTATTATTCACACAATTTTGTTGACTTAATTTCATTCATTATTAATTTTGTTTTTTATATGGTTATGGTTGCATGAGCTGTATTATTGCTTAGTGGTTATGGTGAAGAGATTTTATTAAGTTTTATAAATTCTTTTGAAGATCCTTGAACAAACTAATTAATTATTTAATGTGATATTAATTAATTAGGTTTCGTTTTTTTGATGGTGTGCTATCATGTTATGTAATTCTCTACTCCATCATTGTGATTGGAGTGGTTGTTGGATTTTGTTTGTCGTTTGATTTTGAATTTTTTAGCTTTCTTTTTTTTTAATATAATCAACTATATATATTGATGCTTTAATTTGTAGATTTAATCTTTTCAAACTCTTCTATAAAAATCAAAAGTATAAATTATATTAACTTTTTAAAATACTAAATATGTTTTTATACATTAAAAAGAATACTAAATATAATTTTCACTAGAAAGTTACTTATTAATTAAGCTTTTAAATTTGTTCACTTTTCTTTTCAAACTAATGTCTAATTCTCTATTTTTTTAAAAAAAAAATATGGCAAACTTATATATCTAGAACATGCTCAATTTTATCTCATATATATATATATATATATATATATACTTAGTTATGATATATATATTTACTTGGAATGGAAAATTAGGAATAATGAATGAATTTTAGCTTTAAATCAAAGAAACCATTTTTCAGAAATATTAGGAGTTTCAAAATACAAGTGACTAGTGAGTGTAATGAATGAACTAGTCTACGTCTTCACGTCAAATTAATTGGAAACACGAGTATATATATATATATATAGAGGTGGTGCCTTCTAAGTGAAGCTCTCATTCAAATTATTAATTTCAAATTAGTTTTATAAATTGTCATATTAACAGTTAATTATGGACGAAAAAAAATCTTGTTTTAGTTGACTCCTGCCATAAGCATTGTGCTTTTTTCTTTCTCTATTGTTTTTTCATGTCTGAAAATTTGTTAGGTAACGTAAGCCTTACATCTAATTATTATTATTTTTTTGAAAACTACATCTAATTATTAAACTAGAATGATAAATTAATAATTATCAATTATTTGAATATATGTCATTATATTCTTAAAATAAAAGTGATTTTAAATTTTGATGTAAATATGTTATGGCATATTCGGTAGTAATATTTCTCAACGAAAAAGACGGTGGAATGAGTGGGTTCCACATCAAACCCATATGTCATAGGAAATCATCATGTTTTTTGGGGTTTGTGAAAAAAAATAGGTGTGAAATGTTTATAATATTATTTGATTTGATACAATCATAACATTATTTTCTTTTTAATATTTTAGTATAAGGGGTAAAATAATAATTTTAATACATTTTTATTCTATTTCCATTGCCAAATATTGCTACCAAACACAACAAACTCATTCTCATTCTCTTTCTCTTTTTACGTACCCTTAAACATACACTTTTGGCAAAATGGGTCATAAATATCAAGATATAATTTATTGGAGTGGTAGGTATTTTATTTTATTTAAAAAAATCTTGAATTTAAATATTGTTTATGAAACTTTTTAAAAAAAATATGAAACCTCAGTTAACTCTAATCAAATTAAACAAAGTGGCTCTATTTGTTAGGGGTGAGTCTATGATGCAACTTGTTGCATCATGCAATGGGTTATGTGGCACAATTATAATCATTGATGTGATCTAATTGCATTGTATGATAAAAAAATAACAAGTATCACAATCTTATTAACTGAAATTACATTATATAATGCAATAAGTTGCTGGACGTTGCTTTTGTTGGAAAATGCCATATTTTACATAGGAATGGGATGTTGCTTTTGAAGAAGCTATTGGGGAAAAAAAAAAAGTTTCCTCGTAAAAGGAAGAGAGAAACTTGTTACTCATGTCTCATAGGAATCCTTCCACACTAAAAAACCAATTTTTTATTGACTACAAAATTATTAATTTTATATTTAGCCCCTCAATTTTGGTTCTCAATTATTTTAGTTTAAAACTTTAAATATATTTAAATAACTTAATTATTTTAAAATTAAATAAATACATACAATACAAAATAATAATTTTATTAATAAAAGATAAATTTAAAAATATTTATCAACGGAATTCGATCTAGTAGAAGGAACTAATCCCTAACAATATAATGTACTCGAATTCGAATCTTTATTAGGAGATGTGCTCACATTTACATAGTCTCAATCAGAATTGCCTCCAATAAAAATATACCTGTGAAAAATTAGAAAAGAATTAAAAAACTATTTGTAATTTTCTATCATATTTAAAAGATATTAAATATAATTTTGAAAATATAAAATTTAAAAAATATTGACAAATTTTAAAAAAAAGAAAAAGAAAAATGCGTGTCCTGGTTGATAAAAGAAAAGAAAAGAAATCAAATGGCCCATAATTAATTAAGAAACATGAGCCACGCATGCCTTGCACTTTAGAAACCACCATTTCTCTTTCTAATCATTCGAGGGCCTATTTGCAAAATCAAAAAGTTGTTCACTTTGGTCCCTACTCTCTACTTTTTCTGTGTCACTCTACTCTATATTGTTATAAAGCACTCAACTACTGCTTCTGCTTCCTACAACCTCTCCGTCGTCGTTTTGCCCCCACCTTCCACCACCATCCATGGCTTCCAGATTCCTCTTCTTCTTCTTCTTCTCCCTCCTCCTCTCTATCTCTCTCACAATTTCCGTCACCGCCGACGAAGACGCAGATCACACCGGCGATTTCATTCGCCCGATCGATCGGAAACTGCTGGGCCTCAAGAAAGAGAAGCTGAGCCACTTCCGATTCTACTGGCACGACATCGTCAGCGGACGCAACCCTACCTCCGTCGCCGTCGTCCCGCCGCCGGGAAACTCCACCACCGCCTTCGGATTGATGAACATGATCGACAATCCGCTGACATTGGGGCCGAAATTGAGCTCCAAATTGGTGGGAAGGGCCCAAGGGTTTTACGCTTCGGCGTCGCAGAGCGAGATCGGGCTTCTGATGGCGATGAATTTCGCGTTCATCGAAGGGAAGTACAACGGGAGCACCATCACGGTGCTGGGGAGGAATCCGGTGTTCAACAAGGTGAGGGAGATGCCGGTGATCGGAGGAAGTGGCCTTTTCCGATTCGCTAGGGGCTACGCCGAAGCTAGGACCAACTGGTTCTCGGCAAACACAGGGGACGCCATTGTTGAGTATAATGTCTATGTGATGCATTATTGAACATAGATGATGCTTCTAGAATGAATCTAGATTCATCTTTTTGGTTTCTGATTTTCATCTTTTTTTGAGATCTTACAGTTATAGTAGCTGCTAATCCATTTGTGAATTGTGGTTTTCTGTGGGAGAAATGGGGGGGTTTTGTGTTCTTCAAATTCGAACCTCTTCTTTCTCTTTTTTCTATTTATGGTGTATTTGTAGTTGGAGTAATTAGAATCATACTAATAAATTAATCCTTTCATGCATCGTATGTTTATTTTGAGCCCAATTCATGTGTTTTTCAATTCAGCTAAGGTTCTTGGTAAATTACATTTACTAACCACTGATGCATAATTAATTAGATTCGTGTTTTATATAAGAACATTTTGATTAAGAGAGTTCTCATTAATGGACTTTAATTAATTTAAGTTTATTGGAGATACTAAATAGAATACTAAGAAGCTTGATTCTTTCTTCTTACGAGCTAATTTTGTAGAGTGAATTGCTAAAATTCCTTGAGCTTTGACATGATACGATCCAAATCTAAGACGAATCCCAATAAAAAAATGGAAGAAGAAAAAGAATGTGGCATAAACACTTAATAAGTTTGATTCTTTTTCTCTACGAATTAGCTTTTGAAAATAAATAAATTTTTTAACTCTTTTGAGTTTCAAAAAAGTTAAATGAAACTCGAAAGCCATAATCTCATGCAATTTTTTATTTTATTTTTTTGGGTCCTATTTTTAATTCAAGGTTCCAAATTTTAAGTATTTAATCTAAAGCATTTCAAATATGCTCGAATTATAATATAAATACTTTTTAAAATATCTAAAATGAATAAAAAAATTATCTAATATGTGTTTTAAAGCACATATTAGTGTTTCTCTTGATTAATCAATAAAATATTTAATAATTTAAAATATGTAAAATTTTATTTAAAAATAATAATTTTTAATATTAAAAATTTAATTGACTAATCAAATAAAATTTTAAGAATACATATTAAAAGGACCTATTAAAAAAAACTAATTAATTGGTTTGTGGTTGTTGTGGGTCATATTTGAAAAGGTAAAAGGAAAAATGCATGAGAACTAAACATAGGATTCCAAATGCTAACCCGCCTGGACATGTTAACTAAAACTAAACGTTTTGAAGAGGATTTAATTAAAATGAGTGTGTCTAGAACAAGACATTATTTGTCATATTGAGTTTATGGTATAAGAGACAAACAAAGGCGGTTCTTCTATAAAATACCCATAATGTGAAGCTATTTTCATAGTATTAAAAATTCTAGTTAGTGTGATGATGCATTTCAACATCGCGAATCAAGAGGTTATTTTCAGTTGACATATGTTTTAAAATTTCAATGTCACTTCGGAATTTCTCATTACACGTTTTATCTATTTCTAGAATGTACAAGTTACAACCACTATATTCACCTAAAAAAACTAACATTGTTGGATGGTATTATCGAGGGCTAAAAGTATGTATTTTTAACCTTTTACTTTTAGGGTAACCAAAATATGTATTATTAAGTTGTGTCATTATTCTATCTTCTTGAAATCAAAGAGTATAGTGTCTCAAATTTAAGATATCTCAAAAGTTCTTATATTTATTAGCTAGTTAAGTTTAATTTTTGATAGCACATTGAGTTTATTTTTCGTTAAAGGTCTATTTTGGTCCTCAATGTTTGCATGAAGTTTAATGTTGGTCCTCAATGTTTCAAAAGTTTAATGTTGGTCCTCAAAGTTTTTTTTTGTCGATTTTGGTCCTCGAGCGTAACACCGTTAACTTTTTGTCGTTAAATGATGACGTGGCATGCTTATATGGCATACCCTCTCTCCTACGTGTCATATTTTAATGACGTGGCATGACACATCATTGCTACGTCACCTCACATTGCCACATCATCATCTTCTCTCCTTCATCATCATCATCATCTGGGGTGACGTGGCAGTGATGTGTCATGCCACGTCATTAAAATATGACACGTAGGAGAGAGGGTATGCCATATAAGCATGCCACGTCATCATTTAATGACAAAAAGTTAACGGTGTTACGCTCGAGGACCAAAATCGACAAAAAAAAAAACTTTGAGGACCAACATTAAACTTGAAGACCAAAATAGTACTTTAGCGATTTTTTTTTATACTCAGATATAATACATGCAAGGCATTAGGCACCTATATATATTATAATAAGTTTGGGTCTTTTATCTTTATAATTTTCCGAACTATATAATATATAACATAAATATATGAAAAAAGTTTTAAAAAATTTTATTTGATATGCTAGTTATTTTTAAAAGTGAATTAAAAAATTAACATACACTATAGTGCATACCAAACCTACTAATTATGTCTATTAACATTAATATGCAATCTTTTCTTTAGTAAGTTAAGTTTTAAATTCAGTTTCATATAATTGTAAGGCCTCGTTCTAAAAATATATATTTGTAAGGGCCTCATCAAATAGTCAAAGCCCAATCTGATTTGGATTACCAATCATGTCAAATTTCCGTTAAAGGCCCACAATTCTCTTTACCATCGGCGAAGCCCAATAAGTTCAATGTCATTCATTAGTGTTTTTCTTACAGCCTTTGGACTTCACTTAACTCCTAACTGTTGAAATTAATTACAATCAATTAAAAACAAACATTTTTGTAGTACTAACTTAAATATAACCCAGTACTAATGTAATTTTTTTTAATAAACAAAATTGATAGTAAAGGAAGGCATTCCCAAATATTACCGGGTAATATTAATATAATTTATTAAATTACTACAATTTTTTTATAAGAGAAAGTTTAGGTGGGGGTAAGCACCGGTATACTACTGCGGTTAAGGAATAACTCTCAATCTCTTTGAGGAATTAAGGGAGGATTTATATATCATCCACCAATAAGATCCTCATATCGGTCTTAAGATTTGAACCCTCGCCCTTATTGGGTAAGAATCCGAATCTTAACCAATTGTGCCACTCCTCGTTAGCAAATTACTACAATTTCATCTAAGACATATATAACCTACTTATTAAATCTAAGGTATTATTAAACTAATGTAAATTTATTACACAAAAACCTAACCTAAAAGAACCCAAAAAAAACACACCGAAATACTTATTACAACCTAGCTTTTTATAGTAAATTAATGCTTTAATCATTAAAATGCTTGGCCTGGACTGTTTGTTGGCCCTCTTCTTGTATCTTCTACCAAAAAATAAAAAATAAAGTCTCTCAATTTATTCCGGTTAAAAAAATTCCCCAATTAAATAGTTGTTATGTTAAACAAATTTCTCTACTAATAAATGGAAGCCTGTATAGCAATAAACTCATAATCAATAGTCACACTTGTTTTTCCCACAACTCTATCATTTAGGTAGAAATTTACTTAAATTTAAGTCATTTTAACAATTTATTTGCTTTACAAACAAAAATGTCCTAATAATATTTTCTCAAGAGAAAATGACACTTAAGACAAGTTTAGGTAATGAATTGATAGTTATATTGTGAACTTCTATTTATTTAGCCCCAAAAAAAATCCTAAGTGATGAGGAATTTTTTTTTAATTCAGGGATAACATTTCCACTAAATTGAAAGACTTAAAAGGACTCAATAATTCAGCAAAATATAATTTGTCATAGAATAAATTGTTAATTGACTGTATTTTTTTTATTTTACCAAAAAAAAAGTAGAATAGTTAGCTGGCAAAATTATTTAGGTACAGCTACAAAAATTTCAACTTTAATTTGTAAGAATTGAAATTTCCAATTTCAAATTTCATAAATTTGGGTGGAGATAAGTAGCTTTGTTTCGTTGTATTGTGACCGAAGTCTATAATTTGAACTCTGAGACGAGAATATTGTATCACGAACACAAATCTCAATTTTCATATAACTGTTCATATCTTACGGATCCGCACATTTGCATAAGGTTTTGAAGGCAGTTTGGGGAGGTGCATTTAAAACATAGCACAAGTGTGTGCCCTCAAGAGTTTACTTGTTGCAGTGGATTTATTACTAAATATGACCTTATGTCCCAAGAAATAATGCATCTTTGATGTTTTAATGCCTCACAACTCAAAAGACATTGAAATTGGTTTTTTTTTTTTTTTGCAATAGTCAAAGTGTTCATATCTGTGATTCTGCACAAGCTGTACTATTCTGCTGCTTGTATCTTTCTGGGTTTTGTGATAATAATGGTGGGGACATCAATATATTAAGTAGTCTTGGAAGAATCTTTTAGCACTTTGTCTTCTAAATTCTCCTCTCAGATATTCATACTACAATTGAATTATACTATGCTATGCTATGCTCTCATCGATCTTATGTGAAACTTTTGTTTCTTTATTTATTTGAAATGAGGAGTTCAAATCTTCAACCATTCATCTCAGGATTCATGCAAAATTGAATAAATTACATTAATGTTCAAACTTTACACTGGCATTTGGCTTTTCTTTTTGGAAACTCTTAAGGCTGTGTTTGGTTGGTCATGGAATTCAAGAATTGTACAAAAAACGATGAATTCTTTAGTTTGGTTGGTACATGTAGAAATGGAATTGAATTATGTGGAATTGATGAATTCCACACTCTTTTGTAAATTTTGTGGAATTAGATTAAGACTATATTTTGAGAAATTGGGGGTAAATGACGGTATTACCCTCCTCATTTCTTTTATAAATTTTGTGGAATTTGATTGAGGTTATTACTTAAATATTTAATGAGGGGTAATTTTGGCTTTTTACATTATATTCTTTTACCAACTTTCAATTTCATCTTTTCATACCAAACACATTTTTCAATTCAAGTAATTCCAATTCCACATTTTTTTTAACTAAACACAGCTTAGTTATTCATTCTTCTCTTAGGTGCCGTTTGGTAGCCGGTGAGTGTTGTAGAGGGAAGTGGAAGTAGAAATGGAAGTGGAAGTGGAAGTGGAAGTGGAAGTATGTGATAAAAAGTATGTTTGGTATGCAGGGAAATGGAAGTGGAATGTAAAAGTAATATTGTTTGGTATGGTGGGAAGAAGATAGGGAAATAGAAGATAAAAGTATGAAATACCTTTTTTGCCCTTACTTTTTTAAAAGTCACAAATTTTTTAAGGGCATTTTAGTCTTTAAACCAAACCCCACCTCACCTTCCCTCCACTTCCCTCCACATCATGAGAGAAGCAAGCTTCCCTCTCATCTCACATTCCCTGTACTGAAGGCATACCAAACATACAGTAAGTTCAACTCACCTCATTTTCCATGTGAGGAAGGCATACCAAACGGGGTGTTAGTTTCTTGCTCTATTATCACTAATCAAGAATGGATCTTATGTAGTTATTCTTTATACTTGATGGTAAAGTTAGAAGAGAAATAATTTTGTGTGAAGCCCACTCCCTATTTCTTATCTTTCTTTGTGCTGTAACTTACGATACAGCAGTGGATATGATCTCAAGAGAGACCGGGAAAACACTTATCTCTCTTCTAACTCTCCGACCAATCTACCACCAACTAGAGATGATAGGAAATTTGCTGTGTTTATTATTATTATTGGGAGATAAAATTTGATAGGAAAAGTTAACAGTGAGAAATATAGAGACAACATGGTATCATATTGATAGGCCTGAGTGCAATGGAAGATAAAGTACCTAAAGAATGAAAGCTGAGGATTGTTTCAGCATTCCATGTGCATTCTGCAGATTTTTCTGTAAGTGCATTTCCTTTTACTTTTCTTCATTTTATGTCTTAAAAGGCATCATTTAAAAGAAAGCATATTTACGTAATTAATAGGCCAGCATGTGTCTTTTTGTGATTTTTCTTTTCAATTATCATGATCTGGGGTAGTATATGTACAAGTGTTCTCAGAATTTGTCTGGATCTTCTTCCTTTTCTTTTCTAAAAAGAAATATTATTAATTAAAGGATCATTTTATGTATTTGAAATTTTATTTATAAAATATTATGAATATAATCAAGTACTGATTAACAAAATAAAAAAATTTCTCTTTTGATAATTAAACAATTTCTTACTAAAAAAAATTAATTTTAGCATTAATTATTTAACGTTATTTATTAATAACTGACGTTATATTCAATAACGCCATTCATTAATAACACTGTTTGTTAATTATTATTAAAAATAAAATTAAGATGCTCTTTACACAATTATTAATGACAGTAATAGAATTGATGTTAATATTTTTAGCGTTAGTTATAATTAATACTAAAGATGATATTTAATTAATATTAAAATTATATTTTTTTAGTGTCTTTAATTTGAATAATGTTTTAATAGTGATCGGAAATTTATTCTTTTGGTTTTAACTAATTAAGAATTAAAGTTATGCATCAAATTAAAAACAAACAAACAAAACTGAAAAAGCATCAGATCAATGGATGAAAGAGGTGTAAAAATTTTGTTAAAAATGAATAAAATAATTAAAGGGAGAGAAAGATAATTAGGGCACTTGAGGCCTTTTTAAAGGGAGGATGATTAAAGGGGTATTTAATGGAATGATGCTTATGGTGAGGAAGTCAAAAAGTGAATTTGGGTTTGAGCCAAAGAAGTGTATAAAAACAAAGGGAGTGATAATTTTTTGAATCTAAGAATTGCTTTTCACAAATTCCCAAGCATGTACTTTGAATTTGTTGTGTTAATTTGATGCTTAGCTTCATCCTAGTAATTACCTTATCTTTATCCTATACCTAGTAGCTACCCACATTCATTTAAATAAAAATTAATTATTTGAATTACACAAATGATAATGTTATAGAGTTATAGATAGCTCAAACTCACTATCTATCAGTCGTTGGATCTGTCTAAAGGATATTTGTGCCAAAAAATATTTTTTTAAATAAAATAACATAAATCTCGAAACAGATTTAATAGCTCACAATTAGTAAGCATGAGCTGTCTATAACTCAAAATACTAACCCTTACAAAAATCTTAGTATGAGTAAAATCATACATGGGTCCTACCTATATTCAAGCATAACTAGCCCTTCTTTTGGTCACCTCTTTTAAACAATTTAACAAATAATCAGATCCCCAAATATTCTCATAACTTATATTTTTAATTTTTCTAACTAATTAATTAATTATTCCCTTTTTTTCATTAATTATTCCTTTCAAACACCAAAATTCTATAAAATTTATATTTGCTTGGACTTTGTTAATTCCGAAACTTATATGACTAGTTGATGAGATTGTTTAGTATAACAAATTTTTGTTTTTAATAAAATTTAAATTATTAAATATTTCATCAATCAATAAAAAAATTAAATAACGAGATACTTAGTAAAACCTATATATTTTTTTTTTTTAAGAATCCAATGCAAAATTTCCACTTTCCTTTAAATGTGGGGCCGAAAGCTTCTCCTTGATTTGTCCCTAATCCCTATATAGGACCTTATTTTTCTCACCCCCTAATGTGAACTCATTGAAAGAACAATTAGAAATGTTTCCTTATAAATGGTAATAGCAAGCAGCAAAAGAGAGGGGAAAAAAAAGTAATGTTAGGGAGATATAGTAAATTTTAGCTTATTATTTTGTAGTCATTGAATTTATTTTGAAATTTATCAAATTTTTAAAAAAATCAAAATAATACAAAATTTGAGACAAATTTAATAACTAAAAAAATAATAAGTCAAATCTCACTATAATTTTAGAGTATTACCTAAAAGAAAATAGCATTTATGATTTAACCAATTAAACATTAGTTAAGGGAGAGCAACATTCCAAGTGTTGTATGCGTATAAGTTCAATAATCTAATTGTTCAAAGTTTTATCAAATTATTTACTCAAATAAAAGACTAAATAATTGGGTTAATTGAAGATTATTAACTAGTTTTAAACTTCAAATTTTATTAGTAATGTCCTACTAATTACAATACTATATATATATCTTAAACGTGCAAAAACCTAATTTATATATATATATATATATATATATCCTAAATTTTTACTAAAAGATAAAAAACTGTTGGGACGTTTGTTCTAGATTGGGAGGTTGACAATACAATAGAAAACCATATGGCCAATCATTTTCATGAAGAGATTGAGTAAATAATTAAATCACACCTTCTGATAAAGAAATTGAATGGAAAGTGATATATGCATATTACTCAATAGTCACGTACATTCATATATATATAACATATATCATCCAATTTCTATGGCCATGCATATATGCGACAAAAATGTTCCAGCAAACACCACAACATTGTCTTGTGATCGAGGCAAAACTAGGGATGGGATGATCATGGTAGAGTTTGGGTAAGGTATTATATTTCTCAGATTTGAACTCAGATTTAAGTGGGTATCAAAATCAATCTCCATTTTCGGACTTTACGAATAGTCAAATCTTCATACCCGGACCCAGACCTAGACCCAGACCCATAAAAGTTTTAAATAAATTATGATTTTATTAATATAAAATTTATTTTTATCAATTTTTTCATCTCTAATCACAAAATAAATAAATAAATAAATAAATAAATCATAAATATAAATATACTATTAAACTAATTTAATATTTATAAAATATTTAACATTTTTTCTTATAATTATATATTTTTTCAACACAAAAAAGTTTAAAAATATTATTTTATATATATATAAATAAATAATTACTATTGCGGGTAGGGTACCTCTTTATCCGGACCTGGATCTGTTGACGTTGTACCCAGACCCACATAATATAATTTTGAGATACTCATTGAGTATGGGTATTATGATGGCAAAACCACTATTAATGTACAAAAAATTGTGCCACTCTCATACACTTTTAATACATTATTTCAGATACCCATTTTATATAAATCAAGAAAAAAAGATACCCAAATTATAAATTAAATTAGATATTTTTTATATATAATACTTGACGTCTTTAATATATATTTTATATCATAATTAAATGGAAAATAATTAATCTTATCCATATTTAGAATATGCCTTATAAAAAGTTGGTTTAGATGCACTTTTAATTTAATCCCTCGAATTTCATAAATTTTTTTAACTTGATCCCTCTAATTTTAAATTTTAAATTAAACAATGTTATTCTCATATTTCATGAGATGATCGATCCAATCTTATTATTTTTATCACATTTTATCCAAAACTTGATGTCAGATTTAATAGTTAATTAGTTGAATGATATGTTAAATCTCAATGCAAGTTAATAATTTTATATAAACAAATAGCAGTTCAATCAACATATTATTATATAACTTTTGTAAAATATTTTGGATCAATTACGTAACCAAAAAAAAAGTAAAATTATATAATTTTCCAATATAAGATAATTAAAAAAAGAGGACCAAGTTGAAAATTTTATGATATTATAAGAATAAAAAAATGGAATTAAGTAAGTTTATAAAGTCTTAATTATATATTCTTGTTTATTTAAGAGTCTTAATTCTATTTTAGTTAGAAGTGTTATTTATTTACGAGTTTTATTATGACATCTATAATAAATAATGTCTTTTCTTTTTTTATGAAGCACATTTGATAAAGAATAAAATTACAAAAACTTATCTTGAATTGACTATTTAAGTTTCAACATTTCAAACTTATTATCTTTTACGCAATCTCTCATTATGTTAATTTCTTTTTCTCCCATCTCATTTCTTCCCTTTTTTTGATAAGAAATTCTAGATTAATCAAATTTATTATGAGTGCTTTATTTGTATGTTTTCTATTACACATGCTTACTTTAATTTACCAATATTGCACTATATATATATATATATATATATACACACACACACACACATGGCTTTATTTAATTTGAGAAAGCGTTACCAATAAATAAAGCATAAAGTTAGAGTAAATTTAGTAGAGTTTAGTGGAGTAGTCAATACTCAATAATATCACAAATTAAAGCCATTAAACATATGATCATAATTCATACACTACACAATGATGTTTTTGACCCTCACCCTTACAAACTAACAATGCCAATTCCCAACACTATTTTAAGTTCAGACGTTATTTGTCTTTGAATTACATTCAAAACCTTTTTCTTTAATTTTGGATATTTAATCATTTAGCATGCATTAAAATCAAATCAATTTTGGTATTCTATTAAACAAAAATTTAATTTTAAGTTTTGTGTATAAAACTCTTACTAATAGAATTATGTCCAATTATAAGATTTTTTTGCAAGACAATTCAAATTAATCAAAATTTATAAAGGTTATTTTAAAATATCGGTAGTTTTCACAATATTTTTTTAAAGGTTTATTTGGCTATCAAGAGGGAGAGGAGGAGAGAGATTGAAGGATAGAAAAAAGATAACGGAAGAAAAGGTTGATCTTCTCTCACTCTCCTCCTGGTTTAGATGCATGCTCCTCTATCATCTTTCATTCTAATTCTCAAATTTTCAAATAAGAGAGAGATGCGCTACTTATTTCTCCTTCCTTTCACTTCCACTCCTTAATACCGAATGTTTGACAACTAAGAAAAAGAGAAGGTAAGAAATTGAAGGGGGGAGGAAAGGGAAATGGAGACCATTATCCTCATCCTCTCTCCTGTTTGTTTGGATAACTTCATAATATTTTAAATTGAGATATTTAAAAATTAATCAAATTTCATTTTTAAACTTTTGAAATCTTATTTTCCTTTCATTCTTTAATCTTCAATCTAAACAAACTCTAAGTTATAATACTCCTTGCTAAATCATACAAATGACTAAAATTATAATATATATAAATCTTTTAAACACAAAAATGAGACATGTTTCTAAAGTTATATTTGTCTTCATAACAAATTTATTTTTTTTGGTGATTTCTTCCTAACAAAATTTGGAATATCAATATAGACAATATATGTACTTAAAATTATAAAAATAGTACACCACCAAATAAATAAGAGAAAAAGGAGATCTAGAGAGGAGTATGGTATTGTGCATGACAGTGAGGGTAAATGGGAGTAGTGGTCCTATGGATTGGTGATGAAGTGAAGAGTTGCTTCACTTCAAGCCCTCCAATCTCAACTCACTGTTTGTTTCTAGTTCAACAACCAAAACTATACACTCTTTCTCTCTCAACTTTCACTTTCAATTATTGTTATCTTACCTTAACCTTCTCCACACTCAATTTCCACACACCCAAAATCAATACCTAAATTTCAAGTCTAATAAGTATGACATATGTAACTAATTAACATCACAGTATAAAATGTCTTCAAATGTTTAGATTTCAAGTTTTTAATATATTTGTATTACTTAACTAAAAAAAAAACAACATTAATTTTGTTTTGGTAAGCTCTCTTAACTAATTTAATTCACATTGATAGATATAATTTTTTAAAATAAGATAAACATAATAATAATAAAGTTTTTAAAAAATAAAATACATGCACTTGTTTAGAGATTTTTATTTTCATTCTTTAAATTTTTTTTTAAAACGAGATCTTATAATCCATCTATGTTAATATATTATGACTAAAGTACTATTTTGGTGAAGATCAATATTAAACTCTTGAAATATTAAGGACCAACATTAAACTTCATGCAAATATTGAGGACCAAAATAATACTTTAGCCATATATTATTAAGAAAAAGACTTCTTTTTAATAAATTTTTAAAAATTGAATTTGAACATATTTTTATCGTTATTTTGAGAAAAAAATATGCTGGCACAATTAGTTAAAGTTCGGACTCTTTTCTCACAAAGAGTGAGAATTTGAACGCTATGATTGATGTGAGAGTCTTATTGGTAGGTGATATATAAATCCTTCTATAATTCTTCAAAGAGGTCGAAAGATTTTCCCTTATCCTAATAAGATATCAGTGTTTAATGTTTACCCTGAGTTAATTTTTTTACGAGAAAAGAAAAAATATGTTCCAATTTTTTATTTCACTAAAAACATTAAATCAATTTTTTTATTTTTTTTTTTAAAAATACTATTCATACATACGGACGAGCCTCGGCTAATACAGCTCAGTTAATTTGGCTCGGCTCGGCTCAAGCAATATTCGCTTCTACATAGCGCGTGCCTCCACTCTCCATCATCACTCTCCTCTCCTCATTTCAAATTCGCTGCCCTTCTCCCTCGTGACTAAAAGAAGCCGTTTTCAATTTTCATCAACTTCAAACCAAAATCCCGGCTTCAAATATTTCTCCTTCTTCATCTTCTTCTTTTCCTTATCTTTCTATTTCTTGTCCCTCTCGTCCTTGTCCGTTTCTTCTGTACCTTTCTCTGTTCCCCCATTCACACTCTTCCCCACAAAAAAGCTCCGTCCTTTCCCCAAATAAATCCACCATCCCTCCTTCAAATTCGCATTTCCTCCATTAATTCCATCTGGGTTTCCTTCCATTACCAAAAAGCTTCCACCTTTATGCTCCATGGACGCCTCCCCATCTCCCACCATGCCCCTCCACAACGCACCGTTTCATGAATCATCCCCAAAACCGCCATACAAGAAAAGCTTCGTCACTTCTCTAATGGAAGCCGCCACTCTCCGTTCGCCTTCCTTCAAAGAAGACACCTACTTCATCTCCCACCTCAAATCCTCCGAGAATAAAGCCCTCCAAGACCTCAAGCTCAAGCTCGCATCCTCCTCCGAGGTCTCGGATCCGTCCATGTGGGGCATTCCCCTCCTCGGCGGCGACGACAAATCCGACGTCGTTTTGCTGAAATTCCTCCGAGCGAGGGACTTCAAAGTGGGGGATTCCCTCAATATGCTCCTGAAGTCCCTATCTTGGAGGAAGGAGTTCGGAGCAGACGACGTCGTAGAGGAGGACCTGGGATTTAAGGAGCTGGAAGGAGTAATCGCCTACATGCAGGGGTATGACAAAGAGGGACACCCTGTTTGCTACAACGCCTATGGAGTATTCAAAGACAGAGAAATGTACGAGAGGATCTTCGGGGACGAAGAGAAGCTGAAGAAGTTCCTGAGATGGAGGGTTCAGGTTCTCGAAAGGGGAATCAAGCTTCTTCATTTCAAGCCAGGTGGTGTTAATTCTCTGATCCAAGTCACGGATTTGAAGGACATGCCGAAGAGGGAGCTCAGGGTAGCTTCCAATCAGATCCTCTCTCTGTTCCAAGACAATTACCCAGAAATGGTGGCTCGTAAGGTAACCCACCCATGTCCAACCTTACCTTGTTTTCCTCAAAAAACTAAACTTTAACTAAAAGGGTATTGAAATTTTGATTTTTTTTTTCATGGGGTTTCAGATTTTCATCAATGTCCCATGGTACTTCAGTATGTTGTACTCCATGTTCAGTCCATTTTTAACCCAGAGAACCAAGAGCAAGTTTGTGATCTCCAAGGAAGGAAATGCTGCAGAGACACTCTACAAGTGAGATTAGTGATTATTTTGATTCGATTTGAGTTCAAAAGAGATTCCCACTTAAGAGTTTAACTCCATTATTATTATGATCATTTTTTCTCTTTTTGGGGTTGTTTTGGTGCGTGTTCAGATTCATAAGGCCTGAGGATATTCCTGTTCAGTATGGAGGACTGAGTCGCCAAAGTGATTTGCAGAATGGTCCCCCAAAACCTGCTTCTGAGTTCACTGTCAAAGGAGGGGAGAAAGTAAACATCCAAATTGAAGGAATTGAGGTAACACAAATTCCCCCCCCCCCCCCCCCCTTCCTTTTTTTTTACACTTTGGCCCCCACATTTTGCCCAAAATTAAAACTTTGCCACATTACGAATGACCAGGCCGGAGCAACAATAACATGGGACATTGTAGTGGGAGGTTGGGACTTAGAATACAGCGCAGAGTTCGTCCCAAATGCAGAAGGAAGCTACATCATAGCAGTGGAGAAGGCAAGGAAGGTGGGACCCACAGAGGAAGCAATACACAACTCATTCACCACAAAAGAAGCAGGAAAAATGGTGCTCTCTGTGGACAACTTTGCATCACGCAAGAAAAAAGTTGCTGCATATCGCTACATTGTACGCAAATGCAGCAATAATAATAATCAATGAATCATCATCAAAACCTCAAATAGTTTATATATATATAAGTGAAGATTTGATCTATAATGCTTTGTGATGTTATTTATCTTTCTATCTAATTTTTGGTTCTGATTTTCTGAAGAGGGTATGAATATATATGATGTTAGTAGTACTAGCTGGTATAATGTAAAAGAGGGGTAGTAGTAGTGTTAGTATAATATTTAATATTACTTGGTATAGAAGAAAAGCAATTAGGTTTGCTTGTTCGATCACATAATGCCATGTTACTGTTTGTTTGGTTCTGTGTTTTCATGTCTGTGTCAGTGGGTGTTGTAAGCAAGTGACATTAGCTTTGTCGGTTGGGAAGAGAGGGTTTTCTTTCAGGAATTCACTATTTAAATAGATCACATTTTTATTTAGGATTTGGATAAAGTTAAATGGATTTTTTTTACTTAATTCAATCTTGTTTGTTTGGTGATTATTGATTCAAGTATGTATGTGAGGGATTTGTTTTATAAATGGTTATGATATAGATAAAGGACAATTGTTTCTAAAAAAAGTTTATTGTATTGTGTTGTATTAAGGATAAATATTAACTATGAATGAGGGATTGATTCAACATTTGGTATCGTTTAAACAAGATTTCGGGTTTGAAATATTGTGGATGTAATTTTTAATACATTTTTTATTTTTTTTGTTCATATGTTCGTGGGCTAGCCTGTACGATAAATGGCCCAAGGGCAATTTTATAAAGCTATAGCGAGTTTTGTTTAGAACGATTGAATTTATCTTGAAATTTATGTTAATTCTTTTTAATTTTTAAATATAAAATAATACAAATTTGAAGACTGATACCGTTTTAGATTATAGATTAGTGAGTTAAAACTCATGAGATAACTTTGTAGGATTGCCCATTGGCCAGTCCATTTTTAGGGCCAATGGACAATACACACAAGATTGAACTAGTCCTCTAAGTCCAAACTATGGGATTAGAAACCGATTTGAGTTGATGACAAATTGACAATATTAAAGAACACGAGTGGAATTTGAGTTTTTATTTTATTTTAAGATAATATGGAATTTGAGTTTTTATTTTATTTTAAGATTTAGTGTATATAAGGTGAGTCTATGATGCAATTTGTTGGATCATGTAATGTAATTTCAGCTAATAGGATTGTGACACTTGATATTTTGTTGCATCATGCAATGTAATTGGATCACATTAACGACTACAATTTTGCCACATAATCTATTGCATGATGCAACAAGTTGCATCATAAACTCATCCACGTATATCTCTCAATCCAAAACACGAACACAATGAGTATATAATGTGAGATTCTTACAATTTTCAAGCGGAAAAGAGAATATGATTTGAAATAGTATTATCTAAAGTCACCGTAAGATAAACAATTAATATTAGTGTCCTTTTTTTGGTAAAACTTGTCTGTCTTTCTTTGGACAAGCATTTTGAATCCAACGGAAGAGTACAAGCTTCACTTTTTATTTTTTGTTGTTGTGAAATCTGTCAAATATATAAATGAGTTATCGAGTGAGAATGGATAAGTTTAAGGGAACGCAAAGAAAGTACTGTAGCGTAAAGTACTGTAGAATAAAGGAAAATACTGTAGAAAAAACTGATGAGAGAGATAGAGAGAAAAATTAAGAAAGAGAAAAAGTATGATAAAAAGTGTGTTTGGTATGTATAAATATGATGTAAAATTTTTTTAAAAAAATATGAGAATCCATGATTCTACTATTTGCAATTCATACCAAACATACCCTTAATTTGGTGAGACAGCAGTTAGAAAATTGATGAGGTGAGAATAAATTTTTGGTAGTGCATGTTACTAAGAAAAAGGGAGTAAAATATTGAATATATATATATATATATATATATATATATATATATATTTATTTGTTAGGGCATGTTTGGTTTGCTGTTGATGTAATTGTAGTTTCTTTACATTTTTTCAACCAAACAAACACTACTTTTTATAACGTGATTAAATTATATTTTTGCATTTACTTTTTTTACTCACTTTATTCCATTCTCATTTTTAATGTAAAGGTAAAATAGTCATTTTATCTATTTTTATTCCGCTCACATTACATTAAGATGACATTCTCATTTCCTCCAACGTTCCTACGTTACAATCCCATTCTCATTACCATTCTCGTTCCTTCAAATATTCTACTAACCAAACGTACCCTTATAACAACATCATAATTAATTTTTTTGAGTTATATATATATATATATATATACTCATGGCCATGGTATGAAGTTACTTTGGTTTGGATGGATTTAGTATGGCCAAATTATTTTTTTGGTCCTCAACATTTGCACGAAGTTTAATTTTTTGGTCCTCAATATGTCAAAAAGTTATTTTATGTCCTCAACATTTTTTTGGGTCAAAATTGGTCCTTTAGCGTAATATCTGTTTGGTTTTGCCATTAAATGCTGACGTGGAAGGCTTATGTGTCACACCATTTTTCCTACGTGTCATATTTAAATGACATGGCACTCTCTAACTCAAACTTGGCTAAATGACGCTGTTTTAATTCATTTAAATGTTTTGTTTTGGTCATCAAAACGGCGTCGTTTTGCTGAGTTGGAGTGAGAAGGAGTGCCATACCATTTAAAATATGACATGTAGGAGAGAGGGTATACCACATAAGTTTTCCACGTCAGCATTTAATGGCAAAACCATACGGATGTTACGCTAGAGAGGACCAATTTTGATCCAAAAAAAACGTTGAGGACCTAAAATAACTTTTTGAAACGTTGAGGACCAAAAGAGTAATTTAGCCGATTTAATATTTGATTAGGTATTTATCAGAGTAAACCTGATGACTGATTATTTGAATACTACAAGACTTATTATGAGAGATGATCATCTCAATAAATAACACTTCATTCTCGATGTTTTTGAAAAATTCAAAAAATAATTACTAAAAGAATTCAAAATCTCCTCCATGTTGGGTTGATGGATGGATTTGGTATTTGATGTGATATATTATGAATGTATATGGACCATGGTGTGTTGGAAAACACTAGACCACACTCACTCACGGGTTACGTGTTGGGGCAGCAACGATGTGATCACTGAGCAGTCTTTAGTCAAACACTGCACCCTCTTCTTTTTCTTGCTTTGTCTTCTCAATTTTTGGATATTTTCTTTGCAGAATTTTAATTAACCAATAGTAATAAAAAAGTGTTTCATTCATTAATAGTGAAAATCCAACCTGTATACCACTACTGTACAGCGAAATTAAAGAAGAAGGAAGGGGAGGCAGATTTAATAGAAACAAGTACCAGTTATGTTATGAGAAGAAGGTGTACTATTTGAGGATGAAAAAACCAAAAAAAAAATATATATATATATATATAAACATACATACATAGATGAATACGAGGTGGTTGAGTAGGAAGGTTCGTTTGAATAAAGTAAAGGAAAAGGGGTTTAATTTAATTTTGAAGTTTACGTTTCCCCACTCTGAAAATTGGTACAATTGAAGAAGTAGTGCCCATTCATTGTGGTTTCTGAAATCTGAATGCGTAATGTATTGCTGTACCTTGTGTTGCGTATTGGGAAGCACATTGCTTTCCCATTTTCAATTTTGTAATGTAATATAATGTAATGCCACTCATTTTTTATCCAAATCAATTTACTAATTAATCTATGTCAGCTACTGCACCATGCATGTATAGGCCTCATCAAAGGCCCACTTCCTAAACTCAACAAAATTAATTTCACTTCATCATTAACCCCAACATCCACACATCTTACAAAAAAAATTTACAATGAAGCCATCATTAACAAATTGTAAAATGATGTTGTATCGATCGAGGGATCTCTAGTCAATCGGTTCGTTATAATTGTCGATATTATTTAATTATTACTCTTAATAAATTATCGTTACACGTGTGGGTTAACTCCTGCCTAAAAGACTAAATTACTCATGGAAGAACACTATAAATACCCGACCTCAAGCCTCGGATATACTACTGAATCCTATTTGAATAATCTTCCTTATATTATCTCCAATTATACTAACTTGAGCGTCGGAATCTATCCCGAAAATCATTCCCGCCATAATTCTACCGTACAGGTCATCGAAGATCTCAGGGATGGCTCGAAGATTCATAAAAAAATAATAAAGTTTTTTTCATTGTCATTTCTTGTTTGATCTTTTGTAGAGAGTAAATTTGTATGTTCAATTTTTCTTTTATGTTTTTCATGGGCATTCTCCTTTAAGATAGAATTTTATTTGAAGTACTGAGAAATATTAAATATAAGCATGATTTCTTTTAAAAATATTCAAATCTCAATAATAGATTCACTCTTTTTTTATTTAAATTTAAAAATTTGTAAACTTTTTTTTTAAAGAATAAGAGTTATAGGCACACAAAAATAAAAAATTTCACACTAAGGATCTACCGTGAATGGTTTAGGGATCACCTTTATTAGGGATTAAAAAGTTAGTCCATAATCCATTCATAGTAAATCTTGATTTACGTAGAGTTTTTAATTCATAGTAAAAAATTTGTAAACTTTTTTTTAAAGAATAAGAGTTATAGGCACACAAAAATAAAAAATTCCACACTAAGGATCTACCGTGAATGGTTTAGGGATCACCTTTATTAGGGATTAAAAAGTTAGTCCCTAATCCATTCATAGTAAATCTTGATTTACGTAGAGTTTTTAATTCATAGTAAAAAATTTGTAAACTTTTTTTTTAAAGAATAAGAGTTATAGGCACACAAAAATAAAAAATTCCACACTAAGGATCTACCGTGAATGGTTTAGGGATCACCTTTATTAGGGATTAAAAAGTTAGTCCCTAATCCATTCATAGTAAATCTTGATTTACGTAGAGTTTTTAATTCATAGTAAAAAATTTGTAAACTTTTTTTTTAAAGAATAAGAGTTATAGGCACACAAAAATAAAAAATTCCACACTAAGGATCTACCGTGAATGGTTTAGGGATCACCTTTATTAGGGATTAAAAAGTTAGTCCCTAATCCATTGATAGTAAATCTTGATTTACGTAGAGTTTTTAATTCATAGTAAAAAATTTGTAAACTTTTTTTTAAAGAATAAGAGTTATAGGCACACAAAAATAAAAAATTCCACACTAAGGATCTACCGTGAATGGTTTAGGGATCACCTTTATTAGGGATTAAAAAGTTAGTCCCTAATCCATTCATAGTAAATCTTGATTTACGTAGAGTTTTTAATTTTTTTTTGTATCTATATTTTTTATGGGCTTGTCTATAATGTAATTTGTGCCTTTTTTGCATGAGATGCAATGTATTTTGAGCCAATGAAATTGTGACAAATAGATTAGGTGACCTGAAGAGCATTCCATGTAACTTGAAGAAGATGTTTTAATATATTTTTATTTTTAACCCTAAATTTTGTGATATTATATTTGTAAGCCTAAGTTAAATGAAAAAAGAAAAAAAAAACATCCACTTCACATTGTTGGCCACAACAGAGCAACATCCCGCCTTTGATTACTAGAGCCGTCAAAATGGGCTTGATGGGCTGACCCTTTAAGCTCGTACAAAACGGGTTAGCCTACCCCGACCTTTAATGAAAAGGGTTCAAACAGGCTTGGCCAGCCTCAAGCTCGTATAGGGCGCTTGGCCAGGTTGGGAAATTCTCAGCCCATTTTAAAAATGGGCCAACGTAGTCCAGCCCTATTAATAGTGGGCCAAAACGGGCTCGAGTCGAGTTGGACCGGGAAAGCCCGTTTTAACAACTCTATTGGTTACTACTTCAACACCCTACGTGGCTAAAAAGCATAAGGACGAAAAATTTAGCATTTAGCATTTTGGGGTTTATTGGAGGATTAAGAGAATTGCAAAGGGGAGATTGTTCCAAGAGATAAAGGAGAAGACATTTTTGTGAGTTTTAACCTTTCATCATTTTTTGCTTGGGTGACTTTGTTTTTGTGCTTGTACGTGTGATTGTATTTATTCATGAAGTTATTTTTAAAAAAATTTCCTAACTAACTTCTTAACTAAAAATAAATATTTATTTTTTAATCACAATTATTTTTAATAAAAATATTATTTTATATTTTGAACAAAACTATAATTTTACATATTTTGAGGGGTCAAACTTTAATTTTCTCAAAAACATAATGCTAACCTCTTCATTATTTAAAACCATTGGATCATATCAATGGCTACACTCTTGCCACCTCACTTGTTGCATGGATGCCACACATTGCATGATAGACCAACCTATTTTTTATATTTTAAATATTCTTTAGGAAAAGTTTATAATTTTTTAAATTTAAATAAAAAAATGAAGAAAACTATGAACAAAAGTCGGCCTAACATACTAATACATAGAAGAGCCAAACACTGGATCTATTATTGAAATAAAATGAGTAAAAAAGTAAGGACAAAAAAATAATTTCATTATATTATAAAAAGTAAAATATATTTGATTGAAAGAATGTAAAGACGTCTACGATTATACAATGTGATATGATAAGTAACTAATTAAATGGCACCTACATGTAGAAAAGTAATTCATTCAAGAAAGGAGAAAAAGGCATTAACCATTATCAAACTGGAAGTAATGGCAGGCACAACAAAACAAGACACCAAAAAGCAAGCCTGCACTTCCAGAGGAAAAACCAGACAAAACACACACCTAACTACCAATGACATGCATCCTCCCAGAGTAAAGTTCTAAGCTTTACCCAGAAAGAATATATATAATACAATTGATTGCAACATTTGTTTTAGAGTAAGTTTAATATAGTTTAATTAATTCACCTTTCAATTCAATTGCAATCATCATGGGTTTGGGCTACAAACTTAAACCACTTACCCAAAAATGATGACAAAGTTGAAAAGACTGACATTGGGCTGCCAAAAATATTTATTCAAATAAACCCAAGTTATTAAAAGAATCAAAATCCATTAAAAACAAAAAATAAAGATGTTTACCATAGTCCATAGTTATAATATTTTCCGTATATATATATTAACACTGTAAGCAAATGCAAGTGGCGTTTATCATTCACTCTTGACTCATCTAAAGACAAGACGACATCTACAACTAGCATGAATGAACCAGAAGAAATCAAGACACATTTTTTAACACTACAAAATTATAAGTTGGAAACGTGTCACAGAAGATATATGTGGGCACAACAGATGGGCATTGAGGTGTGATGCATGCAGACATGCCACGTGTGTTCTGAAACTCCTATATTAATTTGTTTGGTACAAGGTAGGAAGGAATTAAGGAAGAGCACAGAAATATTGAATGAATGAAAGAAAATGGCACAGGCAAGTGAGGAAGCAATAATTAAGGAAGATGAAGAAGGAAAGACCCAAAGTTTTAAGCTTTTGAGTGGCCATACCATACCTGCTGTTGGATTGGGCACTTGGAAGTCTTCTTCTCAAGCTGTCAATTCTGTCTTCACTGCCATTGTTGAGGTATTTAACTTTTTTTTTTAGTGTTTGTTTTTTACTCTAAACTTATATATAGATATATATAAATAACTTGTGGTTGTTTTGTGGCTATATATATATGACTAATATTGGAATTTGATATGATTGGGGTGCAGGCTGGTTATAGGCACATAGACACTGCTTGGGAGTATGGTGTTCAAGAAGATGTAATTTCTTCCATACCAATTTCTCATTTCAATCTTAATTTTCTATTACTACATCAATTCCACTTGAAGAGAATCTTAATTTATATATGTCTGTTTCTCTTTTAACTGTGTATAGTATATACTGGGTGGATTCCACCAATTCACTGAAACTTTTTTATAAGTAAAATTGTATTCAGTGCGTTTTTAACTGTATATATAAATTTTGTCTTTGAAGGATGAAAATTGCCAATTTAATCTTTCAAAATATTTTTTGTCTTAATCTTAATTTTGTCTTTTTAATCCTTGAAAAATGTTATACATACATTCACAAAAACAATTAGAATCAAATTGAAAATAAAAATAATATTTTTTACAGACTAGGGACTAGGAATAATCCAATAATAACTGATTGCCGAGTTGATCATTCGGACCATTCAGGGTCTAAATTGTTAATTCTCTTTTTTTTTCTTCATGTCTCATACTATCTTGAATTATTTTTGACAAGTCGTTATTGTCAAAATTTTAAAATATAAGGGACAAAATTGAGTAGAAAAAAAAAAAAAAGCTAAAGTAGTATTTTGGTTTTCAGTATGAAGTTTAATATTGGTCCTCAAAGTTTTATTTTTGGTCGATTTTGGTCCTCGAGCGTCCTCTCCCCTACATGTCATATTTTAATGACGTGGCGTGACACATTACTGTCATGTCACCGCACATTGCCACATCATCATCTTCTCTCCTTTGTCATCATCTTCTGGAGTGACGTGCCACATCATTAAAATATGACACGTAGAAGAGAGGATTTGCCACATAAGCATGTCACGTCATCATTTAATGGCAGAAAGTTTACGGTGTTATGTTCGAGGACTAAAATCAATAAAAAAATAAGACATTGAGGACCAACCCAACATTAAACTCCATACAAACATTGAGGACAAAATAATACTTTAGCCAAAAAAGAATTATGTTAATTTTTTAATACAAAAGTGCTAGTGTTGCAGGTTGGACACGCACTCCGGTCTGCCATGCAAGCAGGAGTGGAAAGAAAGGATCTCTTTGTCACCTCTAAGATATGGTAATATTAATGAAAGTAACTTCATATTTCTGCCTACATACCTACCTAATAATTTATTCATATAAGTGTAATTAATACTAACTTAAATGTGATAGCTTATTTGTAATTAATGATGAGTTAATTAGAATAAATATTAATGAAACATTGATATTTATATATGTAGGTGCACTGAGTTGACCCCGGAAAGGGTTCGACCTGCCCTCATCAATACACTTCAAGAGCTCCAACTTGACTACCTCGATCTTTACTTGGTAATTATATTTAAACTTGATCATCTCTAGAGATCTCTTATATATATAAATTAAATTAAATGCTTAATTAATTAATTAATATAAAAATACAGATTCATTGGCCATTTCATCTGAAAGAAGGAGCGAGTAAACCTCCAAAGGAAGGAGAAGTGTTGGAGTTTGAGATGGAAGGAGTTTGGAAACAAATGGAGAAACTTGTGCATCAAAATCTTGTTAGAGACATTGGAGTCTGCAATTTCACTCTTAAAAAGCTTCGTCAACTTCTGGGTTTTGCTCGAATTATGCCTTCTGTCTGCCAGGTTTATTCATATTTACACTTTTTTTTTTCAAATTTTAAGAGTTCTCTGAAAATATTTAGTCCTTAAAAATAAAAATATTAAATTTAATCTTTAAAAGATTAATTTGTCTTATTTTAGCTCTTCAAATGTTATTTGTCTATGTAGAGATTTATATTTTTCAAATTGAGATAGAATAATTTACTCAAATTTTAATTTTGCTAATGCATGAACAAATTAAATTAAGGGTAAAGTGCATATAACAACTATCACTCCCTAAACCCTCTGCTACTATTAATTGTAGCAAAGACTTGTTTTTATATTCTCACACTTCAAATTTAACTTTGATTTTTTATAAAAATTGTCAAGTATTTTTTATCATTGTATAGTTGTGTGCAGTAATAACTCTTTTGGAATTATACTCTAAAAGAATTAGAGTTTATTTGGAGCTTTTCGAATAAGAAAATGATACAAAAGACGGAGTTAAATTTGAAGTGTGAGAATGTAAAAGAGGGTATTTGTTCCATAGTACAATGAAATTTCATTTTTACAATTGAGTGATAATTAATTAGAAGCGATATGCATTTTAGCCTTAAATTAATTAAATATCATTAATTTCTCATGATTTGATAATATTAGATGGAGATGCATCCTGGGTGGAGAAATGATAAGATGCTTGAGGCATGCCAGAAGAGCGGCATCCACGTGACAGCCTATTCACCACTGGGCTCACAAGAAGGAGGCAGAGATCTGATCCATGATCCAACGGTGGAGAGGATAGCCCAAAAGATCAACAAAAGCCCGGGCCAGGTTCTGGTGAAATGGGCCCTCCAGAGAGGCACAAGTGTGATACCCAAATCCACCAATGCAGAGAGAATCAAAGACAACATTAATGTCTTCAATTGGGAAATCCCAGAACAAGACTTCAAAGCCCTAAGCAGCATACCAGATCAGAAACGAGTTCTTGATGGTGAAGAACTCTTCGTTAATAAGACTGTGGGCCCATTCAAGAGTGTTTCTGACGTTTGGGACCATGAAGATTAATATTAATATTAATATATATATATGTAGTGTATTTTCTCTTTGATTTTAAGCTTATTCTCAATGCAAGTTACGTTATGTATAATGTATGATGTTAATGTATGTGTGTGTGTAGACTCTGCCAAAATGCCATTTGGGAAATGTTTCATACCTTCTCATGAGCTTCGCTTTTTAATTTTTACTATATAAGACTGATTTCCTTAATTTTCATTATCAGTTTTTTTATAGGAAAAAATTGTGATACAAAATATATCGTTCAAGAAAAATTTTTGATATTTTTTATGATTCAAAAGTAATTTTGACAAATAGAATTTTTAAAGACTAAATTTAATATTTTTATGATTAAGAATTCAATTGAGACAAATTTTATATACGCAAAACATAGTACATGTTTACAATATTGATCACATCACCATCATCTTCATCCACATATATATATATATAATATGGAATTCAAAAAGAGGTATGTACCAATCTTCCTTCTCCATTCACTCCACACACAACAAACACATACATAAGCAAGTACTAGCCACATTTATACGTATCTTTTTGGATTATATTGCATAAATACTGCACAATTGTGTAAGATCAATTCTTAAGTTTACAGATTGGGCGTGCAGTGAAGGCTGCCATGCATGCAGGACTTGAAAGGAAGGACCTCTTCATCACCTCCAAGATATGGTAATTAAACCAAATTTAATACCTTTCATTTTGAAGAATTCTGCTAATAAATCAACAAAGAGCTTATTAAATTTTTCATATATATATAGGTGCACTGATTTGACCCCAGAAAGAGTTCGAACTGCCCTCCACAATACCCTCCAAGAGCTCCAACTTGATTACCTTGACCTCTACTTGGTAATTTTGGTTTCTTAACCACAAAAATTTTATTTTGGTCCCTCACTTTACAATTGGTACTAATTTAATCTCTAATTTTTGTTCAGTTTCAATTTGGTCCCTCACATTTCCTTCTGTACCGCACAATTTTGTTTAAGTAATTTAAATACTTGGTTAATAGAGGGACCAAATTGGTACCAACTGCAAACGTGAAGGACTAAATTGAAACTAAACAAACATTAGGGACCAAATTGGTAATAATCCCAAACATGAGGGACCAAATTAAAAAAAAAGTGCTAGACCAAAATAGAGTTTTTGTTGTTTCTAAACATCTTCATCTTTAAACATTAAACAACCAAGTTTCTTTTATATATATGTTTATTGGCCTTTTCGGTTGAAAGATGGAGCCAGTAGGCCTCCAAAGGAAGGAGAAGTATTAGAATTGGACATAGAAGGTGTTTGCAAGGAAATGGAGAAGCTGGTTCAGGACAATCTTGTTAGAGACAGGAGTCAGCAATTTTACTGTCACAAAACTAGACAAGTTACTAGGTTTTGCTCAAATCAAGCCCTCTGTTTGCCAGGTCATCATCACTTATAATCATACTCTAATTTGAGTACAAAATATATGATGAAAGCACCAATCATATATATACTTAATAAGTGGTTCTTTAATTTGGCTTAGATGGAGATGCATCCAAGATGGAGGAATGATAATATTCTGGAAGCTTGCAAGAAGAATAACATCCATGTCACTGTAAAGTTCAAATCTTTTTATATGCATGCATGAGTCTTTGAATTATTATTGGATTCCTATCCCTAATCATTCTTGGAATGGGGGGGTTTTTGTGTTTCAGGCTTACTCGCCATTGGGGTCATCATCAAGTGGTGGGGATGATCTCTTGCATGATCCAACGGTGGAGAGGATATCAAAGAAGTTGAACAAAACACCTGCTCAAGTACTACTGAAATGGGCACTTCAGAGAGGGACAAGTGCAATCCCCAAATCAAGCAGCCCCACAAGGATGAAAGAGAGCATGAATGTTTTTGGTTGGGAAATACCAGAACAAGATTTCATAGCCCTTTCCAGCTTTCAGAATCAAGTAATTAAAACAAGTCAAATTATTAATGTGGAGTCTGTGTTCTCTTAACTATCGCCTCCCAGGTTCAATCCCTCGAGTACTTAAGGGTTTAGTTATTATCAGGCCTGTTCTGATGGATACCCTGGTCATAAACTTAAAAAAAACATACATCTGCATCATTAAACTCTAGTTGGTCATCCTATCCTATGTTGTTCTTTGCAGAAGCGAGTGTTGGATGGTGAAATCTTGTTTGTGAACAAAGAAGCAGGGCCATACAGGAGTGTGGCTGATATTTGGGACAACGAACACTAAAGATGTCTTCAAATTGAAGAGAAGGAAATGGTGTCAAAATAATGAATAACTTGTAGTAAGAGTTTAGCACTTTTACTTCAGATTTAGGAGTGTTCCTCTATGATTTATTTTGTAATGTTTTCAAAATAGACTTACTATTATTATGACATCAAACTTACAGTTGATGACAATCACTATGGTTTTAATATACATACATTACATTCATATGTATATTATATTTATATATATTTCCTTTTTGCTCCCCACTATTATGTGGATATCTGTTTTAACACCACAAATTTCAACCCCTCAATTCATACATACATACATGTTGATTGTTGAGGTCAAGATGCATTCTAGTAAACTGCAACCCCCTCAACACGCCTAGATGATGATTGCCTCCTAAAAGCATCCATAGAGATTCTTGGAATTTTTGTGATGGAATTGGCTCTGGATAGCCCTTGAAGACCTTCCCATTCGCCCACCGATTCCACGGCGCCGATGCTCTCGGTGTCGTCGAATCCACCGGATTTCTGGCCGTGAAGATGCTTCTTCTGGTGTTTATTTTCCCCAGACTCAAGAGTGGCTTCTTCGTCCGGCCGGTCCTTCAGAAACAAGCATATGGCTGCACAATCATCAGCATTGGATCCAGGAAACTTATGCTCCCATGCCCGGACTGCACACTTCACTAGCAATTTTGCAGCAAATTTCCTTGGTGCTGAAACCACTATGTCTATTACTTCATTGTTTGTTAGCACATCCCAAATCTGCCAAAATTTACCATCAAGTTAACTAAACCTGCATTATCATTTTAGTCTTTAAAAGATGCAGTCTGTCTCAATTTAGTCTTGGAAATCTCCAGTAACATAACTGACATAAAATTTTGTGGAGGTAAGCATAAATCGAGATAAATTACATCTTTCAATGACTAATTGAGACAGATTGCATCGTTCATGGACCGAAATGATAATTTACTCTATAATATTAACTAGATGCTTCAAGTTTGTAAAAGGCTTAAAAGTTGAACTTAAATCTATCCGAGTTTTTAACTCATACTATCCGATGTGGGACTTAGATAACCCATACTATCTATGGATATCCCATACTATTTCCATCCCTATCAGAGCTTTTAGCTTAAATCTAAGTAGATACTTACACCATCAGATGCCAAAACCACAAATTCATCCTGGTCGGTTATTTTTCTATAGAAGACATCAGGTGTTGAGATGAGGCCATAGTCTTTAAGGCAAAAATCTCCAAAGGCTCTTGACATAGCAAGTCCAGGGCAATCTTCATCAGGCATCCATATTCTGCACACATCAGGCTCTTCTTCTTCTGCATAAACTCTGCCTTCACAGCTATGGATTCTTGCAGTTTCACCTAAACCCATATTCAACAACAAATTAATCACAGGATAGTAGTGATAATTAAGGAAGAAGATCAAGATCCCACACAAAAAAAGCCTACTTGGAAGATCTGGTTTCAAGTCAACAGTGAGTTGAACAGGCAAAAACTGGTCATTTGTTCCTCTCATACAAAGAATCGCACGAGAATCCCCCAAATTGCCAAGTATCAGCTGGTCATCCTGAAATTACTTAAGAAATTGAAGTGAGCATCTTTTTAATTAACCAGACTCCATATCTAGTGGGAGTCTCGTGCACTGGAATTAATCCCCATTTACCTGTTTGATTAAAGTTACGGCCGTACTACCGCTGTAAAAGCTGTCGGTGTTGATGTCGCGAGCAATGGCTTGGTCCATGTCATGGAAGGACTTGATGAAGCATTTCTCCCATGAAGAGAAGGAGATGTTTGGGTTATTTTGAGGATGTGAGGTTTTGATTTCTTCAGAAAGCTTTATGGGCAAATGGTTACGTAGGTAACGGGAAATTAAATGGCCAAGAGGACCATGACCATCGAACACACCGCAAAATGTCATGCCTTTTTCTACACTTGAGTCCTAATAACATGTATCAAAACATTAGCCTTAATTAGGATTTAGGAACATCATAAAATTATGATTCTCTCAATTTGATTTTTTTTTTTAATGTTAGTTATTTGTATCAATTTTTGTACATATAAAAGATACACAAATGTATACATATATACATACATCAATGGAAATACTGATATATGTATATTGACTTATGTGCCGTTACATGTAACTTGCACATACAACACATATACCTAAAATGCAAGCAATATTAAATTGTAAAAAATTTAATCTTTTTACATTTTGAATTTCCTAAAATTTCAGAATGGTTATTTAAGGAGGAAAAGAGATATTTGGAAGTATCTCAATTACTTTATTGTGAAATCTCTTATGTGGAAGATGAATGGAAATTGAAAGCTCTTGGTAATTTAATACATAAGTGGAATTTGAAAATTTGTTTTTCTCATTTTTAAAATGTTGTTTTTTGTATCATTTTTCATACATACATATAAAATATAAATACTCATATACACACATTAAAATGAATATATGCATATATATATATATATATATATATATATATATATATATATATATATATATATATATATATGGCTATATGAGTAAATTAATAGTTTGGTCTCTAAAAGATATAATTTATCTCAATTTAGTCTTTAAAAGATCAAAATAAAATTTAGTCTTTGAAAGATGCAATTTGTCTCAATTTGGTCATTGAAAGATGTAAATGTCAAATTTAGTCATTGAAAGATACAATTTGTCTCGATTTAGTTTCTAAAACTTTTTTCATGAAGTATGTTAAGAGAAATTCTTATAGAGTAAACTGAAACAAATTACATCTTTTAAAAGACTAAATTTGACATTTATATTTTCAAGAATTAAATTGCATTTTTCAGGGACTAAATTGAGATATATCACATTTTTAAAAGACCAAAATGTTAATTTACTGTCTAATAAATTCTATATCTATTTATACATTACACCCACATACTTACACATGCATATATAAATACAAACATGTATATGCACGTCAGCACGTGACAACATGTAGGTACATGCAATATATATATATATATATATATATACACACACATTAATATATCATACATAGGTACAATAAAATATTTTATATTTTTATTAACACTATGACTCTGAAAACTCAAATTGCTTACTCTTTAAATTTTATATGAGAATGTGATTTTGGTCAAATATGAAGGAGAAAATCACCATTGAACATGAAAAACCAAAAATGAAGAGGAAGAAACAGATTGAGAGAATTGATTGAAACAAAAAACCAAACCACCAAAATGAATGAAAATGTGAAGAATTATATTATACCTCCCACACTGTCATAGCATCTTGATTGATTCCTTTTTTACCCTTCTGTGTGTACATTGACACAAACTTGGAGGATCCTCTCCACTTGATTCGGCCTTCACCTTCAACGTGTGCGGTATGGACATGATTGTCATTTCCACCCTCCATTTCTCCATCTTCCTTCATCTCACTTTTCATTAGGGCTCGAGACCTATAATCTTGACTGCAACAATTCCCCATCTCTATAATTTAACCCCAACTTAATTACAATTACCCAGAAAAAATTTTCCCAGAAAAGAGGCGAGAAAGTGATGAAAGATTGGATTTTTCAGAGGAGGGGAGGAAGAAAATGGGGAATGGAAACGGAGCCTAGAGAAATGGTGGAGATGGGAAGGAATGTATGGGACGGCAGAATTTGGAGGCAAAATGGAGAGAATTGGAAGGAGAAATCATATTGATGATATATAAAAATTAAAAAGGAATGAAATTTGCAATTGGGATTTTTGAGAAGAAAAGAAAATAAAGATGAAGAACCGGGATTCAGGTTTGTGATGATGATGATGATTTTGTTGTGTGTGAATGAATCTCCGGTGGCATCCTCAATTGCAAATTTCTGAAAAGGAAGAGCAAAAAGGAAATGCAAAGTTGAAAGCAAGTCAGAATTTTTCTCAATAAGACTTCTTCCCCCTGAAAATGAGGTTTAGAGAAAACGACAGCAAGGCATCCTCTTTTTATTTTTTTCTATTTTTTTCCAAAATTCATTTTCATTCTTTTTTGAGAAAATTACCAATTTGGTCCCTGAAAGATACAGATTATTTCAATTTAGTCCCTTAAAGATGCAAATGTCTGATTTAATCCATGGAAGATACTTTTTTGTTCTAATTTGATCCTTTTAATTTTTTTTTTGTCAATGTACTCTGTATTTCAATAACTAAAAAGATTAAATTGAGACAAAAAAAAACATCTTTTAAGAATTAAATTAAAATAATTTATATCTTTCGGGATAACTTTATAATTCTCGCTTCTTTTTTCAAGGATCATAAGGCCACACCTGCCAAAATTCATTATTTATTCTTAACTTTATATAAAGTTTTAATTTTGTCTGTTATTTTTATTGAGTGGTGCAATTTATTTCATCACCAAATGTAACTTTTTTGTATTTTGGTCTAATGTAGACTTTATTTATGTTTTGATTAGAGCAATTTTATTTTGGAAAAAACTTATGTCTATTTCCTTATGTCCATTTCCTCCAATTCTACCAATCATATATTGTATTTACACTCTCTTTCTTCTATGATTGGTCATACAAAAGGTAGTCTTCTATATTCTCTCTCTACTGTGATTGGTCATTTAAACACTTTTTGCCACGTGTCATAATTATATTGGGAAATTGGATGAAATGGACATAAGGAAATGGACATAAGTTTTATCCTTTTATTTTAGCTTCTCGTATAATTTATGACCTTTGAAAAGAAGCAAGTTGTATCAATTACTAAAGATAAATGGGAAAATTTTTTGAAATCTAATAAAGATAGAAAATAAAATTAAATCTCATACAAATTTATGGACTAAAAATTAGTTTTAGCCTTACTTTTTTTTTCATGGGAAGGAAATTTGGGAAATGGCTAAGGTTATAATAAAAAATAATTATTAGTATAAGAAACCGTTGACTTTATAATGAATATTTACCTCTTGTTTAATTTACTATAAATGAAATAGACAAAAAATGGACAAAGATAAGACACAGAAGATGCAAATATATAAATATATATATATATTTGGGGGCTTCCAAATTTGACCATTTTGTTAGTTGAAAAGCTATATTTCTCCCTCACCGAGGAGATATTTCTTAGTAGGAGATATTATTTTTTATTTTTTATTAATATTAATAAAAAATTAAATTCTAATTTGTTTTATCACTTTATGTAAATCTTTATTAATATGAGTCATTATTAATACTGACAGATAATATTTAATAAATTAAAAAATATATTAAAAATTTAATACTTCTTAATTTTATTCCACTCCTTCACTCTCTTCTCTGATCTCATCAATCAATGGAAATAACAATTACGCACATTTTAAAAACAAAATGAAATACACTCAACATACTCACTAATTTTATTTTATTTTTTTGGGTGAAGAACTCAAGATAAGCATTAATGTTAGGTGCCAAAATAGACCAATCCAACGGTCCCATTGGTCCAATATTTAGTGAATTGAGTGGGGTTGACATTTTGATAACACACATCTCATCAAATAATAAATAGCATTGAGATTAGGTGACTCACCCGGTAATAGATTTAAGAATATAGAAAGAATTGCAAGAATTGTTTTTTTATTTATTGTCAATTTGATAAAAATTTTTTAACTAAATTTAGAAATTATGCCATTTTTAATCAAATAATTCTTTAAAGTTTAATATTTTAATTTTAAGATTAGAATTTTATTTTTATAAGGTGACGTTTGGTAAGAGGGGAGTAATTTGGTAGAAAGTGGAGGTGGAAGCGAGAAAATGTGTGTTTGGTATGCCAGCAAATGGAAGTAGAATGTAAAGGATAATATTATTTGGTATGACAGGGAGAAAATAGAGAAACTGAAGCTAAATGTGTGAAATGCCATTTTTATCCTTCTGAGCAGGCACTACTAAACTTGTGGGAGGGGTATTTTGGTCCAACGAAAGTTGCTTCCTAACAACTTTTCATGCTCCCCTCCTCTCTCACATGGCAGCAAGCTTCCCTTCCTCTCTTGAGGGATGTTTCTCACCTCTCAATCTCACCATCACTCAACAGCTACCAAACGTGGCCTAAAACTTAAAGATTATTAAATTTTAAAGAATTCTCTCATTTATTCCTGCCCATCATTTCAATTTGCAAGACAGAATCTATGTCCTCCAAATAAGATCTTTATTAGTTTTGTGAGCCTAAATTTTGGAGTGAAAAGATTCTCTTTATATTATATCAATCATGTTCAACAGAAGAGATTTAAACCTTGGTTATCAATTCAAGGATTTAACTAAGTAAAGAGATTTATTTATTTTTAATTAAGTATCAAGGCTTGGATCTTTAATTTTGGATATGGAGTAGTATTAAATTTTTGGGTCAATTTTTCCATTCATCAATATGCTTGCAAGTCAAGTTAATGAGAAAATTAATCATTGTGTTGACAATAAATACTCTGATTTAAATTATAAAAAAATGTCTATTTATCACATTGTATCAACTATTTCCATTATACACAACCCCCTAACTGAACGTTTTTTTTTTTAAAAAAAATTGTGATAATCACTTCTTAGGTTCTTTGACAAAATAAAAGGATGAAGAATTTTGCAGGTCAATTAGAAAAACTTAATATTTTGGATAAGAGTTATTTAAAATTATTTCAATGATTGTTATTAGGTTCTTTGACAAAAATAGACTATACTCAATAATTTTGCATTGACTCTTTAAAAAAAAATATCTATCATTATATTAGTGAACTTTTTAACGAAGTTATTCAAATTTTATCCTAATATTTGATGGCCTAAGTAGATAGTTTTTTTTTTTTTTTTGTCAAAAAGTAGGTAATTTCTAATGGATGCAGTTTTTAAGGACACCTATGGGCAAGAATAATTTTTTTTGTTTTTCTTTGGTTAAATATTTGGTCATTTGGGGTTTCTTAATGTGGGCTCGTTTGAGCTGACCAAAAATTATAATCAAGACTTTGTTTTATTGTGTTGCAAAACTTCTATTTTTTTTTTGGCCAGAAAAAGAGATTCATAACAAAACAACGAACCAACAAAATCCACCAGAAAGCAAAACCAAACACAGACAAAACAGCAAAACAAAAAACAAAAACAAATCAACCAATTCCTTCCTTAGCTTTTTCAGTCTTCACAGCAAACTCCCTGTCAAGAGCCAGTAACCGAGCCAGAGGGGGTGGAGGGTTAATAACCCAACCTGACGGAGCCAACCCCTTTAAGGCACTCTTCGCGAGCCAATCAGCCGCTTGATTCCCATTACGCCGCACCAAAGAAAAGGACAAATTCTGCAAAGAAGAAGCAAGCCTAGCAATATCCCCACAGATATCCTCACAAACCCAATCACCAGAAAAAAGGCCCAGAATTAGTGACCAAATTGAACAAGACTTCACAATCCATCTCAAAAATAAACTTCAAATCCGGCAAGCAATCAACCATTGAAATTGCCATTTTCAGGGCCAAAGCTTCACAAACCAGACTAGAAGAAGCAAACACCTTACCACTGTATCCCATCCACATATCACCATCCATATCTCTAACCAAGAAACCAACCCCAGCATCCAATGAATCCTTTTTAAAAGCTCCATCAAAATTAACCTTAACTGAATCCTTACAAGGAGGGATCCAGCAGTTCGGCACAAAGTCAACAACGGCAGGCTTCAAAACAGGCCGAGGATGAGCCTTACCCAACCCACAAATCTCCATCACAGCAGAGCAAGCCTTAAGACAACACTTCATAGGATCAACTTGCACACCTTGAAAAATAAAATCACACCTCGCCTTCCACACTTCCCAGCAAATGGAAGCCACCAGCAAAAGGCCCTTCTCATCAATCTCCTTATTCTCAAACCAATTCAAACACCAAATGTCAAATCTAGAGACAGAAAAAGCATCAATTTTCAAGGATAACGGACAAGCAAACCACACCTCTCTAACCCACTTACATAATAACAGAGCATGCTCCACCGTCTCCTCCTCCAACCCACAAATCGGGCAGTAAGAAGACACCGCACATTTCCTCCTAAATAATGCTTCCCTAGTAGGTAAGGCTTCCAAGCCCTCCACAAGAACATCCTAACCTTAGGCCCCACCCCAAGGCCCCACACAGCCTTCCAAAGAGAAGGAGGAGAAGAAAAAGAGCAAGAAGGATCACTGCAATCAACAGCACCAAAACTCTTGCAAGCAAACCTGTAACCACCCTTAACTTCAAACTTACCACTTTTGGAGAAAGGCCATACCAACCTGTCAGCACCTCCCCCACTAGGAATAGAGACAGCCTTAATAGCTTTAACCTCGATAGGCTCCAAATGCTCCTGAATACTAGACAAATTCCAAGAACCATCTTGGATAAGATCAACCACCCTCAAATCAATCCCATCCTCAGGAAGAATAGAACTCAGCCTGAACCCCTCAAGACCAGGAATCCATCTATCTCCCCAAACTGATACAGAGCAACCATCCCTAACTTTCCAACAAGATCCTTCTAAGAGAAGCTTCCTCCCTTCTAAAATACTAGACCACACCCACGAAGCCTTGTGGCCCTTCTTAGCCGACAAGAAATCCTCAGAAGGGAAATACAAACCCTTCAAAACCTGTACCCAGAGCTCATTCGGAGACTCAACCATTCTCCAAGCTTGTTTTGCCAACAGTGACAGGTTGAAACTCTCAAAATCTTTAAACCCAAGACCACCCTCCACCTTGGGCTTCACAAGCTTATGCCAAGCCTTCCAATGAACCTTGCTCCCATCCTCCTTAAGACCCCACCAAAAATTCGAAATAAGACTATCAAGCTCCTTATACGATTTTTTAAGAAACTTAAAAACAGACATAGAGTACGCAGGAATAGCGTTAACCACTGCCTTCACAAGCACTTCCCTCCCCGCATGAGATAAGAAGTTATTCCTCCAACTACTCACTTTCCTCGTAACCTTCTCCCGCACAAAAGCCAATGCCTCAACCTTTGACCTGCCCAAAACCATAGGTAACCCTAGATAAAAGCCCGGATCCACACTATCCTTAATCCCCAAAATATCACACACCTCCTCTTTAATCACATCTGAAGAGTTAGCCGAAAAAAAGAGACAAGATTTATCCAGATTAGCCTCTTGTCCAGAAGCAACACAATAACTTTCCAAAATAGCTTTCAAGACCTCACAATTCTTTTTTTCAGCATTCATAAAAAATAGTGCATCATCAGCAAAAAAGCAGTGTGAAAGTATCGGCCCTCTCCTTGCCACTTTAACCCCTTTCAAGTCACCTATCCCAATATGATGCGAGATCATCAAAGACAAAACATCAGTTACAATGATAAACAAATAAGGGGAGAGGGGATCTCCTTGCCTAACACCTCTCCCAGGCTTCAAACCAGCCACCTTCTTACCCGCAAGAAGAATATTAAACTGAACAGTGGAGACACATCCCATAATCACATCCACCCATTTCCTAGCAAAGCCCAACTTTAGCAAAACTCCACTGAGAAAGTCTCATTCAACCCTGTCATATGCCTTATTCATATCCATCTTCAAAGCAAACTCCACCTTATTTCCACACTTCTTATTTCTCAAATAGTGAAAAACCTCATGCGTAATCACCACATTGTCTTGGATAAACCTTCCTGCTACAAAAGCCCGTTGACTTTGCGAAATAAAGCGAGGCAACAAACCCTTGAGTCTGTTAGTAATGACTTTAGACAATACCTTATAAGAAAAATTACATAGACCCAAAGGCCTAAATTGCCCAACCACCTCAAGTTTGTCTACCTTAGGAATTAAAACCATATTAGTCTCATTTATCCCTCCAAGCTCAATTCCTTTCACAAAGTAATCCGACACCAATCTAAACAACTGCTCACCAACATCATCCCAAGCATCTTGGTAAAAAATACCAGAATACCCATCAGGAACAGGTGCCTTAAGCCCCCCAAGCTGAAAAACAGCCTCCTTAACCTCCATCATAGACACCTCCTTAAGCAGAACTTCATTATCAGCCTCGGTAATAACTGGCTTCACATAATCCAAAACTTTAGAAAAATCCCTCGAGCCACCTTTCTTAAACAGGTCAGAGTAAAACTCAGTAAAACAAGCAGCCACCTCACCCTCACTGCCAAGCCAATTCCCATCCCTATTCTTCAACCTGAGAATCTTATTTCTCCTTCTCCTTTGCATTACCGAAGCATGGAAATACTTGGAATTCCTATCGCCAAAGGAAAGCCAATTCACCCTTGATCTTTGGAACCAATACTTCTCTTCCCTATCCCAAGCCTCCTCCAAGCCTTTCAAAATCTCTTCATTTCTCAATTTCAAATCCTCAGTGAGCAACTCATCACTACAAGAGCGAAGTTGTTCAAAAAGTTTAGCAATCACAACCTTATTATTACGAAAGGCCTCTCTACTCCATTTCACCAAACCTTCCTTACAATCCTCTAACCTCCTAATAAGCTCCAAAACTGCATCCTCCCACAAACCATTAGAACTAAACCAGCCTTTCCTCATAACCTCCTTATAATCCGGATGATCAAGCCAAACCATCTCAAATTTAAAGCTGCGGTCAGACTTAGAATCAGAGAACTCCAAATCAACAATCAAAGGACAGTGATTCGAACCCACCGAGCAATCCACAAACACCTGAGCTTTAGGGAAACTACACAGCAGGTCCAAGTTCCCAAGCACTCTATCCAGTTTCTCCTTAACATGGGCATCTCCCAATCTATTATTAGCCCAAGTGAAAAAAGGGCCTTTGTACTCAAGATCAAACAAACCGCAGTCTGTTAGCATGCTCTAAAAATTCATAATCTTCCTTGAAGCCTTAGGTTTTCCTCCCAACTTCTCCGAATGATAGAGAACATCATTAAAGTCACCCATACACAGCCAAGCCCCAGAAACACCATTACTAATAGTCCTCATTCTGTCCCAGGCCACATGCCTATCACCTTCCAAAGGAGGACCATAAACACAAGTCAAATAGCAAGGAACATCCCCTTCCACAGAGCCAAGCCTAGCATGAATGAAATTCTTGGAGTGAAATAAAACATTAAACACCAAATCATCATGCCACCAGACAGCAAGACCACCAGACTTGCCCACAGGATCCACATAAAACGCTTGACCAAACTGAAAACGAAACCTTCTTCTCAACCGCTCCATCTTGTCCTTCTTACTTCTAGATTCCATTAAGAAAACTACCTGAGGCTTATATTTACCACAAAGCTCCGTAAGAGCCTTAACCGTCAAGGCTGCCCCCAAGCCTTGACAGTTCCAAGAAACGCCTATCACGGCTCTTAGGTGGCTGCAGACGGCCAGCCACCACAACCATCCTTAACAACCTGTACCCAGTCATCCACAATAGCTTGAGCTTTAAACTCAAACCCCTCCAACAAGCAAGAGTCATCAAAACCCTTTCCAGAATCCTTCCTCTCCACCTTCTTCTCAAGACACTTCAATCTCGCCTTCCTTTTGCTCTCCCTAACAGAACTTTTCCCCAAACAGAAATTGCCAGAACTCTGCCCAGGCTCAGAATCCATAAACACCGAGATCGAGGCCTTAGCACTAATAGCCTTCTCAAAGACTTTCCTCCTCTTCCCCACAGACGGACTAGCATCCTCTTCCCCCTGTCTCTTCAACGAGAAATTATTAAGGCCCATAACCACATCCGAAAATACCTTAGGCTGAGAAAAAGGGACAATAATCTTATCCTGATCCATTTCATCATCAGAAGGAATCTCAACCACATAACCTGATGGAGACCATTTAGGCCCAACAACCTCCTTGTCCATCAAGCCTTGGGCCCAAACCTCCTTCCTATTATTACGCATCACCGAATCAAAATCCAGCTTTCTAACAACACCCAATCCTTCTGTCACATGAATCCTATTACCCATACCTCCGCCAGCTGGCTCCTCAACCATCTCAACCTTTACCTTTCCACGTGCTTTCATGTCAGGAATCCCCCTAACCGTATCCCCTCTCCTAGAGATATCAGGCCCATCATTTCTCACGCTATTACCGTTATTTCGCCTGTACGAAAACTCTACATCCTCCTCCTTCGGCTTACGCGCTTCTTCACCAACCTTGCTTTCACACACCATAACACCACCCCAATCCTCCTCCAGCCTCCAAGCCAAATTACATATCACCACCGCCTCCTCCCAAATTCTCACCGGTGCCGTACCCAACCAACCCCCATATAACGGCTTCCCATCTCTACCAACCGCTCTTCTAACTTCCTTACAAGCCTTGGCCTCATGACCTATAACACCACAATTATAGCAAAATTGGCTCAACTTCTCATACCTAACCGAGATCCAAATACTAGGCAAACCAGGTCTCGGAACCAAAAGGCCAGCAACCAGCGGTAAATCCAGGTTAATCAATATTCTTGCCCTAGCGAAATTTCTTATCAGTCTTCCATTCACTACAAGATTTTCAATAACCATCACCTCCCCCACTCTTCCACCCATCCTAATAACATTACCGCTACTCATTCCATCTAATGGCAGATCATGAAACTGTACCCAAAAAGGAGCGCAAGAAAACCTAATCTCTTTCAACACATGCATCGAAGACCACTTTTGAATATTTAACAAATAACCAAGAATCGTCCATGGCCTTCCCTTAATAATTCTCTTATAGTCATCAAAATTCTCAAAACAGAACAAAAAAGTATTCAAACTAACCTCAATGATCGAGACCTCCTCCTTCATACTCCACCCCTTCCTGATCATCGAGAACGTCGTATTCTTGTTCACTGCCTTCTCCGTCATCAATCGACCTACTAGCGTCAAATCATTCGCCCTTCTAGATCCTCCCTCTCCCCACCTCAAAACCAGAGGAGCCTCCCTATCTCCACCAGAACCGCCTCCACTATCACCATCACCAGGACCTCCTTCCGCCTCCATGAACACACCAATCTAGCTAGCACACAGAAGACCGGAGTAACTCTCACTTACTCACAGAAGACCTAGCTCTCACAAAAGAGAGGAGAAAGCTCTCACAGAGGAGAGAGGAAATTAAATTTTGTTTTTTTTGGTTAAATTTCAATCTTTTATTTTGAAGTTGTGCTCTCTTTTTTTTTAAAAAAAAAAAATTGAATAGAAGTTGAAATTTTGTCAAGTGCCTTAACAATTTTTTGTTTGGACAAGTGATTTTAGGCTTAGCAATGTTAGTAATGTTAGAAAAAATATTTATAATTATTATTTGAGTAAAGATTAGTCTAATGTAATTATCTAAACCTTTTTTTTTCTTGCATTTATCTAAAACTTAATTTTTTTAAGATCATACCTCCAATAACCTGTTTCCTTCTGAAAAATATATTATTAGAAATTGAACTATTGACATACAATACAAGGTAATTTTAGTTAGGAAAAAACTGAAGTTGTTTGGTGCTTGCTATAAAGTTCACCAATCATAAATATTATTTATATTTTCTCTCCTATTTGATTAGTTATATAATTTATTGCTTTTCATTTTCTCTCTTTACCATGAGTGGTTATACAAAAAATTTTTGTCACGTGTTTTAATTATATTAGTGAACTTTATAGCAAGCACTTAAATAAATTTATCGAGCCATTAGTTCATGAGTAAAATTGAACACTTGATAATATATATTTCAATAATTTTTTAAAATTCATAAACATTCCCAAAAGTTTCTGAAACCTACATCTTATTCAGCCATCAAAGAAAGTAGGAGTGTGTTGATAATGACATTGAAATATTAGCATTTGGATTGGTGGAAATCATAAATGTATCACAATTCAAAATTGAAGAAGCTGAACAGTGTGGGGCATATTCTGGTTTGGTTGTCACACTAATTGAATAAATATCTTTTCTAGTTTCCACTATCATTCATATCTTTCTAACTACATATCAATTCATTTATGACTTCTATATCAAGAAACTCTTCATGTGACATATTTAATATTGCTGATGATTAATGTTTTGGCAGGTAGCTTTAATTTCAAATTAATACTGTACATGTTGTACCTTGTTTTCTTAAAAGTGTAGCCTTATTTGTGTAATGTAAATCTATTTACTTTTTTATATCAATCCTCTAATTATTAAAGATGTCGAAATGGGCTTAACTCATAGGGTTGGCTCGATCTTTAGAATTGCAAGTGTTGGACTAAATTTTTTGACCCATTTTAAAGAAGAACTTTTAATCTTAACCTATTTAGGCCCATAGCTCATAGTGAGTTTGAAAGGGTTTGACTGAGCCAATCTAATTGGCTTTTTAATTTTTTTTAATTTTTTTATGTTATATAAAATATTATATCTTATGTTGATATGTAATATTTATTCATAATATGTTAATATGTAAAATAAATTACATTGTTATAGGCAAATTTATAATTTTAATTTATAATATATTGATTGATAAAATAAACTACACTAAATAACTTTTTAATTACTATTTTTGTAAGTCAATTTGTAATATCTATTTCTAATATGTTAATGTTTAATTAACTAAAATAAATTCTAATTTAAAACTTATTAAAAAAATAAAAGGCCCATGGATTGGTCAGTTCAATTCACGACCTTTCAAGGGGCTAGGTTGGACTAGTATTTTAAGCCCATCTAAGAAGGTGGGCCAAGCCCTGTCCATCTAATATAAAAGTCTCATATATCGACCCATTTTGACACCTCTATTACAATTTGTAGTTTGATGCCTATTTAATCATGTTTACTCACTCAATAAAGAAAAGCTAAGAAGAAAATATATTAATATTTTTCTTTTGTTTTAGATCAAAATATTTATTAGAATAAGTAAATAACTAATTTTTTAGTTAAGGGTTCATTGTCGAAATGATCCTCTCATTAACCCACCAAAGTTGAATACAGGACGATGATTATATGAATACGCACCTCTTGTCAAACTGAAAAAGGAGGTGATTGCTGAGGTGAAAAGAGAAGTGTGAACCAACAATTGAGTATCACAAGTCATAATCCAATAAAGAGCATAAGGGAGATCTCTTGACACTTAAGGGCTGATTGAGTAACAGCGACTGGATAAAATTGCTTGCGGTTTAGGCTTGTGCAGTAATCCTTTGGGTTGGACTTCTGTTGGTCTCCTCAACATGTTACTAGCATCCTACCCGGTAGTACTTGCCTTCCTTTACTGCCATTTCGTTTACCAAAAAAAAAAAAAAAAGAGTACAACATCCACATTAGATGACCCAACCTGTCCAAATATCTGCCTACATTACTGCCTTAATTCCCTCCCTCTGCCTTTATTCTTCTTTTTGACCTCTCACCTCTCTGTCTTACCAACCTTTTATTTTACCCTGCTCCTCCTCATCATTATTATTGCATGCTAATCAGTTATCACTGTTAAAACAAGAGTGTCACCACTTTCATTTTACATTTTTCAAGCATAAATTCTGATAATGTCAATTTCCATTTTCCAATCACTACTTTCAATTGGGGAAGATAGATCATAATATCTACCTTGCTTTTGGTTAACATGTGATTGGTATGAATATGAAAGTGGGATTTCGGTTGTAATGAAAAACCAACCAGCTACAGCTAGATTGCAACTCATAATCGAGAATTTGGGTCACTGTTTTCGCTGTCATATTAATTAATGGCTACACACAAACGATCCTCTTCTTTTCTCGTGCTTGCATCAACTTACTCTCTCTTCAACAACCGATGCCCCTTTATTCCTACCCCACACCACATTACTTTGGTTTGCCTACAGTGACAAAACCCCTCCTTGTCTTCCCACCATTGAATTAAAGGGAAGCTAAAAATGGCAATCAAGTACAGTTTTTGTTTCTTTTTCCCCATTAATAAAGCACAGATTCCAGGATTACAAAGGCATTTAATGGCTTACAGCTCAAAATAATCTCTCTACTTTCTTCTTTGAATTTGAATATAAAATAGAAATCAGAAAGCAAGCATCAAGCAATGAATAAGACACTATTTTACAGTCTCACAAGGTGGCATTTGTTGATGACAATTGACATCTGCTTGATTCCCTTCACTAATTATAAACAAGGAAAGTATCTCAACAAATAAGTCCTTCGAGATAGAAAACCAACCATAAAGAACAATGGAATTCTCGGCAGAAACAATGAAGGAACACATTATTCATTTCTATACAAGGCTATGCTTTTCCCATTGAAGAGACATGCAACGAATATAATGGATGTAAGGAGATATCTGATTTCATTTTCATTTGCAAATGTTACAGGGAAAGAAAATTGAAACACCGAGGAATCTTCTTCTCTATTGGTAAAACATGGAAAAGGTAAAAGGAAAACAAGAATGTTACATAAGAGGTATAGGATTAGAATGTGACCTATCAGGTAATTACCACCATTGATGAACAAGAACTCCACTTTGCCTAAGAGTAGTGAAGAGCTCCAAGCATTGATCATAAGTCTTCTCATACTTCGGACTCCTCTGACCAGGGCAACATCTTTGCCACCTATTATAGTGGCATTCAAGAAAAATCTCGTCCACCAAACAGATAGCTCCAGTTTCAAACAATCGCGGAATCAGATCGAATTCAGTACCTTCCACATCCATCTTCATCACAACAAAATCATTCTTTGACACTGTGTTCTTCAACCAGTTTGCAAAATCAAACCCTTGGATCTTCTCTACTTCACCATCAAAACCATCGGATGATGATGACTGCAATGGCTGAATCCTACCCATGCCTCTACCTTTAACTTCAACATGTTCACCAGGATCATGATGAATTTCAAATGTTAAGGTCTCATTCTTCACCCAAGCAGCATAAGGCAGCAAGGTAATCCCCTTTTTCAAACCATACTCTTGATGGAAAGTTTTATCAGCCTCAATTGCATAAACATGAAAGGTCTTGTTCTGTTTTGGATATTGCTTCCTAAACCAACTTCCTATGCTAGAGCCGTAACTTCTAGCTCCAACATCCACGTACACATACTTATTCTTGTAGCTTATATCAACCATGGATGGAAGGTACTTTATGTTCTTTATATTCCTCTTCAAAGTAATCCAAGGCTTCAGTGGCTCCTCAGGAATTAAAGGCTCCGCATTCTTAACCAGTTCTTGTTTATACCCATGAGAAGAACATTTTCCAGTGGAATCATCATCAAAATTCTCAAACTCATGACCAATGCCATCAAACTCTTTCCTCAGAACAATTTCTCTTATAGAAGGCATTGAAGAATCAAACCCATCTATATCATGCCATTTCACTACTTTGAAATTATTAAACAAATCAAGGAATGAATGGAAACTATACGTATCTGTAGCCTTTATATGGAACACCACAAACCCTTCGGGTTTCAGCGTCCGAGCGATCTCAGAGGCGAAATCTGCCGATCGCGCCGATTTCTCGAGCCCACCCTCGCCGGAAAAGATGAAGTCGAATGTGTTATTGCGAAAGGGCATACGATGAGCCAGACCTGCTTTCACCAATGGCTTCGAAGCTTTCTTCGAAATCCCAATCGAGTCCGAAACGCCGATCTCCTTCAAAGCGAAAACGTCGTGACCAGTCGGCGTCTCTACGCAGAGCGACTTCGACTCCGGCGAGAGATAGCCGTCGGAGATCAGATCTTGAAACACGGAGGAGTAGAAATGCACGGCCCTGACCCAATCTTTGCTAACATACACCTCCGTCCGCGGGGCGGTGGAGGTACGACTGACGACGGCGTCGTTCGACTCGACGGCCAAAGCTCCGGCGCCGCCGCCGGCTATCACAAAGTTGAGAGTCTCCGGAAGGGAGAAGAAGCAGAAGTCGCCGACATTGCAGGACTCGCCGGCGATGGTGATGATGTAAGCAAAGCGAGCAACTATAATGAAAACGCCGAACAGAAGCAACCGTGTAAGAACGTTCCTGAGAAAGCTAGGCTTGCCTGTGGTAGGCTCCATAATAGCAGATTCTACACTTGTTTTCCAGAGAAAATTTCACTTGATACAAAAAAATTAATAAATAAATAAAAAAATAAACGCTTCAATTTCTTGGAAGAAAGAATGAATGAGGAAAAAAGAAAATGAAAGGTGTTCAAAGAAAGAAGCTTATCGAGAGCTGAAGCGAGCGGAGGTGTGGTTTGTGCCGATGAGGGAGGGTTTTCTGGGAGAGAGAGAGGGAGAGATTGGGAAATAGAGAGGGAAAGGAAGGGCAAAACGGGAAGACATTGCTGCGTGAAATTGTGGAATCTCTATGGAGCAGAAGAGAAGAGTGAAGCCATAGAATCGTAAAGATAATAATAGTGAGATGGATTGAGGAGTGTGTGTGAGGAAGTTTTGGATTTGCAGAGAAGGAAATGGAGAAGGAAGAGAGATAAAAGAGTCAAAGAGAGTGAGCGAAGGGTAACCGGAATAGCCGGTTACACGCGTATATAACTGCGTAGGCTAAGCGAGTGTGACAGAGGATGATTGGTAATTGGCCCCTCTTATTCTCCAAAATAACAGATATGCCATGATAGCTGTTTTTTTTTTTTTTTTGCCTTTTTAGGTTTTATTGAATTTTTTATTATATTACATCATTATTAATTAAGATGCTTGATTTGTCCTATGTCTCAAGGTATGGGCATCTGTATGTTCTTAAAATTTTATTTTTGATTATATTACATAATAATAATTATTATTTTATTATTATTCATTTTAAACAGTATAGAGCATGTATTATTGAACATCTATTCGAATTGAATGGGTACCAAATTGATTTATCGAATGGCTAAAAAAAATTATCTAAGAAACCAATTTTTATATTTGTATATCTCTATTTTATTTAGGCTGCATCTTAGGATAATTTGTTTGGAAAAAACTTATATTGCTTACATATTTTTTTTAAAGTTAATCAATTAAAAAAAGATATGTGTCAATTTTTTTATGTCATTTTTTCAAAATTGATACATGTCTTTTTTTAATTGGTTAACTTTAAAAAAAACATATAAGCAACGATATATAAGTTTTGTCCAATTTATTTCCCACTATAATAATGTATCATTGACTATAAGTGGGGAATTATGATTTATGAAAGCTCTTGATCATCTTAGAATTATCCCTCGCCACAATGAGGATGGGACAAAATGAAATTGGTGAATAACTTGGCAGTATCTGGGTGGAAGAAATATAGAAATAATTACAACAAGAGAAAGAAAAAAAAAAAAGAAGTGGAGTAGGTAAGTCGTCAATTATTCATCATTTTATATATAAGATTATACACTAATAAATTTCTTATTGTACTAACATAAATTGCTATTATAAATCTCATCGATTAAGTGAAGCAATTAAACTTTGGCATTTTGTTTTTAATTATATAGGCATAATAATTAATAAAGAAATACTAATTATACTATTTTAAAGAAACAACGAAGATAAATCGAACTAATGAAAACATTAATACGCACTCATATCCTATCTTCGTCTTCTTCTTTTCTTTCTTCTAATTAAATATATATAACTCATTTTACTTTTTTCACCTCTTTAAAGGTAAAGGTATTTCGTTTTGTAGAGTTTACGCAAAAAAATTTTTGACATGCTACAAGTAGCATGTGGGAATAATCTTATCCATTTTGTATCTTTAATTTACTTTGCTTTGCTTTTCTTTTTTATTTTTTCTTTTAAATGGCAAACAACTTTATCGGTGTACTATGTTTTTCTAGAATTTTGGTATAAATTTTTTAAAATACATATTTTTATTTTATTTTTAAAACAACAATAGAGATTCACACTAATAAGAATTTATTATGAATAAATTAAGGACTAAATTATTAGTAATATTGATAAATAACATCAATAAATAGTCTTGTGACTTGTGAGACTATTTATTAATATTAATAACAATTTGAACTCTAATCCATTTAAGGTAATGATATTAACTAATGTTAATAATAATTTAGTCTCTAATTTATTCATGATAGATTTTTATTAATATGACTCTCTATTATTATTTTAATAAATAAAATAAAAATATGCATTTTAAAATAATTATACTGATTCAATTTCAACTTTATCAATTTTGTTTTTGTAGACTCAACTTTATCAATTTAATGAGGCATATCTATTCATAAGAGGTGGGGCATCTTATATGTAATTTAAGTTATCATTATTTTGTGACTTGTGAGTTGTGAGGATATTATCTAGCTTAGAGCTAAGTCTAATATTCTTTCAAATGTATTGTTATTGAAGTGATGTAAAAAGTGCATCCTTAAGATTATCTAAAAAAAGTAAAATCATGTCTTTTAATTGTACCTTTTTTTGGCCGATTTTAATTGTACCCGACCTTTCATTTTAAGTAGGTGAATTAATGGGTATGACAGTCAAATCAGAAAATTAAGGTTATGTTGGATAAAAATACATGGATTAAATAAGAAGAGAAAGAATGTAAAATATTATAAAATAAAAGAAAATATTATAAAGAAAAATGAGGAGAGATAAAAAAAATTAAAAAAAGAAAAAATATGATATAAATTTTTGTTGAAAAACGTAAGAATATATATAATTCTATTTGATAATCCTACAAAACCTAGTCTAAAATTAAAAAAAAATAGATAGGTAGATGCCAAATTACAAGTAGAACTGGAGAGAAGTCAAATTCATGAGCAAAGACGGCGTGGTGGATGAAAGCAAAAATTCATATATATTGTAATAATAATTTTAGAATTTGTAATTAATTGTAGGTTAAAATATACATACACCCCCTGAGTTTTGGGGCAGGGGCACATAAACCCCCTGCGTTTTAAAATGTTGCACATAGACCCCCTGAGTTTTTATTTTGGGACAGAGACACCCCTTTTGTTAGGGTTCCGTGAAAACTAGGCGTTAAGTGCCACGTTAGCAAGCATGTGTGAGGGGTGTCTTTGCCCCAAAGTGAAAACTCAGGGGTGTATGTGCCCCTAAAGTGAAAACTCAGGGGGTGTATGTGTCCTCATACATGTTTGCTGACGTGGCACTTAACGCTTAATTTTCACGGAACCCTAACAAAAGGGGTGTCTCTGTCCCAAAGTAAAAATTCGGGGGTCTATGTGCAATATTTTAAAACTCAGGAGGTCTATGTGCCCCTGTCCCAAAATCTCAAGGAGTGTATGTGCATTTTACCCTTAATTTTATAAACTATATCTTATATAAAATATGGAATAAAATATACTAGGCGAGAAGTGAAGAGAAAATATATCTAAAAATTATAATAATAATAATAAAATAAAAATTATTATTTATTTAATTTATTATTATATTAAATAAACTTTTAAAATTAAAAAAAAATAAAATGCACATATTTTGGGTAAAATGTCAAGTATTTGTAATGAGTGAGAGAATCACATGGGAGAAGGCTAAATTAGGGTAAGGGGTGACCGGTGACTTGTAAAGTGGGTTGTAGTGGTTTTCACACATTCTCAGCTCTCACGCTCACTAATTACCACGGGCGCATTCGCAACGCAACAAAAGCTGCAATAGCCGTTACTCGCTTTTTTTTTTTTTTTTTCTCATGTGATGCCTATAATACCCCTATTCGGCGCCAATCATCCCTGCCCCACACGCCTTACTACTTTACTCCAAATGTGTTTATCTTACAAGTGTTGTAGAACACTTTTTACGATTCTTTGATCGGTAAAGAAGAAATTAATTTTTTTTAAGTTAATAAAAAATTAATTATTTTAAGATCATTTTATTGATTGAAGAAAAATTTTAAGTAGTGCTCTAAAGACACTTGATAACAAAATTAAAGCTGTCAAAATAGGTCAAATTTATCAATTTGGTGGGTTGAGTTGCAACATTTAAATGGGTTAAAAAATCCGATTCACCTAACTCGCGAGCTAACCCACCTAACTCACGTATTAAGTGGGTTGCCCGTAACCCACCTAACTATTAAAACAAATTATTTAATATATTAATAAAAGATATCATGTTTCATATCTCATATATTAAATATATTAAAAAAAATTATTTAGTATATTTCATACTTTCATGTTTTATATTTAACTATTTGTGAGTGACATGATGAATGATGAATCTTTTATTTTATTTTATTATATTGAATTTTATAGTTCATAAAAAAATGTATAAAAAAATTAAATTAAAATTAAAAAAGAAAAGGTTAGGTGTGTTAGCTCGACCTACGATGGGGTTGAAATTTTCAAATCGTTTAACTCTTCCAACTCAAGTGGTCCAACCCGTGACGGGTCTAACCCATAGTGGGTCAACTCATATGAGCTACCTTGGCCCACTTTGACACCTCTAAACAAAACTTTTATAAAAAATGTATGAAATACAAGACTTGGGCATTATATAAATATTGAGATCTGTATTTATATTATCACACTTTTATTTGATGGCCTACATTCTACACCTGTACACTTTACTTATTCCAATTTAAACCTTCTTCACTGCAATGTATGTTGGGTCTATCACCATGTATCTATTAGAAATTTAGAATCATGAGAGTGTTTGAGCTATCTAGCTTGGGTTACAATAATTTTTAATTTATAGGTGTTTTTTCCCCGTAAATATAGGTGCTTTTCAAAGCTATTATATTATATATATGATATAAAAGAAGGCAGATTTAATTAATAGGACCATATTTCCAATGATATCTTGAAAGGTAAGGATGACTAAATATTTGACATGTAATACTAATACATGCTAAGCATGTGGAATCATTGCTCAATTTGTCTGCAAATTTGTACTTAATTATCAGCAACTCCAGTTGGAATTGGCCCACGTTTGCTTTCTTTTTTTCTTTGCTTTATTTGATTGGTGGAGCTTCTCCCACTTTTTTATTTTATTTTATTTGTAATTATCTACTTAAATAAGTAGAAAGGTCCCCCATAATTTATTCTTCTACTACTTTAATTTCTTCTTTACTAATATATACAATTAGTCTTCACTTTAGATTTATGTCCAATGAAAACTTATGGAACAAGATTTATGTTTGAAAGAGACTTAACATTGCAGTTTGGTTCAATTCATTGTTTAGGATTTCATGGCAAAGAAATATTTAATAATTATGAGTACATTATATTTACCTTTCTTTGTTATTTTTAGAATTAATATTTACATTTTGAATTATATCAATAATAAAAATTTTAAAAAAATCCCATTTGAAAAACAAAATTAAAAAAAATTCTTATGCTTTGCACTTTATCTTCTTATTTCTTTTTGTTAAAATCACTAATAATAGAAGTTTAATAGACTATCACTAATATGATTCAAATAAGTTAAAGTAGTTTTTGATTTTTTTTCATATATAAAATTTAAATTCGAGATATTAAATTAAGAAAAATAAAGTACATATTATTTCAACGTCCTTATTTTCAAAGTATCATAGTGAAATTTTATTTATTTTACATTTTACAAATATTTTAATATCCAATAATACTTTGAGTAGTATTATTTTTAATAAAAAAGACCTATAAAAAATTAATCATTCTAATTTTTTTAATTATATAAGAAGAAGCGTTGCAAATTAGACTTCAGACGATTTTTTAGGAGGGACTAATGTAAAAAAATAAAATATTGTAAATATCAATATATATATATATATATATATATATATATATATATATAAAATGGAGATTAAAAACATATTGTAGACTTGTAGTGCAACTACAAACTACAAAGGCCTTCGTATTTATGTTATTATGGCAATAACTTGCTTGGTTTTGCAAACTAAACGTCTATTTTACATGGTTTAGTAATAATATATTTTTTAATATGAAAAAAAGGGGAAATGGAATAATAAAAGAGACAGACACAAGTCAATTGAGGCGAAAATTGGGCACTACAGCTAAATATATAAATCAAGCATCTAATCATTAACAAACCATAGGGTCCCACCTCAGATGATTTTACACTTTTTTTTTTTTAAAATGTAGTTTAATTCTATTTAATATTTTCTTTGTCAAAAAATTACGTTTTTGTTATTTTTAATATCACAAAGTATTTTAAATTCATATTTGTTCAATAAAATTATTTTCTACATAATACGTCTATGTTTATTCTAAGATAAGAACTTAATTAGTAATTATATTTACTATCATATTTATTAGGAAAAAGTACATTTCTTACCCTAAACGTTTGGGGGTCCTGTCACTTTCGCCCCTAACGTTTTTTTTGCTATCAATTGTACCTCTAACGTTTTGTGTTTCTCCCAATAACAGACTTTTAACTAACACCGTCAATTTTTGGACAGTTTTGTATGACGTGGCATCCTATGTAACTAAAAATTATGACTGAACTTAATTTTTTTCACATCAGTAATCCATTTTAGGGGTATAATGGATCCAAAAACTCAGTACATCAGTAAATCCAATACACCAAAATACTCATTACATTAGTTAAATGGACCCCAAAAACGTAGTACTATTGACTGCTAATGTAGAAAAAATTAAGTTAAATCAGAATTGTTGGCCACATAGGATGTCACGTCATCAAAAACTGTCCAAAAATTGACGGTATTAACTAAAAGCCTGACATTGGGAGAAACACAAAACGTTAGGGGTACAATTGACAGCAAAAAAACGTTAGGGGCGAAAGTGACAGGACCCCCAAACGTTGGAGGTAGGAAATGTACTTTTGCCTATTTATTAAAATATATTAAAATGAGTGCTAATTTTTTTATTTTTAAAAAAATAAAGATAGTTTAATGAAGTCCTCAAAGTCAAATCCATCTTCCATATCAATGGGAACCAAAGAACATGAGAGAGACAATAATCCAAGCTCCAACATGCTCTGTCATATACTTTTCTTTCTTTTTCAATTGTAAGAGTGTTTTTAGACTTTGTTCAAAATGAAATCTCTTCTTTAGATTAAGAAATTTACTATATATATATATATATAAAGTTGAATCATTTGAACTCATTTATGAAAAGTAAACTAATTATTTATAATTTGAAGCTGTAACAGGTTAAGGTTTGTATTTATCTTTAAGAAAAAAAAAATTAATCCTGTTTTTATCAATAAAAAAAAATCTTTAAAGAAAAAAAAAAGGAATTTGAGGAACAAAAGGAGTATATATATAAAGTTCAGAAAGCCAGCTTGTGTACAAACATTTAAGGGCCCTCTTTTGTTTACTCTCTATCTAAAGCCTAATGCCAACTTGTGCACTTATGGACAAACATTTGCTTCTAGAAGGGTCCTGGATAGGTTGGCAAGTACATTATTATTGGCTTCACATATTGGATAAAGAAGTTGTAATTTCATACAAATACCCATTATACAGAATAATTTGTTATTTTGATTCTTCAAAAATATCTTGTTCTTCTGTGGATGATGATAAATCTCCGAAAATTCTGATCAGCTACAAGAAAAGAATCACGACGAGATGAGGTTTCCATGATGTTACTCTTATGCTCAAGTCAACAGTCAGACGAACAAAATAACAATAATAGTAAGGGTTCAATGTAGATTATATGAGTCGAGCATTAAGTCATTTGCACTTGATAACGACAAATACTACATAGGCATAACGATTTGTATAGAATTGATTAATCGTAGAATGAGGTAATTATAATTGACTGTCAATGGGCCGAACCGACTAACCGACTTGGTGGGTAGGGACATACTCCAAAGATGAAGTATATATTTAAGAATTAAAATAATGATAATATGATATACTCAGTCTCTCTATATATATATTTTTTTTGTGGGTTATAAATGTTATATATTAAGTTATTTGTTTTAATAGTTAGTCCATTTTATAAACCAATTGGACCAAGCCCATAGTCTATGGCTTAGGCCTTTCTACTTTGTAAGCTATGAGTACATCTTTTTGTACATACTAATTTTATAAACCAATTGAACGAAGCCCATAACTACAAATTTTTTCTTCTAAATTGCAATTATAATTTAAAATGCATAGGCTTTTAACTTATAATACTCTAATTAGTAATTACTGTTTTTGGTAGAGTTAAATGGAAATAGAATTACATACAAAAGAAATAATTATTATGAAGAAATAGCAACGAAGAATTGAGAAAAAACGACAGCATAATTGGTGGTGGGTCTACTTCCTACAGCTGGCAGCAACTCCATTGCCTTGCCGTAATCCACCTTCTACTCTTCCAACCACTCATTTCACGCCACGTCATTTTACATCCGTTATTCACGTACCCCCGCTCCATAAAATTTCCTTAACGACCATAACCATTTACTAGTCACTAGGGTGTGCAAAACCGATCTAATCGATTCGATCCAAATCAAATCGATCAAAATCGACTACATAATCGGATGGATTGGTTTATTTTTTTGACAATCGATTTGGTTCGATTCGGTTGATGAATGAGGTCCAATCCCAACCGAACCGAACCAAATCAACCGATTATAATTTTTTAAATATATTAAAAATATTTTATAATGTTGATTTTTATGGTTTTATGATGTTGAATTCTAATTTTAAGTTTGTAATGTTGAAATATTGTACTAATAACTTTAGTTTATTGGTTTTCATGGTTAGGAATAACTATTTTTATTTTTTAGGTTTAAATTGAAGAGAAAAAAAAATTTTAATTTTTTTTTTATTTTGTCAAAAAACCGATCAAACCGAACCGAACCAAACCGACAATAATCGATTTGGTTGGGTTCGGTTGATGTCCAAAGAGCGGATTGGATTGGATGACTTTTTTAATTATCGGATTGGATTGGTTCAGTTATCTAAATCATCAAAGCCGAACCAATCCGCACTTTGCTCACTCCTACTAGTCACTACTAAACACAAAACACAAAGCTGAACGCTTGGGAAAGGGAATAAAATAGAAAATGAGAATAAAAATAAAAATGATAATAATTTTTTTGGGTTTGAGAATAAGAATAAGAATGAATTAAAATTATCATTTTACCCCTTATATTAAAATATTAAAAAGAAGAAAAAATTATGATTGTGTCAAATCAAAGAGCATAATAGATATTTGGCTAAAATACTATTTTGGTCATTAATGTTTGCATGAAGTTTAATGTTGGTCCTCAATATTTTAAAAGTTTAATGTTGGTCCTCAAAGTTTTTTTTTTGTCGATTTTGGTCTTCGAGCGTAACATCGTTAACTTTTTTCGCTAAATGATGATATGACATGCTTATGTGACACATCATTTCTCTTACATATCATATTTTAATGACGTGACACAATTAAAAAACTACCAAACCCTAGAAGAAAATCATGCGAACCCTAGTGAGGTGGGCTCCACTATTTTCATCATTTTCTCCCTTGCAAAAACAAAGCTACCGCCTACCAAACGGATAGCCAAAGATTATAACTCTTGTGTCTTACCAAAATATGGATATAACGTGATGAAATAAATACGACTAAACTTATCTTTTATCCTTAAATGATTAATTAACCTATTAATTTTTTTATGGGTAACCTATTAATTTTTAAAATTTTAAAATATATTATCTATTTTTTAATCTTTATCAACTATTTAGTCCTTTCAATATTAATTGTTAACTTACTGAATGATGCAACTATTAAATATTAACGCATTTCTATTAACTTGTCAATCGTCTTATCATATCATGTGCCACGTGTTTTTCTCCTTTTAAATTGTTTTTAATTTGTTTTTTTATTAATTTTACTCTTCAAAATGACTTGATAGTTGACACCATGATATGATAATACGGTTGACAAGTTAATGTTTATATGTTAGTGTTTAACGATCATGTCATCAAATAAATTAACCATTAACATTCTAAAAATTACATAATTGATAAAAATAAAAATTCAAAAACAGGACAACTTATTTTTAAAGTTCAAAAATTTAATAAATGGCTAAAATGCACATACACCCCTTGAGTTTTGAGTCAGGAGCATATACACCCCTGAGTTTTAAAACGTTGCACATAGACCCCCTGAATTTTCACTTTGGGGCAGAGACACCCCTTCTGTTAGGGTTTCGTGAAAATTAGGCGTTAAATGCCACGTCAGCAAACATGTGTGAGGGCACATACACCCCCTGAGTTTTCACTTTGGGGCAGAGACACCCCTCACACATGCTTGCTGACGTGGCACTTAACGGCTAGTTTTCACGAAATCCTAACAGAAGGAGTGTCTCTGCCCCAAAGTAAAAACTCAGGGGGTCTATGTGCAACGTTTTAAAACTCAGGAGGTGTATGCGTCCCTGACCCAAAACTCAGGAGGTCTATGTACATTTTAGCCTTAATCAATTAACTAATAATTAAAAAATAAAAAGAAGTAGGCAAATAACAATTCACAGTAATGATTTTATTTGAATATTACTTGACATTAGACAGCGATGTTGTCGTCGTCACACTCGCAGCCAATATCCAAAATTCCCATTCACATTCACATCACATTCTGTGTTTAACTATTCTTCTGATTTTCGCTGAATTGATTCTAAATCCCAAAATCCACGAATTCCAAGGGTCTCTCAGAGATGTCTACCTTTCACGATTCACCGACGAAGACGAATGTCCAGTCTCCGCCGCCGGCGCCGGCAGTGGACCACCAAAATCCGCCGGGAACGGGCGGCGGCGGCGGAGTGACCGGAATATTGAGTCGATGGAAGAGGGAGGATTTGTTAAGGAAAGGGTCATTGTGGTTGAGAGGAATTGCTCTGCTTCTGTCTCTCATCGGTTTTATTGTCATGGCCACCAACAAGCATGGCTATGGTAGAAATTTTGATGAATACGAGGAATACAGGTAAATCAATCTAATCTCCCACCACTCTTCCTTCCAGTTTTGATTTTGAAAGTTTGATGGGTGGGGTTGTATTTGGATCGAAGAATGTTGGGTTTTGATCAAAATTTGATTTTGTTAGTGGTTTTGAATGAAAATGGATTTGCAAATTGGGATGCAGGTATGTTCTGGCTATTGCAATTCTGTCCACACTGTACACCGGCGGCCAAGTGCTCCGGCAAGCTCGGGAACTCTCCACCGGAAAAAGATTTCTTCAGCCTACAACTTCATTGTTCATTTCCTTTTTTGGAGATCAGGTTTACTATTACTTCTTCAATCACTTTTTTGGTTTAAAAAAAAAAACTTGTTTGGAAATTTTAAATCTTTGCCTTCTTTAATAAGAAAAAGGATTCTTACACATATATTTTGCTTCTTTTTTAATATCTACGAGTATATACCAATTTTTTTTGTAACAATAAAAATTTGTCAATAACAATTTATTGAAAAAATTTGCCAACATTTGTCCTTAGTAACGAAGGGCGAATTATTGCAATGATCAAAAGACAGGATTCACATGTAAACTAACATGCCATCTATCCTGCAAAAATTGTTATTAATGATAGCAAATTTGTTTTGAAATATATTTGTTATTATTAATGGCGAATTATTTCTTGTTTTCGAGACAATCTATCAAGGTTAGGTACGACCATAATTCACCTTATAATATGATCATAATATTGAACTTTTTATACGTATAAGTTGTGTTTAGTTTGGCGTAGAATTAGAATCTAAAGTAGAATTGTACGGAATATGAGGAATTCTTCAATTTGATTCGTCCATGTGGAGTTGGAATTAGAATTCAATTCTCAATTCCATAAAGTGAGTTTTGTTTGGTTGGACTTGGAATTAGATTTCACATGGAATTGCACAATATTCTAAAAATTATTTAGTTTGGTTGAGTTATGTGGAATTGGAATTGAATTACGCGGAATTGATTTTTAGAATTGGGTGTGTAAATTTTGTGGAATTGGATTGTAGGGTATTTTTGAGGAATTGAGATAAATTTTGTGGAATTGGGTTTAAAAGACATTTTTGTCCCTACTTTCTTTCTCTCTCCCTTTACTGTTTTTTATTTTTTATAATGAATATTAAAAAATAAAATTAACAAAAATTATTTAATATTTATTAAGGAGCAAAAATTAGTCTTTTTACTTCACCTTCTTTTATAAACTTTCAATTTCATCTTTTTCATACCAAACACACTTTTTCAATTCAAATAATTCAATTCCAATTCCATCTTTTCATACCATACACACTTTTTCAATTAAAATAATTCAATTCCAATTCCAATTATAATCCAATTCCAATTTCAATTCCATAAAAATTTTGAACCAACCATAAATCCTATATTCCTACACTTTTATTCTTAATGTGATAATAAATAATAAAATTGATATTGGACTTTAATATGAGATTAAGCAATTTTCTGTTTTTATTTTAATATTGATTTTGCAATTTACACCTCATGGTTGGGTTATACACATTTTTAAAAGAAAAACATTCTTATGAATTTGAGTCTACTAATTATTTATAAATTTGAAAATTGGATCCAGTGCAGTTCCCTTCCGTGCAATTCCTTCAAAATGTATATTTTTACTTCATTTTCGAAGCACTAATACGGACTTACTCTAACAATAACCCACTATGAATGGATTATGGACGAAATTATTATCAATTTTGATAACTATCATCACTAAATAGCCTTGTGAGACTATTTTCCAATATCAATAACAATTTGGTCCCTAATTTATTTAAGGTGATGATATTTGTCAATATTGATAAAATTTGGTCTCTAATCTGTTTATGGTGGATTATTGTTAGTGTGAGCCCATATTAGTACTTCAAAAATGAAGTAAAAATGTGTATTTTAAATGAATTGCACCGGAATTGCACGGAAGAGAATTACACTGGATTCAATCTCATAAATTTGTTATGCATTACTAATTTAATGTATAAAATACAAAATAATATAACTTAAAAATAAATGTTTGTATTAATTATTAATTTTAGCTGTTCATATATTAATTTTCATTTGTTAACTAAATTATTGACATATGAGGATTGTGGTTCAAAGAATTAATATATAATTTAGAGTATATAGACAATTTCGTCCTTGAGAGATTTGGAAGTTGATGATTTAGTCCCTGAAAGATTGCACCGTTACACAAATTGGTCCTTCTGTCATCTTCAGTTATATTCTCTTAACGGACTTGCTGACGTGGCACGTTAATTATAGATGGGGGCCGTTAGTGCTTAGTAGGACATGCTTACATGGCACAAGCTAAAATTTACCTCCAACTCAGCACAAAACGTAGCGTTTTGAAGCCTCAGCTTGCATACTTACACTAAGTTGGAGATGGATTTTAGCTTGTGTTGCGTTTTTTCTGCACAAGCTAAAATCTACCTCCAACTTAGTGTAAGTGTGCAAACTGAAGCTTCAAAACGCTGCGTTTTGTGCTGAGTTGGAGGTAGATTTTAGCTTGTGCCATGTAAGCATATCCTACTGAGCAGCTAAGGCCCCCGTGTGCAATTAACGTGCCACGTCAGCAAGTCCGTTAAGAGAATCTAACTGAAAATGACAGAAGGACCAATTTATGTAACGGTGCAATCTTTCAGGGACCAAATTGTACACTTACGATTTTTCAAAAATTAAATTATCAACTTCCAAATCTTTCAGAGACGAAACTGTCTATATACTCTATAATTTATACGAACTAGAATCTATAAAATTTAGTGCCCAACCTTGAATTGCAATCTCAAGGTCAGGGGACTTTTTTTGAAGTCACCTCACCTCAGTGAAAGAGATTGAAAATGAGAACTTGTTTTTTCAAGTAACATAAAACTGACTTTTTTTGTCAATATCAAAAAATGTATTAAACTTGACCTAATTAAATTCGAGCTAGCAGAAATTTCATAATAATCATACAAATTTTCTAACAGTAATTTTTTTATGAAAAAAATTAAGATAAAGTTCATTAGGTGTTTGCTATCAAGTTCACCAATTATAAATTGTATTTTTACTCTTTCTCTTCTTTGATTGGTTGTGTAATTTATTGTCTTTTATATTATCTCTCTATAATGATTGGTTATACAAAATTTTTTTACCACATGTGTAATTTTTATTAGAAAACTTGATAGCAAGCACCTAATGAACTTTACCTTAATTTAGTCTTTTTTTTTATACACAAAGATTCAAACCCAAGTTAATGACTTGTATAATTATAATATGTAATCATGAAAGAAAAAAAGCTGCTTGAGCATAATCTATTTATAATCCAGAAGTTGATGGCTCCTGACCTGTCACTTCCTTTGAATGCTTCAAACCTTGAAGCCAGAATGATTTAATTAGTGGACTCAGTCAATCCAAATTATATATATATATATATATATATATATATATATATATCACCAATGCTTGATATATTAATACATTTCTTCATAATTAAACTTCATATTTTTCAAATTAAGACCTATATTATATATATATAGTTGGTTTTCCCATGATAGTCTTAATCAGTAGATAGATTATAAAATGTAAGCTTATTATTGTGTTATGCAGATAATGGCATATCTGTTAATATCATCAGCATCTTCAGCTGTACCAATGACAAATAGAATAAGGGAAGGAGCAGACAATATATTTACAGACTCTTCAGCTGCTGCCATTAGCTCCTCTTTTTTGGCCTTCTTTTGTTTAGCTCTCTCATCTCTTATTTCAGGCTATGAATTGTCCACTCACTCTTATATCTGAACTTCAATTTCACAACTCCTTCACCATTAATATATATTTTTTATATATGTACATTACATTTATGTGTAAACTTATATATATCATGTATGGAAGGGAAGAAAGTATTTGATTTAGATTCATTTGAATAAAGAAAAATGTTTTGGCCAAGATACTTTATGTTTACTATTTATATAATTAAAATTGTATTTGACTAATATAAAAAATTAATAATTTTGAACTCGAAATAAATAATAGTGAAATCATAATTTTAAAAATGGTTTTTTATAATTATTTCAAAAACAAGTAATGCTATTAATTGTATTTAGTCAAAAGAATGAATATTGCAGATTTGTTAACCTTTTTTGGGAGAGAAGTATAAGTTTTCAAAAAGTGTAATTTTAATATCTCAAAGTACAAAATTTCACATTTTTAAAAGTTTGATTAAGAAATTACACAATAAAATAATTTTTTTTTTAAAAAAATAATCTTGAATTTGTCCATATACTTTGGTCTTAAGCTATATTATTTGACTAATTCTCTACAGGATAAACATTCTGAAGCTGTGTGTTTCTTTTAATTAAACCAGAAGTCACTTGTAATTTTTACTTATCTGTCCCTTCAAAGCATTTCATCATCTTTATACTTTGAATATGTCAAGGTCAAACAATTGAAAATTACAATAACAGCACAAGTGTCAAGTGTGTGTGTTTTGGGGAAATTTATGAAGCAAAAAAGTTGGTACAAATATAGAAATCTTGCAGTTTATTAAAAATAGTGAAAAATGAAGACAAGAGCTACAAAGAGTGATGAATTTTCGAACACAAACACTACATCTAATCAAAAGTAAAAGCCCTTTACTATTCCAATTAAGAAAAAAAACAAAAGAATGACACATTCATCAGCCTACTATTTCTCTTATCTCCTCCTAGGTCCTATGATTAAATTGAAAGTTGAAATATCTATTTCTTGTCAAGGTATAGCTCTTGATTGAGTATTTTCCCATGATTCTTTGTTTCTATTCTTCTATAAATACCTAATATCCTATCTGCTATACAAAGCATATCTATGATTGTATCATTGTATGGCTCCATTTTGGTTCCAAATTCAGAAGTTATAAGACTTAAATGACTGAAGGAATGAGTCCTCCTTCCTCTCATCCTTGACCTTGGAGTATGCAGCATCTGAGTCTTGTCCATTGTTGTTATATGATCTGCCGAAATCCGAGTACCCAAAACTTGCCGGGCTCTGCAACATTTCTAGCAGAAATGGTTCTTGACTTGCAGAGGTTGGTGGTGCCCTTGTGTTCTGAAGTGAATTTGCAAAACTTGATGCATTAGAATAACCGGTCACCGCGGATGGCCTTATAGGCGCAGTCACCGGTTTGCTGTTGGTGTTGTTGTTGTTCAGTGAATTCCCGGCTGCATTATAACTCCCGCTGCCTCGCGCTGCCGGAACATCATGGTTGTGTTTCCCTTCATAAGTTGTGATCACAGCTTTCATATCATGCGCCGCTCGCTCGATATGCTTTCTCACCGTGCATCCTGAAGCTGTGCATTTGTAGTAGCTCCTGCAGATAGGAGAATTTGACTTAAGTAAGCAAATCAAAGAGAATGGTAACAAAAAAAGAAATTGCAACATTGAAGTTCAATCTTAAAGGTTTTTTATTTGAAACAGTTTAATACCTTGGGTTTGGATTTCCCTTAACTACTTTCTGTCCATATTTCCTCCACCTATAGCCATCATCAAGTATATCAATTTCACTTGTAGTTTGAACTACAACTCTTGGTTCCCTCACAGTTCTACTCCCAAAGTTGGAATAGCCTTCCATTTCATTCTCTCCTTTCCTGCAAAAAAGAGAATCATAATCAGAAAATTAGTTATGTATAATACAAATCAAAACAGGACATTACATAAAACTTCATATATATGATCTTCTTACCATCTTTTGGCATCAGGGCCAAAGTCATTGTCATTTTCCCCAGAGTAACAGGTTTGTGATGTTTGCTCAAAGTCCTCTTCTCCGATGGAGACCGAAGAATCTTCTTGCATCGAGACCGGCTCCATTTGGGGATTCCCTAGGGTCACTACTGATTGATCAGAAATCCCAGAGTTGGTGCAGGAGTTAGAAGGTTGAATTGAGTGAGAACTTGATCTTCTAGTAGACTGAGGCTTGGGATGGTTATGGCTTCCCTTGTATACTATCTCAGTAACTTGTCCATCCAAGGACCTCTCAACTTTCTTCTTCATCGAGCAAGTCGGATGCGTGCACTTGTAATAACTGCGCGGATTCTCGCTGGCTTTCACTTGTTTCTGTCCATATTTCCTCCAGTTGTACCCATCTTCTGACTTCTTTTGCTCTCTAGCAGACTGAGTTAAATTAGTGTAGTTAGTATTATAACCTGAAGCAGGAGCCAAATTAGTTTGTGTTTGTGGTGGTCTGGTTGGAGCCATTTCTGAGGAGAAGCTCTGAGTTAATGGGTATTCAGATTTTGCTGCTGTCTTCTCACTCCATGCTTCTGGTTTCAGTGGTTCCTGCTGTTCCAATATAAAATACAAAAACTGATTAAAACAATAGCACTTGAAATAAGATTAATATACTACTTTTCTAATGTGATCTTGAAGTTTGAGAATTGTAACACAGTTTACTATCAGTCAGTGCATAGAAAACATCCATAATAGTTGAACTTTGAATCTTGTTCTAATCATTAAAAGTTGACAAGAAAAGAAGACGACAATTCAAAAGGCCATTAAAAAAAGGGGGTTTGGAAATTGACCCCACAAACTGCACAGAGAAGCAGAAAGCAAATATAAGAAACTTGTCCATGTATGGCAGGAACAAGAGAGAGAACAAAAACTGGACACCAATCATTTTTAATGATTAAATAAATAAATAAGCACAAAACCAGACAACTCAATTACAGACAAATGGCCATAATAGTACCATACATATGACATAAGAACAAAACTCACCGATTGAAACATGCTTGGAGTTTGGAAAGAGAAGTCAGAGAAGCTTTTCTCCTGCTGCTCCTCCTTCTTGTCATTGAAGTTCTCAGCAGATGGAAGAACCTAAAAAACATTAAACATGAAATCAGAATCAGAAAACAACATGGAAAATACAGGCACACCCACAAGCAGCAATGACCCCAAAAAGCATAAAACTGAGAGAAATGGGAGATTGAAACTTACATTTGGAGAGGAAAGGAACAGAGGCGAGTTCAAGAACTGGGAAGGGCTAAAGGCAGAAGGGAAAGCCAAATAGGAAGAAGGAGAAAGAGGGGAAGGAGAAAGGGGCAAAGAGGGAGGTGGGGTAGACTTGAATTTAGGGATTTCACTCGCAACACCATCAGAATTCATTTCCGAAGTAACCCATTGATTGTCCATGGAAAGGAGCTGAGTGAAAGAAGAGGACCTCATGAAATGGGTTTGTGGAGGCAGAGAGAAAAAAATCGAAGCTTTGGGTTTGAATTCAAATTGGATGATGCGGAAGCAGTCATATATGAAGAAGGTGAAATGGGGAGGGAGGGATTTAAAGTCAGGGAAGATACTTCGTAGAAGCTAAAAGGGCAAGTTTGACCGTGGAAAAAACCAATATGGGTCAAGGCTTGTGGGTTTGACTGGGAGGGGAAGAAGAACCATTGCAAGAAGAAGGAGAGAGGCGGCTGGATGGAGGGTAGAAATGTAATTTTACGCTCGAGGTGGCCACGTGGCTGATCACGTGGCACCATTGTATGAAGTTGTTGTTCTTCTCACTAATAAAATAATATTTATGGATTGGACCGTTTTTTTGAAGTTGGGTTTCTTTTTCTTTTTCCTGTGAACAAAAATGCATTATCGAAGTTGTTAAGATAGCATATTTGTGATTCATTGTATTCTGTTAAGAATTAGATACTAGCCCTTAAAAGATAAAAGAGAAATATCAAGGGAATATATTATATAGAGTAAAACATCATTTTGGTCCTTTTTAGATAGCACATTTCTCAATTTGGTCCTTCTTAGATGGCCTTTTTCAATTTAGTCCTTTTTAGATTAATCTATTATCAATTTGGTCCTACCGTTAAAATTACTAACGGAGTTAGCTAAAGTGGATAATTTGGGGTAAATTTATAATTTTAAATAATAGTAGGGCTTTTTAATGTAATTATTTTGGGGCAATTTTGTAATTTTCACAAATTGAAAAAAAAACATGGTACCATTTTCAATTTGGGAAAATTATAAAATTTCCCAAAATAATTACATTAAAAAACCCTCTTAATATTTAAAAATTATAAAGTTACCCCAAATTATCCACCTCAACTAACTCCGTTAGTAATTTTAACGGTAAGGACCAAATTGATAACTGATTAATCTAAAAAGGACTAAATTGATAAAGGCCATCTAAGAAGGACCAAATTGAGAAAAGTGCTATCTAAAAAGGACCAAAATAATATTTTACTCATATTATATACCATTTGATTTCTAGAAAAAATAGTGTAATCTCATAAAAATTCATCGTAAATAATATATTTTTATTAATATTGACAAATGATGAATAATAAATTAAAAATTATTAATTTTTTTTATTCTTGTAATATCGAATATCTTTTGTATATATATATATAATGAATAAAGTAAACTTTAAATTTTCATTAATGGCCAAATGACTCTTTTGGTCCTCAACGTTTGCAACAAGTTTAATATTGGTCCTCAACGTTTCAAAAAGTTATTGTTGGTCCTCAACGTTTTTATTTTGGTCAAAATTGGTCCTCCAGCATAACTCCGTCTGATTTTTTTTGTTAAATGCTGACGTGGAAGGCTTATGTGGCACACCCTCTCTCCTACGTGTCATATTTGGATGATATGACACCCTCTCTCACTCCAACTCAGCAAAACGACACCGTTTTACTGAGTTGGAGTGAGAGAGAAGTGATGCAAAACGGCGTCGTTTTGCTGAATTGGAGTGAGAGATGGTGTCATATCATCCAAATATGACACGTAGGAGAGAGGGTGTGCCACATAAGCCTTCCACGTCAGCATTTAACAAAAAAAAACCAGACATAGTTATGCTTGAGGACCAATATTGACCAAAATAAAAACGTTGAGGACCAAAAATAACTTTTTGAAACATTGAGGACCAATATTAAACTTGGTGCAAACGTTGAGGACCAAAAGAGTCATTTGACCTTTCATTAATAGTTACCTATTTGTTATATTATATGAGGTACAAAAAAAATCAACTTTTGGTACATTGGAAAGTATTAACCCTTAACATCATATATATATATATATATATATATATATATATATAATATGATTAAAGTAAACTTTAAATTTTCATTAATAGTTACCTATTTGTTATATGAGTTACAAAAATAGTCAACTATTGGTACATGTATTAACCCTTAACACCATATATAGCCTACCCTAACCCTATTAGTCTTTATTAGTATAATATACAATTTTATTAATACTCTGCAATTAATTTTATAATTATCATTCCTTATCAGTAATATTCAATTATATGGATACTCTGCAATAAATATTTTTCTCATATCCCATTTAGGTTATCAATTTATATAAAAATGTTAAAAAGAAATTTTTATTAACATGTCAATATATGCCTATATGGTATATATTATATAGACTACCCTAACCCTATAATTCTTTGTTAGTATAATATTAAATTTTATTAATACTCTGCAATAAATAATTTTCTTATATCCCAAATAAGCTATTAATTTATATTATGTACCATAAATATCTAAAATACCCTCCAATAAGAAATTAAAAATTTGCTAATACCTTAATTTTATGACTGTTGACTTTTATAGGATCGAGTTTATATAAATTATATGTGAATTCATAAGACTATAACGTGTTTAAAATCTAGTAAAAAACGATAGAGAAAAATAGTAGACTGTTAAGTAAAAAAAAAAATCAAATTATACAAAAAATATGTTTTTAATTATACTATTCTCAATTTTATTTATTTAATTATTAACATATAATGCGTTCATATAAGATTCCACCACTTGCATGATCAACATCTTCCTAATTTTATTGATTTGTAAAAATACTGAGCAGAATCTGAACTCAAAATATTAAACAAAATTACAAGAGTTACATTTTGTGAAATAGCATCTGGTTCCATGGTGTAGTGGTTAGTACTTAGTACCTACCTTCTTAATCCGATTTTTGGTTTCAATATTTTATTTAGACCTCTTTTTACTTAGTCAGTGAAGTCACCGAGTGGCTTTAAATTTTGTATAAGGATGATAAAGAAAATATTATTCTATAAGTTTATCTGCTACAATATGCTTGCATATATATGTCAAAACCCATATCAAAATTTCTTGTTTGGGTTAAATATAATCTATTTGGCGAAATTCTATCAGAATCAACTTATCAAATTGACTTTAGGAGGCAATGTAATGGATAGTTCAATGAGGCTGAGCTCAAATTTTCAATATTTTATTCTTCACTCACTTAAGTCTACAAGTAAGGTAATAGACTGAACCTGTCAAATGAGTCCTCTCAATAATACAAAATTACTTGATTAAAACCAGATTGACAAAATTGTTTTAAGAAATGAAAATAAATAAAAGAGCATAAAAAAAGCTCTTGTATAGCATAACTCATTTTTTTTATCTTAAAAAAAATTTTGATTGGCCATTCATTAATCTTCAGTATATATAATTCAAAAACTAAAGAAGTTATTTAATCTAAGTATTAAGGGAAGAAACAGTGAGAGCCAACAACAGTAACAAATATTTTTGAAATATCTTCCATTATTGTGTGTGAAAGATACTTTCCTCACTCTTGCTTCAACATTTTACTGAGGAGCAACATGATTACTAACTAGTAATTAAGATATCATACAAAAATTGAGTAGTTTCTTCTTCTTCTTCTTCTTTGTTTTCTTTCTTATTTTCTCAGGGCAAAGATGGAGAATCAAATGGGTTTGGAAGTTGGATCACCATCTCTTAAACTTGTATGTTGCATTGGCATGTGCTAATCTTTCTCAGTATTAACAGATTGGGAAAATCACAACTGCGACGTATCTTCCAACTGCAATTTCCAACACTTGGGGTCCAATTCAGCCTGCACATGCTACAGAAAGTATACAATGTTACTCAACCTAGTTGAATAAAGCCTTAATCTTCATTTCTTAAGTTTTTCTATGTAAGTATCATAATCATAGTAAGAAAACCCCTATTTTCGTGCTTTATAGGTAAGTGCAACAACAATAAGCAAAAGTTTTTTTCATTAGATGGGGTTAGCTATATGAATCAAACGAATTCAAAAGATAAGTGCAATTTCACTTTTGCCTTTCACAAATCATTTCTTTCAGTTTAGTTCCTCAATCACTAAAATGCTAATATGTTGCCCTACATCCTATCTCCTTAAAACAATTAACATCAAATTTAATAGATTGCTGACTTCTAATGAGCACTCAAAGGTTCATTTGTCAGATATAGGTTGATTTCTGGATGAAGATAGGATGGAAGAGTAACATTGAAACATTTTAATGATTAATTTAAGGGGCTTAGTGAAGAATGAAGGCAAGTCAGCCTCACTTCTGTTCGATTAAAGTTCTAAAATTTCAGATCATGGTACTGCAACAACTAATAATTGTTTTAGAACTTAGTTAATAGTATTTTGCTACATATTGAGATAGGAATCCAACATGCACATACCTGAAACACTTTATTTCTCCATTCAAATACACAGCCTCGTGCTTCTATGATTTTGATAAAAGGCTCAGGTAACAGCGATCTAAATGAAAGATGGAGCTTCACTTTTTTTAGCCCTCCGCATGCCATTAGGGCAGCAACCAGTCCTCTTGGGGTCAAGCCCTGCGAGTGGAGAACCGAAAAGTTCTGTAGGCAACTGAGGCGAGCGAGTGAAAGTAATCCCAAATCAGTAATTGAGCTGTATGACATATTTATCTGCAAAGAAAAAGACGACCTCATTAGAGTTGTGATAAAGCTTTCTCTCATCAGTTATGTTTCTAGAGAAAGTGAGAAATGAAGAGAACCTGTCTTAGGTTTTGGGAAAAATGAGCCAGACAAATCATCCCACTATCATCAATGTTGTAACACTTCTTAATGTCTAGACGGGTAAGTTGCTTACACTTCTTTGCAATAGCTGCTAGACCTACAGATGTCACAAGAGGACACCCGCGAATTTCGAGTCTTTTCAACTCAGAGCATTGTGACAAGGATATTAAGGATCCGTCAGTGATGGCAGTGCAATAGGCTGCATTAATCATTTCAAGGTCAGGGCAACCAGAGGCAATGGCTGAAATGCCTGAATCAGTTATTCCAGTAGACCTGAAAAAAGAATATAGTATCTGGTGACTATGTATAAAAATACTTTGGTGATAATTAGAAATTACAAAATTCTTCATGTGATAAACTTACATGGCCTTAATAGGGATGGAAAAGACACTAGGTGCTCAGAAAGAGAAAGGTCATTTATTAATTAAGCCAAGAGTTCAGAGTGGTTTTAAACTCATTTAATAACAAGCTATACTGAAATCTTATCAAGTCAGCTTGTTAGCTTTTAAATGTCAATTACATACTCTAAATGTTTATGCATTCAATACTAGTAAGGAAGATACATCTCTTTACTTTTGTTTTTTTCAACTTCATTGGTTAATGCTAAAGAATATTGTTCTATTACCAGGAAATTATATACACTAGTCAAATAATTTTTCTGAAATTAGCAAGATATACATACTTGTTAGCTTATAGAATTACACAAAAATAAATCAGCAATAGATTTACGCACAAACTTGTATGCTTGCGACGAGATGCAACCTATTAATCAGCCGATTATGAGCCTTTCCTTTTAGGCTAAAAAAGGACATGAACCGAGAACAAGCTTAAAAGAAGAAAAAGAAATCTAGATAAGAGCCTGAGAGCCATGAAGTTTTAATAACTTAAACTCATCTCCTCTCCTTTCAAGTAAGTGTGATCTATGCCAAGGTAGTAATGACTCAAAATCATTATTAAATTCTTTAAATGCAAATATTATTCATCTTATGATAGGGAAGAAAATAAAAAACTCATTAATCTCAAGTACAAACCTGTAGAGATCTAGCTCCTTTAACTTTGAGCAGCTCTTGCCAACATAGGCAAGTCCCCTGTCATTTATGTTCAGGCAGATTCCTAATTTTAGGTTGGAGAGTCTGGTACAATGAGAAATGGATATAAGACCTGCAGAAAGAGAATGGTGAGTACAGAAGTTGACATGGAGTTCATAATTCCAAAGGAGTAGAGGAAGAGGATGGAAAACCTTCATCATCAATTTCATTATCAGTTAGGTCAAGTTCCTCAAGAGAATGGCACCGCTTCCCAATCAAGATGAATGCTTCTCTTGAAACTAGGGAACATGACTCCATCTTGAGAGAAGTAAGACTAATGCAAGAATTTGCAATGCTAGCAATAGAAACATAAGTTATCTTGCGGCAGCATGTGATGTCAAGATTTCTTAAACCTGTGTGTTTTGACACTAGGAATGAGAGAGCTTCATCTGTTACTCCCAAACATTTGCTTAAACTTAGATCCCTTAGTGACATGCACGAATTTCCAATGGCCTTTAATCCAGCAGAAGTAACCAGGCAACCATCTAATATGATTGATTGCAACATGGAAAGTTTATTCAAACTATTAGCCAGAGCAAGAGTCACCTGCATCATCATCTCTGAAAAATTAGCCATGACTGAAATTCTCAAGACCTCAAGTATTTAATAAATACAAATGAAGCAGAAGATTACAGGAGAACCATCCGCTAAAGCAAGTTTCTCTAGACATCCAGAACTGCTTGTTAGCGCAGACAGACCAACATCAGTTATGTTTTCACAACCAGAGATATCAATTTTCTGCATAAGGAAACATTAGTTAGTATGTCAGGATACTTAATTAAATCAAGAGAATTTAATACAGGGCATGCTGAGAGCAAAAACCTGAATATTACACCAATTAGTGCAATTATAAATACCATTAACTACATAACTAGTGCATCATTGATGCACAACAAATTTTATTTCTTTTTCAGACCCAAAGAACAAAAAAAGCTTTTTCCCACTTTCACACTCCTAATACCTCAAAAATTGGTAAGTAATCGGCTTGTTAAAGCTAAAATTGTCCACTTCCTGTCCAATTTCAAAATTGAACAACGACAGTCTTTGTGCTATCGTTGTTGTTATTATTAGACAGAAAATCAAAACCGACAAGCTAACTGTCCACACATACCTTTAATGTTTTGCAGCCCTGTTTGAAGACGTCAAGGTTTTCATCATCAATGCCAAAGCATCCTTCAAGAACCAAATCTTCAAGAAATTGCAATTTATAGATTGGTGATAGACATTTATCCGTGATCTGCACAACAGCAGAAACATACCAAATAAGTTATCTCAACCAGATCATGTAAAGACAAATTTCAATACAATCAAGCACTCAGTCAACTTAATTTTTGAAGAAAAGTTCAAACTTCAAACTGATCTGATTGAAATATTAATGTTCAATAATCATCAGATCTGAGAAATATCACTCCATTAGTAATTACTGACCTTGAGACATCATCAAGTCTAGGCCATTTAATTCAAACCGATTCCAACAGAAAATTAAAACAAGTATTTATCTCAACCTAGACAATTAATTCAACCCAGCTCAAGCTCAAATCCTCCCTTTAAAATCTTCCATAATGAAAGCATATATCCATCCATATTTCATAATATTTAAACCATGTGCAGGGAACATCTCAGGCTACAAATAAGCCTTAACCAGATTACATGAAAGCATATATCTACTATCAAGTTCTTCAATCAAAAACATATTACATGCCAGCTCAACATGACATGATAAATAAATTCTTCAATTAAGTATAGAACTCCTGATCAACTTTGCTTTAAGTTATATTATATATACATATAGCAAACTCTGCTATGCTTGCATAGCCTCCCAAGCCCGGATAAAAGATGAGGATTTTGTCAAATCTTTCCGATAAAAGGTTTGATTGTTGTTGTTATACATAAAGCAGCAGCAACCAGAAATGGATAAGAAAAAATGAAGTAAAGGAGGAAGGCTTACAGGCAAATAAGAGAGATCCAAACTACGAAGTTCCCTACACTTTATAGCAATCAATTCCACCCCCAAATCTCCCACTCCCACACACCACTTCAAGCAAACCAACCTCAACTTTTTACACCCAACTGCAATACACCCAATCCCCATGTCCGTAATAAGCTTGCACCTCGCTAACCACAACTTCTCCAAATTCTTCGCCTCAGCCACCGCAGAGACCGCCGCGTCTCTCAGCTCCGTCGCATTCGACAAATCCAACTCCACCAAATTCTTACAATTAGTAGCTAAACTTAGCAACCCATCGCCGGAGAAGAACTTGGAACGCGAAAGATCAATCCTCTGGAGCGTGAATCTGTAAGCGTTCGTTACAATGCTTAAAGAATCATCGGTGACTCGACGGCAAAGAGAAAGATCGAGATGGGTCACATATGGGTATCGTTTGAAGAGTACAGAGAGGTGGTCGGAGCGAAGGGGCTTCAGGTTTCGTCGATGTTTGGCTTCGATGGAATAGAAAGATTTCGAGACTAAGGAAAACGACTTTTTGTCAAGTGGGTTTGGATCAAGAAGGTCGAGGATGGTGAAAATGAGCTCCTCAGAAAGAACATCAAATGGGTTCTGGGTTTCAGGGGAATTGGGCTTCTTCATGAGAATCATGACTATAATGGAAGAAAAGATACTGCAAGAATATGCTTCTTTTCTTGCTCGATCTGTGAATGTGAGATTACAGAGAGAAGGAGCTTCAAGGCTCTAATTTGAAGAGGAAGTTGGTTCTTAAAATCAATGAATCTCGAGATGGGATTTCGTTTTCGTTCCTAATGAAGAACCGTTAATGGGAAATTGTTATGACTTTGGCTTCGGAAAATTAGACCAAAACGGAAAGTCCGAAAGACTAAAATGCCCTCCTTGTCTTTTTCTTCAGATTACTCTCTTCTTTCCGTTTAGTCTACTGTGCTGTCTTTAGCTTGCTCAAGTTCTATTATACTAAATTACTAATAAATAAGAAAAAATACTAAGAAAATTCAAAACTTCATTATAATATACTAAAATTATGATAAATTTGTGAGAAAATATACTGGTCAATCCATGAACAATGAAAATAGATTGTTTGGTCTTTGAATTTTCAGTTTTGTCAACTATTAAGTCTATTAATAATAAAATAGGTTATTTGATTCATGAATTTTTACCTCTACCAACTATTTAATCCCTAAGACATTAACCATTACCTATCTAGGTGACATTGCCGTTAAATGTTGACATATCACCATTTGATCTCTAAATTTTTAATTCTGTCAATTATTTAGTTCATGAATAATTAGATATGAAGTGTCATTTTATGTATAGTAGTGGGGGATTATGGGACAAAAAAAAATCCGCTCCATTTTCAGACTTGGTACAAGAAATAGACTATTTGGTTCTTGAATTTTCAGTTATGTCAACTATTAGTCCATAAATAATGTTCAAGATGACACGAAAGTGTTAGTGGTAAGTAAGCAGTAATATATCTACGGCCACGTCACCTGATTAGATAACAGTTAATATCTTAGGGAATTAAACAGTTGCAAAAGATAAAAATTTAGTGACCAAATAATTTATTTCATTATTCATGAACTAAATAGTTGTCAAATATAAAAATTTAAAGACCCAATAATCTATTTTTATTATTAAAATATTAAATAATAGATTAACTAATTAATAATTTAAAAATCAAATAATAAGCTGCTTCTAAAATTTTTAGTTGAGAAAAGTAGAATAAATGTGTCTTTCTAAATTCCAACTACGGAATTAATTTTGTAGATGGAAATTGGAAATGTGGTGAGGGCATATAAGTCTTTTTAGAGTAGGGTAGACTTCCGTACGGGAAAAAGGACGAGTAAGGACATGAAAGGAGGAGGGTAATTTGGTAAAATGACGATGAGAGTGACATTTGTAAAAAAAATAGATATATGGTGGAGGAAGTATTTGAGGAAGGACAGATTCACGTCAAGTGCGGCCTGTACGAATGCAAAATTCCAGAAAGAGACAAATATATATTTCTTAATTAATTAATACATTAAAAAATGTATCTTATGTCATGTGAAAGAAGAAAATTCGGGACTTATATATTCTGTAATGTTTTGGGCAGAAAAGTTGATGGAATATCATAATAGAATTTTAAATAGTTGTTTATATGAATTTTCATTTCCCTATGTATTTTGTATATTATCCTATAATTTTCATATCTTAATTAAAGATTTATAATTTCTCAAATATGAAAATGGTTGAACTTATAGTGGCATTAGGTGGTGGTGGTACCGACCGGCCGAATGGAAGGATATAGAACAAAAGCTACTTTTTATTTGTCTTTTTAATTAAATAAAATTATAAATTAATTTAATGTTACATTTAAAATTCTTACAGCTGTTAATATAAGTGGGATGAGATAGTGATAGATATGACTTAAGGTGTATGCTAATTGTTAATTGTTTTTTTTTTCTAAATTAATACTATATTATTTTATATAATATATAGATAATTCATTTATTCTTTTTTTAAAAAAAAATCAAATTCAAAACTTCATTATAATATAGGGTTGGATTGCTTACCTTTTTTTTTTCTAGTTATTATTTCTTCCTCACACAGTCACAAATGGGGAAGAACAAACCCATAACCATAATGCCCAAATTTCTTTGTGGAAAAAAAATTATATATACAATTTGGAGTTGAATATTTGAACTAGAATAATGGTAATAAGTGTGTTGGAATTGGAAATGGAATTGGAATAGAAATAGAAATAAAATATGAATGGTCAAAAAAATTGTACGTAAGGACCAAATCAAAGAAATTAAAGAAGTACGACGGTACTATATATATATAAATGGTATGCACTTCTTTATTTGACTCTAATTAATAATTGGAGGAATTGCACTTCTTGTACGGTTCAATCATCAACCTACACATTGTACCACATTTTCGTTTATCTTACATTATATTCTTACCTCATATATATATATATATATATATATTCTTTACATTTTATAGTTTAGTCCCAACAAGAATTTAACTTAATTGAGTGAAACAATTTCATAATTAACATATTGAAAAAAAGAGCAATTTTAAATATGTGAAGAAAAACTCTTTTAGATTTTTTTTGGCTGAAAAGGAAAACTCTCTCTTTTAGATTTGATGAATATGTGAAAAAATGCATTTATAAGAAGAAGAAGTGATTTAAATTTTTCATACACAAAATAATATTAAGAGAAAAAAAAGAGCATTGTGTTTCGTCTTTTCCTTTACATATTAAAATTGAGTTTTGTGTGTGAAGAACTAGCTAGTTAGTTAAATGATTTTATATTTTTATTATTAAATTTGAGTGCTAATTTTATAGACTATTAATATATATAAATTATGTTAATATGCACATAAGCCTGCAATTTTGCATATAACTCTCTAGTCTCTAGGTTTTTGAACTTTTAATGTGTACTTTTGAAGACTTTCGTCTATTTTTTTTTAATAAAATTTTGCTAAATCAACAAATATTTTATGAGTAAAGTACTTTTGGTACCCCCAACGTTTATGCATTCGGACAAATATACCCTAACGTTTGATTGCTGTCAAATATACCCCCAACGTTTCAATTTTTGAACAATTTTACCCTTTTCACTAACACCGTTAAAATAATTAACGATTTTTGCTGACTAGGCATAATATGTGACATTAATATCTGACTGGAATCAATTTTTTTCATGTTTTCGCTAACACCGTTAAAATAGTTAACATTTTTTGCTGACTAGGCATAACATGTGGCATTAATATCTGACTGGAATTAATATCTGACTGGTATAACATGAAAAAAATTGATCCCAATCAGATATTAATGCCACATGTTATGCCTAGTCAACAAAAGCCGTTAGTTATTTTAACGGTGGTAGTAAAAATGATAAGATTGCCCAAAATTTAAAACGTTGAGGGTATATTTGACAATAATCAAACGTTTAGGGTATATTTGACCGAACGCGCAAACGTTGGGGGTACCAAAGATACTTTACCCATACTTTATTATGTTAACATTAAGGGTACTTCAGTCATTTCAAAAAAATACTCCAAACAAAATTATTGTTAAGTTCATTCATTTAGAGTTCGTTTGGTAAGGATGCAACACAGTAAAATTATGGTGTTTCACAATTCTCAAAAAAATTTTATAACATATTTTATACATATCAAACACATTTTTTTATCATACTTATTCTCTCCTAATTTTTTTCTCTATCTCTTTTCTCACTTTTTTCTACAGTATTTTATATTTATACATTTATACCAAACGTACCTGCACCTTCAATTAACTAAAAAATGATTATGTGACCGAAATGTTTGGTGATGAAACTTTATTTAAAACGGAGAGGGTACCCAAAGTGAAAGTTCAAATGGATTGGATGCAATATTAATATTTTTGTTAACGGCTTCATATGCACGTATATGTATGTCTAAATTGTTTTAATTTACAAAATATAAAATAAATTATTATTAATTGTAAAATAATAAATTAAAGATTAAAAAATTATTTTCTTTGATAAGTACCACAATCATTATTTTTTTAAAAATAAAATTACCACTACCACTATTCTCCTATTTTCTCTCTTCTATGATCTTCTCACATCATTTTTTATTTTTTAATTAATTAAATAGCTATTTTGGGAGACCATTGACGAAAAGAGTCCACAACCATATAAATATAGATATATATATATATATATATATATATATATATATATATATATATATATTTAAAAAACTAAAAGCTTTTTTCTTTCCATTAGATCATATGCCTTTTCTAGCAAATAAATTATTATTTTTATTAGGGTAAATTACATTTTAGTGACATATGGTTTAGTTTGATTTCAAGTAATATAGTTTCATTTTTGTCAATTAAGTATTTTATAAGTTGTACCATTAGTAATTTAGTGCTCCATAATTTAGTCCATTAAGTTTCTAACGAACGTCTCCTATATATAGCACTTTTAAAACGGGTCGGAACCCGCAGGCTAGTCCGGCCCGCCCACTAAATGGGCGGGCTTGGATAAGCAAAAATATATCCGTTTAAGCCCGTGGGCTAAACGGGCCGGCCGCCAAAATTTTTTTTTTAAAAAAAGAAAATAAAAAATTAATATATATTTGTTTAAAATATGTATAAATATATATATTTTAGATAATTTTATATGTTAAATAATAATTTTATTCTAATAAAATATATAAATAATTTAAATAATAATTAAAATTAATAAATATATAATTTTATAATTAATTTTTTAAAAAAATATATTTAAAAAAAATAAAAAAATTGGCCCGCGGGCTAGCCCATTTAGCTCGCGGGCCATTACGGGCGGACTTGGGCATTACTTCCCAAGCCCGCCAAATAAACGGGCCGGCCCGGCTCGTTTTGACAGTGCTACCTATATATGTGTTGTGCATGTGAACCTTATACCTTAAAATCCTTCTCCTTCCTCCATTTTTTATATTTGAAATCATGATTTCAAACTTATTCCTCAAACCTTAACCTAATTTCAACTCACAAATTAAAAATAAGGGTATGTTTGTTTAATAGAATGTTGGAGAGAATGAGAATGCGGTGTGATGTGAATAGAATAAAAATGGATAAAATGATAATTTTACCCTTATATTAAAAGTGAGAATGGAATAAAAGTAAGTAAAAAAGTAAGAGCAAAAACATAATTTCATCGGATTATAAAAAATAATATTTGTTTGATATTCAAAATCTTAAAAAAAATGTTAAATTACCTCCAACATTACCTCAGAAATTATTGTAATAAACTCACCCTAATAGTTTTAATAAAACGCAATTGTCTTGTGCCTTATGAGTAAACCCAGACGGAGTTGTATACTACGTGTATTTATACATTTCACATCTGTTAATTAATTACCTTACAATTGCATAATATTTGCTTCAATTCACCTGGGTTTAGTCATAAGGAAAAACAACTGCATTTTATTATAAAACTATTAGGTTTATTTTTAGGACAAAACTTATGTGCTGTTGCTTACATGTTTTTGGTAAGGTTGACCAATTAAAAAAAACATGTGTCAATTTTCTTCTCAAAAGTAACGCATGTCTTTTTTTTAATTGGTCAACCTTATCAAAAACATATAAACAATAACACATAAATTTTTTCCTTATTTTTAATCTATGAGAAATTAAGTTAGGTTTTGAGAGATGAGTTTGAAATGGTGAACGGGACATATTAAATTGATGGTTCAAATCTCAAGATATCTAATTAACAAAAATAAAATTATAAAATATCTAATTAAAATCAAATCAAACCTCTTTTAAGTGTAATTTACCCTTTCTGTTATCTATGACCCACAATTTGTTAACGCCAAAGACACATCTTTTTTTTTTCCAAAAAAAATAAAAATAAAATAAAAAGCATTAGGAAAAAGTATTAAATTAAAAACAAATAATCCAAGGTTGACTTAATGAGCATATATATTTTAAAAGACCAGAAAGGTGTAATTTAAATTTACTCCAAATCATTTTATCCTCAAACACTACGCACGAATAATTACACTTACCTCAAATATGCCAAAACTAACATTTGACCAAACAAATGTAAAGCATATATCAAGGAACATATTTTTTTTTGTGTGCCAGAAATTTATTCTAGAAACACAAAGATTCATATTTGGTAGGAACAGATGGACCCAACCATCCTTTTTCCACGCAAACCAAACCCATCAATTTCTTCTATAAAAAATCTTATTGTGAATATTTTATATTTTATTATTTCTAAAAAAATATTTTTGAAAAATGATTTTCCATAATATTTATCACAGACCTATAAAAAAGAAAACATTTGTCACAAATATAGCCCATAACTTTCCAACTTTGTAGAGAGTAGAAACAGCAATTTCATTTTTATTTTTTCTATTTTTTGACAATTCAAACTTGGTCCATAAGGTACAGGGGAGATTTTTTTTCCTTAATACCTCACAAATTCGAGTTCTTTAAATTTTATATAAACCCGTTACATATTAACTCACAATATTCATATCATACACAATACAACATTTTCCATGACACACAAATGCTAAAATCTTTTGTTATATCATAAACATTGAGGCAAAATATTATTTAGTCCTTGAATTGTTGATCAAATTACTATTTAGCCTCCGAATTTATTAAAAATACTATTTAGTCCCTGAAATGTTTAACTATGTCAACTATTTAGTCCCCGAATTTGACAAAATACTATTTAGTTCTCGAATTTATAACTATGTCAACTATTTAGTCCCCAAACTTGGCAAAAATACTATTTAATCATCGAATTTGCAACTTTGTCAACTATTTAGTCTCCTAGCTATTACTCGTTATAGTTGACAGAGTTACAAATTTGGCGATTAAATAGTATTTTTTCCAAGTTTGAGGATTAAATAGTTGACATAATTACAAATTCGAAGACTAAATAGTATTTTTGATAAATTCAGAGACTAAATAATAGTTTGAGCAGGAGTGAATATTTTTTTTTGCCTCTAAACATAATGTCTAAAACCTATCTCCTCAGAGGGTAAACACACAAACATTATTTTACACACAAAAATCTATCAAAGTGAAATAAGTGCTTCCGAACACGGTTCACGTGGATGCAGTAGAGCAAACCGGCTAATGTGACCGCTACAAACGACAACAAAATCAACTTCCAAAACTCCTGACAACAGAAAACATTATAAGCACTTTTATGAAACATCTGCTTTTTCCAACTAAAAATGATCATCTTATTGCACATTATGTCATGAACATACACCAAATGCTCTTAACTAACTCATTATAGTTCTAAGAATTTCACCTGTGGATTGGATATTACAATTCCCATAACATAGGCCAATAAATCCATCAAGGACTGAAGTGAGCTCTGCACGCCTCCAACGACCAATCGATCCGATTCGGGAACAAGATCCTAGCCGAGAAAATCGAAAATTGTTCAAAATCAAAACTTTAGGAATCTGAAGGAAGCAATTTAACTAAATTAAAAATTTTGCAAGAAGGGCTATTTTTTCCTGCCTGCATTTGCTGGAGTACAGAAAGGTCGAACATCCACAATCCGAGCCGGGATATTGCCACTCCTCCCATCAGTGTATATGCAGATAGAAAGCCATTTTGGATGCATATTGAAGCAACACATGGTACAAGGCAAGTCCACTGAATTCAAACCACAAAAACTATGATCCATATTCCATATGTTATGTTTTTTAAATAGTTTAGAATGTTCATATATATATATACCTGAGACCAGATAGACCAAAGTCCAGTTCTAATTGTTGATATATGAGACTGTAAGACAGGATACACAACTGTTGCAGTTATTCCGATAACGGCACTCAGTCCTCGTGCAATGCCGATGACATATGCCGGTATGCCCTCCCATTCCAAGGTTGCTGTCATCAATGTTCCAAAGCTGAGACAAGTGATTGAAACTTCATCAGTTCAAAAATTAAGATACTTGAACTTTAAGGTTGTATTTAAGGGAAATTTTCTGAATGATTATGTCCCATGTTGAGTCATGACTATATATAGTGGACAAGGCACATGCAAACCAAGCCTTTTTACATGTAATATTTGTTGTACTTTTATGATTTAGTAGTTCCTGAAAGAAAGATCAATTCTCAATCAGTTCGGTCCTTTAATTAATATGATGGTCAATAAAGTTAACTGATATAAACACAGTTAGTTAACGTCCATAAATAATACTGTTTAGTTAACTTTCTATCCATCATATCAATAAAAGGATTAAATTGATTAAGAATTGATCTTTTAGGAACTAAATTGAGAGACCATACATCTTTCAGGAACTAAATCATCAATTTGCTCTGCTCTACTTTTATTATTGTTTGTAAGGTGTTCTCACCTGAGTACAGTGAAAAACAGCAAAGCCAGAGCTATTCCAGGAAGCACTACTTCTTGCTGCAAATACACTCTCCATGCAGCAACATAAGGTATCTCTGAAATCCATTCATCAATTTTCTTTTGCTGTTTTCTGTCTTCCATATCTGAGTTACACTCCAAAGAAGAAGGTTCACTCTTATCCCGGTGATTCGGTAAAAGTCTCGCCGTCCTCCTCTCGCTGCTTCGGCCTAATGCCGGAATCCCTCTATATACAGACATGAAAAGCCAATACTCCAACCAAACAGATATGATGTTCCAGAGTGCTAGAGTTATGGCAGATGCTTTTAGTGACACAAAACTTATTATGAATCCTGTTATAACAGGAGCAAGTAACTTGCAGGTTAGATCAATGCGTCTCGTAACCGAATTCATCTCTGTCAGCAGTTCTGGAGGATGGCCTTCTGATATAACCACCAACCTGTACAACAAAAAGCAACAATAGTAACTTACTTCTTTTTCACATAGTCATTTCTTCTATAATTTGATGGCTTTAAGGAATTGATATTATGAAATTGACTAAAATCTCATTTTGATTTTGTTTTCAATGGCAAAGGGAATTTGATACTAGAAAGCTTGTGTATATAGTACTAGTGTCACTCTGGTCTAAACCTTGGAAGAATGAAATTTGAACAAAATTTTCCTATATATCTCAAACTCATAATATTCATAAAGATTCAACAAAGTTTTACGCTCGCTGTCAACAAATTTGAGACCGGCTATGAAGCATAGGCAGAGTTCCCTCTATATCTCAAACTACGTAGACTACCATATTCACCGGGCGATTCAGAGAGAAAAAATTAGGTAAAAGTAAATCTTTTCTTGCAAAAAAAGCCTCAATAGAATTACCATTCTCTCTCGATCAATATGGTGCCGGCAAGAGTTGAAAGCACGCCGATGGCACCGCAGATATCGGTCATCGCCACCAGCAAAATGAAAACCGGGAAATTTGTGAACCTTAAAGATGTGTAGACAAGTAATGCAACCACAGTGATACCAGCAATTACAAAAGAGATATTTTGTGTCACCAACCATAGTTGCAAAACCTAACAACAAAACACAAAGATTCATATTACTTTGTTCATGAAATCTTTATTTCATTCACAGACAATTCAAGTTCAGATTACTTTGTTAATAAATTTTCTGATTTCACATTCTATATTTGAAGAACTTTAGATTTCCAATAGAAAATATAACAATCCTTTAGCTCAACCTTCACATATGTCAATCTATCCACCATTCTTCCAACAAGAGGACCAAAAAGTGCAATGGAGGCAGATTCAATGGCGCCGTATATCGCTGCGAAAAGTAACGAGTCTGGCCAAACATTGATCATGTATAAACCAACAGAGAATTCCCACATTCTGCAAACAGAAATCCTCAGTGAACTTAACAAGAAATTATAAACATAAAAAGAAACAGTGAAAACATTCAGTCTTGCACTAAAATTCCTCCATATCACAAGCCAAAAGTACTCCTAGGATGAGCTATCTTATTCCACTCACAAGCCACAAATGATGTTCTAGCATTCATATCAACTTATTCCTTTTGAGAATGATGTATAAATAAACGGCATAGTTGTTAAAATCGAGTTTTAAATAGTTTTAAAAAGTTTATAAAATTATTATTGTTGACTTTTTCACCAACTTCAAGACAATAAATTCTCTCTCTACCAATTAGAGAAAACCTTACAAAATGTCTTAGACACATGTTAGATAAACTCAATACTAAATGCATGCCTTTGGATCCTATGCTGTATAACATAGGACAGCAAAGGAGAGAGAAAGACACAGGGGTCAAGTTTATGACAGAGTAAGAAACAATCTCCTAAATACATCAAGTCAAGAGCTAAAGCTACCCTTCATATCAATGTTTTCCTTTTGGTAATGATGTATAAATACACCTACTAGTCTTTTCTCCTTTTGGGTTTGGGGTCAGGTTTCATTTCTGAGAATGAAAGAAATTCTAAATCCAGGAAAGACAACATAAGAAAACAACTTAGGATTCGAGTAAAATTCGAGACAACCTTGACTGCTGTACCAGAAAATCAATCAATTATACAGATGGTACTTTTCTTAAGAAAGTACCTTGAGAAAAGAAAACAAAAAGAAACTTTATACTACCTTCCCCATCTGCCCTTTATGACAGAGTAAGAGACAAAAAGGAAATAGAAAATAGAAACTTTTGTGAGAAAGATAGAAAGAATGAGAACCTGGCACCCCATCTAGCTAGAAAGTGAGCAACATATAAATAAGTGATAAGAGAAGAAGAAGAAGAAGTGTGTCTCTGATCTTGTGCTATCAGTGGCTCTAGAATGTTTTCTTCCATTGAAGACTCTTCCAATGAGTTTAGAGAAATAATGGTATTTCATTAGGGAAGGATACAGCATTGAATCATGCAGAAAATTGTCGTTTTCTACAATAAATAATACAAAGTGTCTCTTTCACTTATCAGTCAACAACACAGGAAGGGTATAACTGGATTTTTCTACATATTTATTCGATGACCAGAGAAAGAATCCAATTTATTGTTGTTTTTAATATTCACATTTTTCATTAATAGATCTACACTTCAATTCAGAATTCAGAGGATAAAAGTTCAGTACTACCGTACTATTGAATTTCAGTGCATCCCTCCAATCATGTAATGTTATTTGTTAATATTAATAAAAACTTACATGAATTAGTATCTACCTTAAATGAATTAGGGACCAACTGAATATCTACTCATGTTAGAGATCTCATTTTTGTTGTCTTCCATTTGTGATTTCAAATTTTCAATGTGATCACTAATTCTGATCTAAATAATACAGTGGAGGTGTTGCATGCCACTTGGAAAAAAAAAACCAATTATAATAATATTTTTGCAATTAAATTTGCAAAATCAAATTAAATAACACCTGTATAATTCCATATTCTACACAGAAAAAATATTAAATTAGTATGTTATAGAAGATAATTTAGGAAAATGTGATGTAGGGTCTAGGCTCCCTCATATATTCATAACATTTTTAGTTAACTTACTCCGTTAAAGAAAGATGAAAACATGATTTAATTTTATAATCATCTCTCATGAAATTGTGATGTTTAAATATTTGATAGGACTTTTTTTTTTTTTAAAAAAAACACCTTACAACTATTTCTATTTTGGAAGAATTTTTTTTTCTAGGTGTTGACTAGCGTTACATTTTTTATTCTGTTTTTTTATATTATTATAAAGAAGATAATCAGATCTTAATTAGATCATATGCCTTTTCTATTTAATAAATTACTGTTTTCGTCTATGAAAAAAAACAAAGCTTTAGGAGAAAGTATTAAAAAAAATTAAGGTAAATTTTTTTAAGAATGTACTATCAAGTTCTTCCAATAGTAAGTTTTATTTGTAGTTTCTTTTTTTAATAATTGATTAAACAAAATTTAGTCTTTATATTATCTCTTCACCTATAATTGATTATACAAATATTTTTTTGCCACATATTTTACTTTGATTGAAAAATTTGATAGCAAATGCCTAAAGAATTTTATCTAAGTTTAGTACTAAAAAAATGTAGATTGACTTAGTTGAGCATAGATTTTAAAAGACCAAAAGGTGTAATTTACTTTTTTTTTGGGGGGTAATTTACATTTACTCCAAATCATTTATCCTCCAACACTACGTCACTACGAATAATTTGTGTTAGTTTTGTTTTGTGGCAGGACTAGCTGTGTTTATGCCAAAACTAATATATTTGTCAAAAGTACTAATATTTGAAAGTCCACAGTAAAACTAATTTTATACAGAAAACTCAAATTCAAAATTTTACTTAAAAAATTAATAATCATGCTATTTCAAACAACCTCCCATAATAGCTTAACTGAAAGAGATTAAGGGCCCGTTTGTGCATCCTTATAAAAATTGTTGATTTTCAAATGACTTCTTTTTAAATGAAGCTTCTTTAAAAGTGTTGTGAAGGAGTAGCAGTTTTGTATTTGGCAAATTGAGTTGAGAAGTACTTTTATCAGTAGCTTAAAAACAATTTGTGTTTGGTAAAATTCTATAAATAAGTGCTTTTGACTATAAAATTACCAAGAAGGGCATATATAGATTATGATGTTGTTAATACTGTTAAATAGATAAATGGATATCAATATTTAATTATTTTTTATTAAATAAATAAAAATAAAATATTAATTTATTTATTAATATATTAAAATTTTAATTAAATAATTATTAATTTTAATTAATGTAATTTTGTTTTTTTAGGGATGTAATTTTATTATCTATGATTAGTTTTTTATTAATTAATATCTATAAATGTTATTAAAATAAAAAATAATCATAAAAAATTGCATCCCTAATACAAAGAAGATCATAATAAAAAGAATAAATTACACTTTAGTGGCACGTGGTTGGTTGATAAAAAAAAAAAAAGCTAAGTTGAACTCCCTCCTCCATTTTTACATCTGAATCTATTTCAACGTGATCATTCAAACAACCTCAATTTCAAACTATTCTCACACATACTCCAATCTCTCAAACTGTAATCACAATAATTGCATCTTAGCAACCTGCAGTAACGTCAATGTACTCCTTTAGCGACATGAACATTATCCGCGTTGGAAAATAAAAGCTTTGAGATCAGTTTTATTGCAGAAGATTTTACTAATTAATTGCAATGGCTCCGTAATACCAAAATTAATGTTGTTACATGTGTAAGGTCTCAAAAAATTATCCTACTAAACTTGCTTCTCACACTAAACTGAGCTCCATGGAATCCAGCTTAGCAATGATTATCTGAAGCTTTATATATAATAAATATACCCAAGTCCCCAAGAACGAAGATGTGAGGCCGAGGAAGTAAAAGTGAGCCACAATAGTTCGTCATGAGTAATTTCCGATAAAATTGAAAACATCTCTCTGCAATATATATAATCTTTCATATGTAATAATGGCTATCCCAATAGTTTATTTTGTGTCCCGTGTGAGAAAAAAAAAACAGCATAAAAGATCGAATAAGAATGTTCATAGATAAGTAGCAGATGCAAAAATGAAGGAGGTAGTTCATTTTTTTGTCACATGCTTCTCGCATGACACAATTGTTAAAAAATTAACGGATTAAATCACGGGGCATCAAGTTGTTAACGATGCAAACCTCAAGGCACCTATTTGATAAAAATGAAATCACAGGTCACTTAATTGAAATTGGACCAAACCACAGACCACTAAAGTGTAATTTATCCTAATAAAAAACATCAATGTATTAATATTTTATAAATTAACATGTCTCAAAATAATCATACATAGGTTTAAAATAAGAAAGGATATAATGGGACATATGAAATTTTATTAAGGGTATTTTTGTCCTAAATTATTTAAATTTCAGCTTCTGCTACTAGTTAAAAAAAGAAGCTCCAATTTCTAGCTTCTGCTTAAAGCTAAAAAAGTGCATTCTGCTACAACTAAAAATCACTTATTTTATGAAATAAGCATGCACAAACAGAACACTTTTTTAAAATAAGTGCTTCTTTTTTAAAAATAAACATGCACAAACAGGCTCCAAAATTTGATGTAAGGATATTAAAACGATATTAAGATGAAAACATTAAGGGTACGCTTGGTATAAATGCACAGATGTAAAGTACTGTAAAGAAAGTACTGTAGAGTAAAGTACTGTAGAATAAAAGAAAGTACTGTAGAGAAAAGTGAGGAGAGAGATAGAGAGAAAAATTAAGAGAGAGAAAAAGTATGATAAAAAGTGTGTCTGATATGTATAAAATATGATGTAAAATTTTTTTGAGAATCGTAAAACACCAAGATTGTACTGTTTGAATTTTACACCAAACATACCCTAATAGAAAGGAAACTAAAAAGTGGTGGGTCCTCTATAAAAAAACAAAAAAAGTGGTGAGTCCACTTGGGCCTCACCATTGATGGAGATGAGATTTTTATCATAAAAATCGTACCATTTAAAAAAAATATAAAATAATTATTATATTTTTTTATTAGACATAATTATAATATTTTAATATAAAGAGAAAAGTAATAATTTTAATATATTCTTATTTTATTTTTATTTTTAAATTTTTATTAATGAATCAACAGCACGGATTCGTACACTTAAACTAATACGGATTCGTACATTTCATATCTAAGTGGAAGCATCCCAATGCAGTTTTTTTTTTCTTTCCAAATTTCAAGATTCAAGTAAATTTCAGTTAACTTCCAACTCTTTATCTATATCATAATAATTTTTGGGATTTTCTGGTCACTTATCTAAAAAATTAAATATTATATAATAAAAAATATAAAATGTGAGGAGAAGGAAGAAAAGAAAATAAGAATAGTGAAAAGTTGGAATAGAATATATATATATATACACATTGATATATTGTATTACCATCAGGCACCAATTACTATTCTCTCTATATTTCACATCTTCAATTGTGCACCAATAGTACCAATGATATTATTTACATCAGAAAAATGGTACCAAGACATGGCAAGTCTTCAAAAACCTGTCTCCAAACAGGTTATACACAGAATCTTAAGATGTTCTCATATTTACCACACAAAAATCCATCAAAATGGAATAAGTGCTTACGAACACGGTACACATGGATGCAGTAGAGGAAACCAGATAATGTGACTGCTAGAAACGATAACAAAATCAACTTCCAAAACTCCTGAACAAATATACAGATAGCAGAAAACATTATAAGCACTTTTATGAAACATCTGCTTTTTCCAAGTAAAAATGATCAACTTATCGCACATTATGTGATGAATATACACCAAATACTCTCAAGTCTCAACTCATTATAGTTTTAAGAAGTTCACCTGTGGATTGGATATTACAATTCCCATAACATAGGCCAATAAATTCATCAAAGACTGAAGCGAGCTCTGAACGCCTCCGACAATCAAACGATCCGATTCAGGAACATGATCCTAGCCGAGAAAATTGAAGAATCACACAAATTGTCAAAAACCAAACAATTTAACTAAAAATGACAATTCTGACAAAAAGGGATATTTTCCTGCCTGCATTTGTTGAAGTATAGAAAGGTCAAACATCCACAATCCGAGCCGAGATATGGCCACTCCCACCATCAGCATATATGAAGATAGAAAGCCATTTTGAATCCATATTGAAGCAACACATGGTAGAAGGCAAATCCACTGCATTCAAACCAGGAAAAAAAAATATATGATCCTTATGTTATGTTTTTATTGGAAACCCTAATAGCACTTTTAATTAATAGATTAGTAAGTTGATACCTGAGACCAGATAGACCAAAGTCCAGTTCTAATTGTTGATATGCGAGACTTTAACACGGGATACACAACTGTTGCAGCTATTCCGATAATGGCACTTACTCCTCGTGCTATTCCGATAACATATGCCGGTATGCCTTCCCATTCCAAGGTTGCTGTCATCAATGTTCCAAAGCTGAGACAAGTAGTTTCAACTTAATCAGTGAAGTACATGTATTTTAAGGTGTATTTGGAAGGAAATTTTCTGAATGATTATGTTCCATAGATATATAGATATAGAGTATAATTCACTTACATTGCTAACCTTATAGTTATAGTAAAAAATAAGATGCACAAAAAGTTGATTTAACTATTGTACATAGCACTACTCCTTGTGATACATCACATAAAACTATAGAATTTGAATATTTCAAGCATTTCTAAAAAAGCCTGTTGAAACTCGAGTGACTTGGAGAACCCTCTCTAAAAAGCTAGCTGTTAAGGGGAAAGAATCAAGCTACTTAAGTATACCATTGAGCACTTTATCCTATCATATACGGGACTTTGCATCTCCAATAAAGGCACATAGAAATTAAGCTTTTTACATGTAATATTTTACATACTTTTATTGTTTGTAAGCTTCTCACCTGAGTACTGTGAAAAACAGCAAAGACAGAGCTATTCCAGGAAGCACAACTTCTTGCTGAAAATACACTCTCCATGCAGCAACATAAGGAATCTCTGAAATCCATTCATCAATTTTCTTTTGCTGTTTTCTATCTTCCAAATCCGAGTTACTAACACTAAAAGGAAGCAATCTGTCACCCTCCAAAGAAGAAGGCTCGCTCTCTTCCCGGAGACTAGGTAAGAATCTCGCCATCCTCCTCTCGCTGCTTTGGCCTAAAGCTGGAATCCCTCTATACACAGACATAAAAAGCCAATACTCCACCCAAACAGATATTATATTCCATAGTGCTAAAGTTATGGAAGATGCTTTTAGTGATACAAAGCTTATTATGAATCCTGTTATAACAGGAGCAAGTAGCTTGCAGGTTAGATCAATGCGTCTTGTAACCGAATTCATCTCTGTCAGCCGTTCTGGTGGTTGGCCTTCTGATATAACCACCAACCTGCACAATGAAAATAACAAAAATAACTTCTTTTTCACACAGTCATTTCTTGTATAATTTAGTAAGGGTTTTAAGGAATTGATATTGTAAAATAGACTAAAATCTCAATTTGGTCATCCAGAAATCACAGTATTAATCTCAACGACACTTTGTACCACTTCACCATTAGAAAGTTTGATTTTGTTTCAATGCCAAGGGAAATTTGATCCTAGAAAGATTGTATTGTACCACTTTAGTCTAAACCTTGAAAGGATGAAATATGAACAAAATTTCCTTCCATGTCTCAAATAACACTACCATATTTGCCAAGCTAAACAGAGAAAAACAATTAAAAAAATATGATGACTTTTAGACCTTCTAAAGAAAATGTGACAATGAGAAATAGAACCTTGACATCAATACTTTGAATTAAGCAGGAATCATATGATTCACTTTACATTCTTTAGGTAAAAGAAAATCCTTTCCCTCAACACTATTACCATTCTCTTTCGATCAAGATGGTACCAGCAAGAGTTGAAAGCACACCAATAGCACCGCAGATATCAGTTATCGTCACAAGCAAGATGAAAACTGGGAAATTTGTGAACCTTAAAGATGTGTGGACTAGTAATGCAACTACAGTGATCCCAGCAATTACAAAAAAGATATTTTGTGTTACTAACCATAGTTGCAAAACCTGAAAAAGAAAACCACTAAGATTCAGATTATTTGGTTAATGAATTCTTTATTTCATTCATAGATGGTTCAAGTTCAACGCTCATGATTGAAGCACTATATAGACAATTGGAATGACTATGGCCTACAGACGCTCATGTAAATGTATGATTCTTGGTAAATTTTCTTATTCCATTTTCTATAGTTGAGGAACTTTTGATTTCCAATACATATTAAAGAGTATATGGTGTAAGAAGCACAAACACTAACACGAACCCATTGACACGTCAAACTCTAATAAATATAGAACATGATACAACACATATATATTTTAAGTTTTCTTTTAGTGATATACTTGTATAAGTGAAAAAAACAACACTTGCGCTGTTATTTTCTAAATCAAATTTACTAAATTTCATGTACAACAAAAGCAACTAAAATGAGTTCTATAGGCTTTCATTCACTTATTTTATGGTGTTTTGTTTTTGGGATCATCCTATGCTTGGTTCTAGTATGAACCATTTCAATGTGTCCAAGTTGCATTTGGCGCGTGTCTGAGCTAAAAAAAATATTTATTCTGACACATATATGCATGTGTCGAAAATTTGTCATGGTGTCATGTGTTGCACACGTGGCAAACCTATCTTTATAGATGGAGATCTATAATACATATGTCATATAAATATCATCTTAAAGCAAATGAATCACATATGATATACTCAAAGTGTTAAGTCAGTTTCTCAAATGCAGAAAATAACAATACTTTGGCTCAACCTTCACATATGTCAACCTATCCACCATTCTTCCAATAATGGGACCAAAAAGTGCAGTGGAGGCAGATTCAATGGCGCCATATATTGCTGCGAAAAGTAACGAGTCTGGCCAAACATTGATCATGTATAAACCAACAGAGAATTCCCACATTCTGCAAACAGAAATCCTCAGTGAACTTAACTAGAAATTATAAACATTCACTCTTGCATACCATGTACAAGTCAAAACTACTCTTAGTTTGAGTTTTCTTATTCCACTCAACTGATTTTCTAGCATTCATTATCATCTTTCTCCTTTTGAGAATGATGTATAAATAAACCTATTGTTCTATTCAATTCCTCAGGGGAGCACTTGTGAATTAAAATACTAAATGCATCAAGTCAACGAGTAAATGCTAACATTCATTTCAATGTGTTCATTTTGGGAATGACGTATAAATAATAAACCCACTGTTATTCTTTTTTCCTTCTGGGTTTTGGGTTCAGCTTAAATTCCTGAGAATAATGAAAAGAAAATACCTAGAGAAAAGAAAACAAAAGGTAACTTTATAACCTCCCCCAAACGTGGAGAAAGGGAAATAAAAATTGAAACATTTGTGAATAAATAAAGCGAAGATAGAACAAATTAAGAAACCCAATCGAAAGGGGAATTAATTAATGCAATAGAAAATTCCACATGAAAGAAAAAAAAAAAGCAGAGTTTATAGAGAAGAACCTGGCACCCCATCTAGCTAGAAAGTGAGCAACGTATAAATAAGTGATAACTGAAGAAGAAGAAGAAGAAGGGTGTCTCTGTTCTTGTGCTACCTTTGGTTCTACCACGTTTTCTTCCATTGAATTGAAGACTCTTCTGATGAGTTTAGAGAAATAATAATAATGATAATATGAGGATATGCGAGCGTTACATTGTCGTTTTGGGCAGCAGGCAGCAGCTATAAGTGGAAGAAAGAAAAGAGCGACTCTTTTTGCAGAGTGTGTATGAAATACTGAAATGCTGTTAGTGATACTCAAAACTTTATTGTATACACGAAAACGACACCACTAAGCAACACATGTAGGCTAACTGGATTTTGCATATTTCTTTATTACACGTACGTTCCTTTCATGGAAAAAATAAGGTACTTTTGGTCCTAACAAATTAATTTTATTTTGGACTTTTACAAGGTGCTAGCTAAGCTACTTAGGTTACAAAATCATACAAATATTTATTTAGTGCGTTTGTATTGGTTCAGTTGTAAAAATATAATTTTTTCAGAAAATATTTTTGCAATTAGACCGATACAAATGCGCCACGCAGGCGTCTGCATTAGTTTGCACCCTAGAAGGATCCTTTTATTTTTTATAATGTGATGGAATTATGTTTTTGTCATATTTTTTTTACCCATTTTTATTTCATTTTCACTTTTAACGTAAGGGCAAAATGGTTATTTTATTCACTTTTATTCCATTCATATTACATCACATTACATTGACATGACATTTTTTATTCTCTCATCTTTTTTTATTTTCATTCTCATTCCCTCATATTTTTCACTAAAAGAACGTACCCGTAGATATGATCATGACTAGGTACTCTCCGAATTTTGACCCAAAAAAACTATTTTAAATTAATAAATATATAATTAATATAAAATATAAATACATTTATATATTAAAGTAAAACTATATATTTTATAAATAAATTAAAGCAAATAACATAATTTATGCATATATTTGTTTCAATAAAATAAATTAAATATATATTTATAATATATAAAATTATTTAAATAACTTATAGAGCGAGTTTAAATTTGGGGTAGATCTAACTATTCTTACTCTCAAATTCGCTCATTTAATATTGTCCTCGAACTCGAACTCAAATCCAACAAATAAATTTTATGAAAACTTGTAAAATATATGAATTTTTTAATTATCTCTATTAAATGGGTAGAGGAGAAATTCAGTTTACTTTCATGAAAAATGTAAGACATAATATTTATAAATAGTATTTGAGATCAGACTTATACGTAATCTTTATATTTTTATTATCAAGTTTTTAATTAACGTAAAAAAATTAAGGAAAAATAAATTTGTATAAATCATACGTATGTTGAATTTTTAATCTAATGACATATATATGTAAAATAGAAACTTAAAAAAAAAAAATATTATTGATAGGGTCGTCTTCCCACCATAAGCAATTTATGAGTTGCCGTTCATAAAATGTCAGTTCACGTGACAGTTATTCTCTTATTATTAATGAGATTAGCAAAATGGTCAAATATTTAGGCATGCCATGAATGGGAATGGCATATATAATAATCTTTTCTTTTTATAATCGGGTATCTATCAAAGTGAGAATGATGACTACTTTCTCAAATATTATGAAAGTCATTATTATTGGGAGTAGATGTGTCAAAACGAGCTAGTTCGACGAGTAGATGTTTAGTGGTATGATAGTACTGAACTTCAGTACATCCTTCCAATCAGTTGATTTCTAAACTATTCAAGGTGGGTCCTTATTAATGTGAATTTATATAAATTTTAACAAATAACTCTACATGATTAGAGGAATGTACTAAATTTTAATGATACGGTACCAATGAACTTTTATCCTGGTCTGACTTGTCTATTTATTAAGATTTGACTAGTTTGTTTTTAATTAAGACTAGAAAGGGCTAGACCGCCCTTTTTTAAAAAATGTGTATTTTTAAATTATTAAATAATTACAAATAATTTATAATATAATATTTATTTTTAGGGTAAAGTATCCTTGCTGCCCCCAAGCTTTTTTTGGTTCATGCCTATCCCCAAACTTTCAGTTTTGTTCATGTCTACCCCAAACTTTTAGTTTTGTTCTTGCCTGCCCTTTTTGCTAACACCATTAACTTGCTTGACGGAATTTGCTGACGTGGATGATGAATGTGTATTTTTTTTGCCACGTCATTGTCCACCTCACCTTTAACTTTTTACTTTTATTAAAAACATTAACCTAATCTAAATAAAAAAATTAGGATAAAAGTTTGATTTTTTTTTTTAAATTTGGATTAGGTTAAATTTTTTTAAAATAAAAGTAAAAAGTTAAATATGAGATATAAAATGAGGTGAACAATGAAGTGGCAAAAGAGATACACATTCATAGTCCACGTCAGCAAATTTCGTCAAGCAAGTTAACGGTGTTAGCAAAAAGGACAAGCATGAACAAAATTGAAAGTTTGGGGTAGGCATGAACCAAAAAAAAAGTTCGGAGGCAGGAATGAACATTGTAGCAAAGTTTGAGGGCGGCAATGATATTTTACCCTTATTTTTATTTACAATTTAAAATAATAAAATATATTGATAAAATATAAATTAAAGTAAAAAAATAAACGTTAAAGAAAAAATTGACAGAACTTCCAAATGTTGGGCAGAAAAAGTATTTTTGCCTAACGAAAAAACTCCAAAGTCCATACTCCATATATAATACTAGAGGTTCACATGTACCTACGTGTATGTCAAATTTGTCTTTAATTTCAAAAATATAATATAAATTTTTATTATTAATTTTAATACAATAAATTAAAAATTATTTTCTTTGCTATTGTCCTTTAAAAAAAAAACTACTACTACTACTACTATTCTTATTTTCTTACATCAATATCATACTCTTATTTTTTTTTAATTAGTTAAATGACCATTCTCATTCAATGTAATTTATATTTTTTTAAATGTAAAATAAAACTGTTTTAGAAGACTATTGACGAAAATGATCCATAACCGTATAAATATAGATATATATAAGATTATTTAATATATATAGATTGAATGATGAATAATCAAAATGTGCAAAGTCATTATATAATATATATATATATATATATATATATATATATATATTGGAAGCAAAGTTGGAATATGGAGTGAGGGAAATATATTATTATGAATATAGGCATTATTTAAGGTTGTGGGTGAGGATGTTTTTATATTGGAGTTGGAGCCTTGGAGGGGTGGTAGGGCGAGGACGAAGGTAGATTTTGAATCTCATATTGTACTTTATTCGAGAAGAGAGATGAAATAGAAGGTGGATCTCACACGTGTATTTCATCTCTCTCCTCATGCTGTACTTTTAAAGTACAGCATAGGATCCTCTCCCAGAGGAAGGTAGGCATGCTCCTCCAGAGATGCAATGCAGTCATCAAACATTTCTTGGATGCACTTCAACTCCTTAGCTTCCACGTCTTTAGTTCCTAGTGCCCTCTATTCATCATCACTTCCTCAAAATTCATCAATAAACAACATTTCATACATACATACATACATGTCACTTTACTATATGCTTGAGCTTGAGCCTGAGCCTCAGCCAGGGATATTGAATTGTAAGAAAGAAAAAACTTTGGTCAAGTTCCTTATATCCTTTTCATCAAATTCCATCAATTATACGTTGTATTACCATCAATTACTACAAAAAAGAAGTATTCTCTATATTTCAGAACTTCAATTGTGCACCAATAGAACAAACGATATTATTTACAACAGAAAAATGGTACCAAGACATGGCAAGTCTTCAAAAACCTATCTCCAAACAGGTTATACACAGAATCTTAAGATGCTCTCATATTTACCACACAAAAATCCATCAAAATGGAATAAGTGCTTACGAACACGGTACACATGGATGCAGTAGAGGAAACCAGATAATGTGACTGCTAGAAACGACAACAAAATCAACTTCCAAAACTCCTGATAACAAATAGACAGATCACAGAAAATATTATAAGCACTTTCATAAAACATCTGCTTTTTCCAAGTAAAAATGATCAACTTATTGCACATTATGTGATCAATATACACCAAATGCTCTCAACTCATTATAGTTTTAACTTTTAAGAACTTCACCTGTGGATTGGATATTACAATTCCCATAACATAGGCCAATAAATCCATCAAAGACTGAAGCGAGCTCTGAACGCCTCCGACAATCAATCGATCCGATTCAGGAACATGATCCTAGCCGAGAAAATTGAAGAATCACACAAATTGTCAAAAACCAAACAATTTAACTAAAATGGCAATTCTGACAAAAAGGGATATTTTCCTGCCTGCATTTGTTGAAGTATAGAAAGGTCAAACATCCACAATCCGAGCCGAGATATCGCCACTCCCACCATCAGCATATATGCAGATAGAAAGCCATTTTGAATCCATATTGAAGCAACACATGGTAGAAGGCAAATCCACTGCATTTGAACCACCAAAACTATGATCCTTGTGTTATGTTTTTATTGGAGACCCTGATAGCAAAGCTTCCGAAACTTTTCCCTGAGTTTTATCGGAAACTCTAATAGCACTTTTGATTAATACATTAGTAAGTTGATACCTGAGACCAGATAGACCAAAGTCCAGTTCTAATTGTTGATATACGAGACTTTAACACAGGATACACAACTGTTGCAGCTATTCCAATAATGGCACTGACTCCTCGTGCTATTCCGATAACATATGCCGGTATGCCTTTCCATTCCAAGGTTGCTGTCATCAATGTTCCAAAGCTGAGACAAGTAGTTTCAACTTAATCAGTAAAATTCATGTATTTTAAGGTGTATTTGGAATGAAATTTTCTGAATGATTATGTTCCATAGATATAGAGTATAATTGACTTACATTATTGATCTTATAGTTATAGTAAAAAATTAGATGCACAAAAAGTTGCTTTAACTATTTTACATAGCACTACTCCTTGTGATACATCACATAAAACTATAGAATTTGAATATTTCAAGCATTTCTAGAAAAGGCTGTTGAAACTCAAGTGACTTGGGGAACCCTCTCTAAAAAGTTAGTTGTTAAGGGGAAAGAATCAAGCTACTTAAGTATACCATTGAGCATCTTATCCTATCAGATATAGGACATTGCGTCTCCAATAAAGGCACATAGAAACTAAGCTTTTTACATGTAATATTTTAAGCTTCTCACCTGAGTACTGTGAAAAACAGCAAAGACAGAGCTATTCCAGGAAGCACAACTTCTTGCTGAAAATACACTTTCCATGCAGCAACATAAGGAATGTCTGAAATCCATTCATCAATTTTCTTTTGCTGTTTTCTATCTTCCAAATCCGAGTTACTAACACTAAAAGGAAGCAATCTGTCACCCTCCAAAGAAGAAGGCTCGCTCTCTTCCGGGAGACTAGGTAAGAATCTCGCCATCCTCCTCTCGCTGCTTTGGCCTAAAGCCGGAATCCCTCTATACACAGACATAAAAAGCCAATACTCCACCCAAACAGATATTATATTCCATAGTGCTAAAGTTATGGAAGATGCTTTTAGTGATACAAAGCTTATTATGAATCCTGTTATAACAGGAGCAAGAAGCTTGCAGGTTAGATCAATGCGTCTTGTAACCGAATTCATTTCTGTCAGCAGTTCTGGTGGTTGGCCTTCTGATATAACCACCAACCTGCACAACGAAAATAACAAAAATAACTTCTTTTTCACACAGTCATTTCTTGTATAATTTAGTAACGGTTTTAAGGAATTGATATTGTAAAATAGACTAAAATCTCATTTTTGGTGATCCAGAAATCACAGTATTAATCTCAAAGACACTTTGTGCCACTTTAGCATTAGAATGTTTGATTTTGTTTCAATGCAAAGGGAAATTTGATCCCAGAAAGATTGTATTGTACCACTTTAGTCTAAACCTTGAAAGGGTGAAATATAAACAAAATTTCTGTCCATATCTCAAACAACACTACCATATTTGCCAAGCTAAACAGAGAAAAACAATAAAAAAAAAATGATGACTTTTAGACCTTGTAAAGAAAATGTGATAATGAGAAATAGAACCTTGACATCAATACTTTGAATTAAGCAGGAAATATATGATTCACTTTACATTCTTTAGGTAAAAGAAAATCCATTCTCAAAAGCCTCAAAAGTATTACCATTCTCTTTCGATCAAGATGGTACCAGCAAGAGTTGAAAGCACACCAATGGCACCACAGATATCGGTTATCGCCACAAGCAAGATGAAAACTGGGAAATTTGTGAACCTTAAAGATGTGTAGACCAGTAATGCAACTACAGTGATCCCAGCAATTACAAAAGAGATATTTTGTGTTACCAACCATAGTTGCAAAACCTGAAAGAAAAAAAAAAAACACAAAGATTCAGATTACTTTGTTAATGAATTCTTTATTTCATTCATAGATGGTTCAAGTTCAACGCTCATGATTGAAGCACTATATAGAAAATTGGAATGACTATGGCCTACAGACACTCGTGTAAATCTATGATTCTTGGTAAATTTTCTTATCCATTTTCTATAGTTGAGGAACTTTTGATTTCCAATACATATATTACAGAGTGTACGGAGATATGAAGCACAAACACTATCACGAATCCGTTGACACGTCAAGCTCTAAAAAATATTGAACATGACACAACACATATATATTTTAAGTTTTCTTTTGGTGATATACTTGTATAAAAGAAAAAAAAAACACTTACGCTATTATTTTCTAAATCAAATTTACTAAATTTCATATACAACAAAAACAATTAAAATGAGTTCCATGGACTTTCATTCACTTATTTTATGGTATTTTGTATTTGGGATCATCCTATGCTTGGTTCAAGTATGAACCATTTCAATGTGTCCAAGTTGCATTTGGCGCGTGTCTGAGCTAAAAAATGTATTTATTCTGACACACATATGCATGTGTCGAAAATTTGTCATGGTGTCATGTGTTGCACACGTGGCAAACCTATCTTTATAGATGGAGATCTATAATACATATGTCATATAAATATCATCTTAAAGCAAATGAATCACATATGATATACTCAAAGTGTTAAGTCAGTTTCTCAAATGCAGAAAATAACAATACTTTTTGGCTCAACCTTCACATATGTCAACCTATCCACCATTCTTCCAATAATGGGACCAAAAAGTGCAGTGGAGGCAGATTCAATGGCGCCATATATTGCTGCAAAAAGTAATGAGTCTGGCCAAACATTGATCATGTATAAACCAACAGAGAATTCCCACATTCTGCAAGCAAACAGAAATCCTCAGTGAACTCAACTAGAAATTATAGACATAAAAAAACAGTAAAAATTTTATTCTTCCATAGCACAAGCCAAAAGTAGTCTTAGTTTGAGCTATCTTATTCCACTCACAACTGATTTCCTAGCATTCATTATCATCTTTCTCCTTTTGGGAATGATGTATAAATAAACCTATTGTTCTATTCAATTTCTCTGGGGAGCACTTGTGAATTAAAATACTAAGAGCCCGTTTGGTATGCTTCTTTCCCGGGAAGGTGAGCGAAATTTTTCCACATCTGCACGTTTGGTATATAACAGCACATAGAAGGTGAGTTGATGCAGAGAGAAGGTTGCTTTCCTCATGATGTGGGGAGAAGGTGAGGTGGAGAGAAGGAAGTAGTGGATGAAAATACCATTTTGCCCTTCTCTCCACATACCAAACAATTTTAATTTCTATCTTGAAGGGTAAAATAGTGTTTTTTGTATTTTTAACTTCCACTTTCCTATCTCATTCTTATCATACCAAACAATTTTAATTTCTATTTCCATTTCCCTTTCCCTACATACCAAACACATATAAAATCTTCCATTTCCCTTTCCCTTTCTCTTTCCACTCCCACTTCCCACTAAACACTCACCGATACCAAACGCCACCAAAATGCATCAAGTCAAAGAGTAAATGCTAACATTCATTTCAATGTGCTCCTTTTGGTAATGATGTATAAATAATAAACCCACTATTCTTTTTCCTTCTGGGTTTGGGGCTCAGGTTTAATTTCTGAGAATGAAAGAAATTCTAAATACACCAAGTTAATGAACTGCAGAGAGTACTACTTTTCTTAAGAAAAATACCTAGAGAAAAGAAATTAAACAAAAGGTAACTTCATACTACCTTCCCAAACGTGGAGAAAAGGAAATAAAAATTGAAACATTTGTGAATACATAAAACAAAGAAACCGAATCGAGAGGGGAATTCATTAACGTAATAGAAAATTGCACATGAAAGAAAAAAAGGGAGAGTTTTTAGAGAAGAACCTGGCACCCCATCTAGCTAGAAAGTGAGCAACGTATAAATAAGTGATAACTGAAGAAGAAGAAGAAGAAGGGTGTCTCTGTTCTTGTGCTACCTTTGGCTCTACCACGTTTTCTTCCATTGAATTGAAGACTCCTCTGATGAGTTTAGAGAAATAAATGGTTTTTCTTTCATAATAATACTACTACTATATGTGAGCGTTACATTGTCGTTTTGGGCAGCAGCTATAAGTACACGAAAGAAAAAAAGCGACATCAATCAAAAAAAAGAAAGAAAGAAAAAAGCGACTCTTTCTTGTATACACGTAAATGGCACCACTGAGCAACACATGTAGGCTAACTGGATTTTACATATTTCTTTATTAGAGGTGCATATGATCATGGGTCGGGTACTTCTATTGAATTCGGATATGAGCATGTATTTTCTTCTCATACCCATACCAGATAAAATTATTTTGAATTATTAAATACATAATCAATATAAAATATTAATAAATTTAAAATTATTATTAGATATAATAATCTATAGAATAATATTAAAGATAAATTATTTTATAGATAAATTAAAGCAAATAACATAATTTATGTATATGTTTGTTTCAATAGAATAAATTAGATATATATATATATATATATATATATATATATATATATATTTATAATATAAAAATATTATTTAAGAAACCACCTCGGCTCTTGGATCTATGCCCCTCCTTTTAGGGCATCTTTACTTGCAAGAAACAACAATGGAAAAGCCAATAGAAATGGTGGGTTCATTGGGCTCCACTTACTTTTTTACTTTTTTATTTTCATCAACTTTAAAAAAAAAATACAAAATATCTATTATACCCCTCTGATTTGACATGATTTGACACAAGTATAACCCTCGTTTCTTTTTATTATTTTAATATAAGGGATAAAATGGTCATTTTAATACATTCCATTTCCATTTTCATTACCAAACTTTTACTACTAAACACATCAAATACATTCCGTTTTCATTTTTATTTCTATTTCTGCCTCATGAATATGCCTTTAGTTTAGTTGATTTAGTCCGGCAAGATGCTCTTGGTTGTATCCTTCCGGCCCCAAGTTGTTAGCCTGTCTTGTCTTGTGTTTTGTTTCCCTTTGAGCCTTCGGTACAAAAAAAAAAACTAAGATAATATTTATAAATAGCATTTGAGATAAGACTTATATGTAATCTTTATATTTTAATTATCAAGTTTTTAATTACAATAAAAAAATTAATTTGTATAGAACAATACATATATGTTAAGTTTTTAATCTAATGACATATATTTGTAAAATAAAAACTTATATTATTGATTGTAGGGTTGTCTTTCCAACCAAAAGCAATTATGACTTAAGAGCAATAACTTGCGGTTCATAAATGTCGGTTCACCATTCACGTGATAGTTATTCTCTTATTATTTATGAGATTAGCAAGATGGTCAAATATTTAGGCATGCCATGAATGCATGGGAATGGCATATATAATTTTTTTATGATAGAGTATCGTAGAGCGAATGATTAATCTCTCTAGTGTTACAGGATTCATTATTAAAAGTGATCCTCCTAACAAATGACTTTTTTTTACTATTGCTCGAGGAATCGAACTCGAAGGTAATAATTAATTAAAGAAACACATATTCTAGGGATGGCAATCTTACCCGGACCCAACGGGTACCCGGTAAAATTACTCGTTTAGTCCGGGTTTGGGTATTGAAAAAATGAGTCTGGGACCGGGGATTTTAACAGGTAAATTTTTTGGTCCGGTCCGGGGACGGGTAAGGGGGTATTCACCCCGGACCCGGTGATATAATATATAAAATATTTTTAGATAAATATTTTATATATAAATACTTTTTATATATTATTTATATATATAAATATTAAAAAAAATTTTACACACCATCTCACACTTACCCAGTAGTCCAGTACCCACACGCGTGCCTCACCCTCATCACGATTCACACACATTTCCATTTTACTAAGCTAAAAAACCCAGACTTTTTATTTTAATCTTATTGTGTGTTTGAAGTGTTTTTTAAAAAAAATTAAAAATAATTAAATTTATGATTGTGTATTCAATACTTGTGTGTTTGAAGTTTTTTTTAAAATTTGAAAATAATTAAATTTATGATTTGTAGAAAAAAGTAATAAATTTTCCGGGTCCGAGTCCGGGGATTTAAGTATTCGATGGGTCCGGGGATGGGTCTCACATTTTATACCCGGCCGGGGCCGGAGAAAAAATTGAGTTCCAGGGCCGGGGCCGGGGATTACAGTATCCTCCCCGTACCCTACCTATTGTCATCCCTAACATATTCCTTACCATCTGTGCCACACTTGGGTTTATAGTAATATGTTTGCTAGGCGGTCTTCTAGTTATTGGATTCACAAAATATGTATTTAATTAAAAAAATAGTTCTAAAAAAATGAAACAAAATAAATAGAGAATGTGAGGAAATAGAAGAGACAAAAGAAAAGACATGGGAGAGTGTAGGTACTAAAACAATGAAGAAGCTAAGTAAATAAATATTTATTATTTTGAATTTTAATTACTATTATTTTAATTATATTTTAAAAGTTAAAGAATATATAACATTTTTATGCATGTATAAATAACCTCTAGTATATATTAGTGGCATGCCGCTATATACATATGTCAACTTTTTAATTATTAAAATATATAATTATTATATTTTAAAAAAATAAAATTAAATATCGAGAAAATATTTAATTTTTTATTCCTTATGTCATATATTGTGTAACTTTTCCCTATTTTTCTCTTCTTCTGTCTTCATGTCAAATATTTTAGTTTACACGAATGATCTTATTAACTAATAACTAAAATACCCCCAAATTAAAGTCCATTACATATAATATATAAGACATAAGATATATATATATATATATATATATATATATATAATGATCCCTTATATTATTGGAGTTGGAGGGGTGGTAGGGCGAGGAGGAAGGTGACCTTGCTCCTCCAACGATGCAATACAATCATCAAACATTTGTTGGATACACTTGAACTCCAACCCAAGACTCCTTAGCTTCCACGTGTTTAGTTCATAGTGCAGTCTATTCACTTCCTCAAACCTGCAAATTAAATCAATAAACAACGTACATATATATACATACATAATGTCATCACTTTACGTACTATATATATTCTTGAAGTATATATATATATATATATATATATATATAACCTTTTAGGGATGGGTAGCCATGGATATTGGGTTGTAAGAAAGGCAATTAAGTCATCATTATTCATGACGGTGGAGCTACATAGGTATCGGCCACACGCTTCTTTCTTCTCGTAAACCAAGATATGGCATTTAGCAACATCATCGATATGAATGTACCCCATCCTTCCATGCCATCTGAATTTCTCTGTTTCCCCTACATACATATATATATATATATATAATTATTATTAAATCTAGCTATAATAGTATCTGTTAAAGTCCCACATTGCTTAGTTAAAGAGCTGATAAGCTGTATATATATATATAGGCTAAGGCATCATTTACCTTTGAGCAAGCCCAGGACATCAGATGCAGTGGAGCATAAGTCGGATGGCAAGCTAGGTCCAATGACGAATGAGGGCAGAACCGTCACTAAATCTATCCCATTTTCTTTGCAGAATTCCCACGCTGCTTTTTCGGCTAGTGTCTTAGATAATGCGTACCAAATCTTAGACAAAACAATGAAGCTAGTTAGTTAATTGGTAATTAATTAATGTGATATATAAATTAAAGAAATACCTGGAGTTTCTCGCAGAGTTGTGTGGAACTCCAGGATGACTCATCTAGAGGAATGTTGGGGTCAAAGTCGTCCCTGACCCTCACAGTTGAAGAAGATGAGGTTAAAACCACCCGACGGAGGGACTCGTTCTTCCGACAAGAACGTAGCACGTTAAGAGTGCCTTCAATGGCTGGTTTCAAGATTTCTGCCTTTTATTTTGTGGGATTCAAATTATTATCACACATCAATCAAATTATAAATCATCAATTTATAATATTTATTTTTCATATGTGAATATGTAATCAAGTAAAAGAAATTTTCTTTTTTTTTAAAAAAAAAGAAAGGAACTATTTTTATTAAAAAAAGTTCATGACTGACCCAAATCAACCCAAGGGTTAGAGTAATCTAATATTTTAAGTCTATTTAAGAGGATGGACCAAATCCAACTCAATCCATCTAACATAAAAAGTTCATAAGAACTAGCCCATAGTCTATAGCTCGGCTAGCTCGTTTTAACACCTATATGTAATAATGGTATAGCTTAGCTTTATGTAGGCCTCCAAAAGTAAAAGGGAATATAATGCTACATGCATTTATCATATACCTTGGGATCTGATGAAGGTTTGAGTACAGGAGAGGCGGTATGGAAGACACCATTGCATCCCATAATTGCATCGTCAAAGCTGCCTTCTTCCATTAAATCGGCTTTTACGAGACGGAGTCTCTCCGTTGCCCCTTCCAGCCTCCACAAATGTTCTAATTTCCTCTCATTTCCTGCACCAAAGTAACCCTATAAATATCTTATTATTTTTATTAGAAATACAAATTAAGTGTCATATCTGATAGCATAAGATACTTAATGGAATACTGAGTTTCGACATGGTATCAGAGAGATCACCTAAATCTCTAACTGTTCCAGTGACATGATAGCCAGACAAAAGAAGTCGCTTAATAAGCCATGAAGCAAGAAACCCAGAAGCCCCCGTCACACATACTCTGCCTTTGAATCCCCCATCACACCCACCCAAAGGAGGAATTAGGGCCATGCCTTTGCTTGTGTGTATATATATATATGCCATCTTTCAAAGTGAACTATTTATACCCCATATTGACTTCCCATTTACATGTGTGGTCTCTTTCACAAATATTTGATGACCAAACTAGATTAATCTTTTCCATGAAGGAACATACATGTGGGATGACCTAGCTACCCTCAACAAGTTTGTTTAATTCTTTGCTTTAACTTCTTTTTTTATTAAGTTTGCTTTTAACATTTTCGTTAATAGAAAATATAATTGAAGAGTAAATTATCATTTTCGTTAATAGAAGATATGATTTTTTTTTCATTTTAATTATTAAAAAATATCAAATTTAATCTTTAAAAAATATAGTACATATCAATTTAGTCCCTAAAACTTGTACATGCCCTATTAAAAAACTTATATGACACAATAAATCCACGTAATCTAGATAAGTCAATTTTTTTAGACAAAGAAAAAATCAGAAAGAAGCGACCATCCTTTCTTGAAATGAAAACTCTCTGTGTCTACTTGGGCATGCTTATTTTGATGCCAAGAGTGCTTTTTTTAAAAAAAAAAAAAAGAAGAGAGAGAGATGTTTGGACAAATATTTTTGGCAGGCAAATTTTATAACCACCAAAGAAACAAAAGAGTTCTTACCGTATAAACAAAAACGGCTAAAATCATATTTTAGTCCTTTATGTTCAATTTAAGTTTTAAATTAGTTATTTATGTTTTAAAAAATTTAAATCTTTTCTTTATGTTTACAAGTTGTTCCAAATAAACTCTTTTGCCTGACACCGTTAGTGTTCTCCGTTAAATGATGACGTGGATAGCTGATGTGAACAAAATCTCTCTCTGACTTATGTTTTAGTTTTTTTTTTTGAATTCTTGTGTATTTGACATTTATTTTTAGTAAATGTACGTACACATTTAGCCTCTCTTTTAATTTATTTTGGATTCTAGGTGGCTCAATATCATCCACATCAATTTAAAAGGACACGCAGGAAAGAAATTTTGTCCACATCAGCTATTTACGTATAATACTAGGCAAAAGGACTTATTTCGAACAATTTACAAATACAAAAGATTAATTTGGAACTTAAGCGAAACACAAATCACCAAAATGGAGTTTTGGCCAAACAAAAACAAATAAAAACTGAAACAATATATTAAGCTTTACTGTTTAAGTAAATTATATTTTTTCAGAAAAAGGAATTATACTTAGGCAAAAGTACCTTTCCTAACCCCAACGTTTGGGGGTCCTGTAAGTTTCGCCCCTAACGTTTTTTCGCTGTCAATTATACCCCTAACGTTTTACGTTTCTGTCAATGTCACCCTTTTCACTAACACCGTCAAATATTTAACGGTTTTTGCTGGCGTGGCATCCTATGTGGCAAAACATTTTTTTTCCTGTCAATTGCACCCCTAACGTTTTACATTTCTGCCAATGTCACCCTTTTCACTAGCACCATCAAATATTTAATAATTTTTGCTTACGTGGCATCCTATGTGGCAAAAATATCTGACTAGGCATATTTTTTTTCACACCAGATTTTTTACTCATCTTTTTCCCATTAAAACCGTGTCGTTTTAGCCTCACCATATTCCTTTTAAAATACAACTCAAACGCACGTGCCATTTTGCAGACAAAAACATCGGAGACGTTACCCATTCACTACTTTGTCGGAGACGTTACCCTAAAATAGAGAATGGATAACGTCTCCGATGTTTTTATGAGCAAAATAGCGCGTGCGTTTGAGTTATATTTTAGAAGAAATAGGCCGAGGTCAAAACGACACAACTTTGATGGGGAAAAGATGAGTAGAAAATCTTATGTGGAAAAAAATATACCAAGTCAGATATTTTTGTCACATAGGATGCCACGTAAGCAAAAATTATTAAATATTTGATGGTGCTAGTGAAAAGGGTGACAATGGCAGAAATGTAAAACGTTAGGGGTACAATTGACAGGAAAAAAGAACGTTTTGCCACATAGGATGCCACGTCAGCAAAAACTGTTAAATATTTGACGGTGTTAGTGAAAAGGGTGACATTAGCAGAAACATAAAACGTTAGGGGTACAATTGACAGCGAAAAAACATTAGGGGCGAAACTGACAGGACCCCCAAACGTTGAAGTTAAGAAAGGTACTTTTGCCTTATACTTATACAAATCAACATGCCATATACATTAGAAAAACTTTTACTTTCTTTCCAATAATAAAATTATTTTATTATTATATTAAAATAAAATCATAACTTTAAATTAAAACTTAATCGAAGCTCTTCTTTTCCTATTGAAGTATTGTTTGAACGTCTCCTCTACTACGCAGCGGAAGACCATCCTCTTCATCCAGTAAACCTAACCTTGCTGGTCAATTAATGCTTATTACTTACATCTGACAATTTTTTTTATTATCCTATTATAAATACAAGATATAAGATTTAAAATTCTCAAGTCGCCCTGTTCATACCAGGATGGTAATCATGTATATAAGGTATAAGATTTTTAAATGCCATATATTGTAGTAGGCTTCCCAATGAAACATTAATAACATGTTTGGTATACTCGAAAAGCAAAGTGAGGTAATTTGCTACATGTTTAGTATGCTTTCAGCACAAAAAATGTGAAGTGAAGGTTCCCTAAAGTGAGATGAACTTGCTGCACGTTTAATATGCAGAGAAGGTGGGGCGAAAGTTCCCTCTGCAAAAAGAACCTTGCTTCCCTCATGATGTAGAAGGAAGTGGAGAGAAGACGAGGTTAAGTTTAGTTTAAAGACCAAAATACCCTTAAAAAATTTGTGGTTTTTAAAAAGGTAAAGGTAAAAAAAATACTTCGTACTTTTATCTTCTATTTCCCTATTTTCTTCCCACCATACCAAGCAATATTACTTTTACATTTTACTTCTATTTCCCTACATACTACACATACTTTTATCACGTACTTTCACTTCCGCTTACTAAAACACTCACCGGATACCAAACGCCACCTAAAACCAAGTCTCTTTTTATACGGTCCTTGCATCCATAATAGATGCATTTTTGTGAGAAATTTTTTTGGATTAGTTTCTTTGTATTTCTACTTTTATTTAATACGCTTTCATTTCATTGATAGATAAATATTAAAGAAAAAGGAGAGCCAAATCTGAATTGTCAAGTGCCAACATACTAACTTGCACAACAAGTAATAAGACTGATTTCTTTTTTCTCATCATTGAAACTAAAAATAGGAATAATAAAAAAAACGAGCAAATGAGTCAGCAATAATAAACCAGCCAGAAGTGAAACTCTGAGTTACAGGGAAATCCCTGGTGGCTAAATATAAGCAGCACACCCACCATACCTACAAAACAAAATGTAACATTTTAAAACTCTGAAAGCAGAAATATAACATGTGGAAGAAATCTTTGAAAGACACAGTCAGTAGATACTAAGCTGTAAAAAATATTTACTTATCAAGAACCTAATAGCAAAGTCATAAAAACTTTGCGTGAGTTTAGCCTCTAGTCCTCTACAGAGTGAGATGCAAAACTTTTCACTGAAAACTTTAAGACTTTCTTAAAAAGACTCTTGAACAAGCATTTAAACTCAAATCAAAGCTTCAACAGAGAATGAAAGCTGAGTGGGAAAGCAATGATGCAGAAGGTAAATAAATTGATTAAATCAACAATAGTTAATGCTGCTGATCCAATATTTAGGAATAAAGGCCTATCTTGGATATTATCACTTATTATAGTGGTATATATGATCCAAATGAAACCCCATAAGCATTATATATTGGATCCTCTCACGATCAGTTCAGTAAATTTTACTAGCTTTTTCTTGTTTGTTTCCTATAAATTTGCTATTCAAGTTTTATAATGTTCTCACCAATTTTTCCATTCTTTAACCTCCTTAGATAATGACAACCAAACTCAACCAGGCCAAAAAAAAAAAAAAAACTCATCCACCAGATTTAGTCAGTTTGCATCAGTACCAAATTCTTGTGGTAACCATAATATGACTCTCTATGAAGAATGCTGAAAACAGAAAATTGCATGCAAGGGAATTAATAATGAACTAAACATCTTGTCATACTTATTTACATCTCATTTCTGAAACCATCCGTCTCCCAGCCAGACTAAGCATAAAACCTTAAGGAATTAACTCTGTTATGTAGAGATAAAACCCATCAAGCTCATAGGTTGCCTCAAAAATAATGTGCAAACACAGTCCTTATTGAAGTTGAGCATAATAAAACAAAGGATTGTTAAAAAAAGTAAAGCACATTAACATTCAAGTTGAATTGCTCAGATTACTATAACAATAAATGAATTTCCATAAAAGAAGTCCAAGAGAAACTACAAAATTAATTTTTATGAAGAAAACAGGGTGGGTGAAATGGATACAACCAATAAAAACAAGGGTTTCTCAGAAAAAAATAATCAGATAAGAAACGTGGATAAGATTCCCCATCAGAATTCAAATAGACTCAAAAGACATACTAATATAACTAAGGAAGAAATAAATCAAAATATTTATAAGCTCAAGCCTAGAGCTTTTCCACACCATATCAAACATGGCACAAATAAAGCACATGCTACAACAGCCATGAGAGTTTGGGATAAACTCACCCTTAAGGTTTAGAGCATGAAAATAATTGAGTTTGCTTAAGAGTCATCCTGCAATTCATCAGAATCGGAATCGCTTGCATTGTAACCTAACAAAGATGCATCAAGCCAACCATAGTCAAACTAAATATAATGAACAAATAAATGCTGACAATAAAGATGAGGCTGCCAGAAAGAAGGGAGAGTTCACCTGGACGCTTGTCACCAACTTTCCAAACTGAAGACCTACTCCTCGATGCCTTGGTAAGCCAAATTCTTCCCTTCATTCCCAACCAATAAAATCAGTCTTCAAAAACGAGCAGTAACCACAAACAAGTACTAGTTTGATGCATTAGCCTACTACTTTGTCATAGATTAGAACACTCATTGCAAAGATACCTTAAATCAGTAAGTTTCAATATTACAACAAAAATCTGGCCTTAGAATAGCAGGGAGACACGTTTTGTAAATTAATTACTTCCACCTATAATAGAATTCTATACATTATTATTCCAAACTAGACATATAAACACAAAACATGTAAGCATGTAATTAAGTGCATATTCATGTGTGTATTTATTTAACCTAGACATACATATATACATTTAATAGGACCAGAGAAATTATATATATACATTTTTCTTTTCCTTTATTGTCACAAACATATCATCAACAGTAAGTAAGCATGTCCTGAGCGGCAAGAACAAAAATGAACAAGCAGTCTTCTCTGTTTATCTGGAAAATAAATAAGTTGAAGTTCCTCATCTGGGACAGACCTGAAAAGAAAATACACCAGTTGGTTCTGAAAGATATACCTCCTAAGGCTTTAATCCCTGAATTTGTTCAGGTACCATGTACACAAGTTACAACAACAACAAACAAATCTTTTTCACACTGGGCCAGGTTGAATACATGACACCAATGTGTTTCATCTTGGCTCATTACCATGTACACAAGTCAATTCTTAATAACTTGTAATTCACTACTCATATATTTAGTTACTCCCTCAAGAAGAAAAGTAAACATACAATTTGGTCTAATAACGAGACTAGTGTATAGTGAGTTACAAACTTTAAAATCAAGAACTGAAGCACTAATCAAAACATGTCAAACCACTTCCTTAATTTTCTCAGCAAGCCAATGCAACACCAACATCTCAAAGAAACCCAGAACACCAAAATCAAACCCAACAAACCCTAATCCACCAGAACAAAAATTAGGGAAAGTTCATTCGGAATACTGAAACAGAACAAGAAGAAAGCAACCCACCTTCTGGGCATCTCTGGGAACCCCATAACCGCTGCAATACATCTGACCCACCAACACCTGCATGTTGATATCCCCTTGTTTAGCCTCCTTAAGCGTGTCTTTAAACCATCGCTTGACACAATCCGCTACCACATCCGAAAGTGGCACTCGACTATTTCCCTCTTTCTCTGTGCTGCTCTCCATCCTTCAGCTTCGATTTCCAGATGGGGTTTACTGGGTTCGGTAGATTGAGACACTGAGAAGAGGGTTTTCTGGGTCACGGAAGTAAAAGATCAATTCCCCAGAAATAGTTCGAGAAAATTATGGGTAACTTCAAAAATAAATCAAAAGACCGAAGAATTGCATTTGGGTTTCGAAAAGTCTTACCTTTCTTTGAGCTGCTTTATTTAATTTTGTTTTTCTGATGCTATCTCAAGATCATGTTTGGATACAGTGGAGTGAATTTTATAGGCAGAATCAGCCAAAGGAAGTGGCTTGCTGAATGAGAATTAAGAAGGGTTTACGAGTACAGAGAGAGAGGAACACTCGCAAGGCAGCTTTCGGAAGAGACCGAGAGGCGAAGGAAGCTGCCGTTTGTCCAGCAGTGGGCCGAAACGTGGTTTTACGGCGTCGTTTTTGGATGAGAATGGTAGAAAGTTTTCTAAAAAAATCTCTCTTCATGCCAGCAAATTTAATGTTATCTCATTCTGATCAAATTGATTCAAATCCATCTAATCAAAATCAACTAAAATTAATTAATTAGATTTTTTGCATATACATTTAATAATTTAACTTAATTATTTAGTTTTTTTTTGCAAAATTATTTTAATTATTTGATAACTTTCCATAACTCATTATGGTTTGATCTAAACAGTAAACGGTTTAATAATCTATAAACAAAAATCTATAATTTAGATCTAGTGGATATAATTATGTCGGTTAAAAATTTTTTTTATTATAATTAAATGCGTGATATGAGTTGAATTCAAATTAATCAGACAAAATTTTGACATGCAACAAAAAAAGATGACTTTTGATCATATTTTAATTGAATCGATCAAAATAATTAAAAAATAAATTATTTATATATTATATTCTAATTATAGATAAAGGCCAAAAAAAATTATAGATATTAAAATTATATCAAGTATAAATTATGATTTATCTATAACTAAACTTATTTTTAAATTGTCTTCAATTAATTTTAATCTTCATGGTTAAAATATATTTTTATGATTGAAATTCAGAAAATATTTAATTGTTGAACTCTGTTAAAATATTGAGTTGTTTTCTTTATTGTTGTAAATTATAAAAGTGATGATGTTCAATAGTATAATAGTATTGAATTTCAATTTATTTTTTTAATAATTTGGTCTTTAACTCATTTAAAGTGAGTTCTTATAAGTATGGATTTTATTAATATTGAAAAATAACACTAAATAATTAAAAGATGTACTGAAATCTCTAAATTTTTAGAGAAGATTGATTAGATAGAGATTTTTAAAACTGCCTTGTAATTAATAAGAAATTCATAATGCAATCAATAGACTAGTAATATAATAGGTATAATCAGGCCAAAAAATATATATATATATAATAGGGAGAAAAGTTCGGTACTAATATACTATTGAACTTCAGTGCATCCCTCCAATTATGTAGTGTCATTTGTTAATATTAATAAAAACTCACATTAATTAAGACCCATCTTGAAAGATTAAGGACTAACTGATTGGAGGGATGCACTAAAGTTCAGTACTATCGTACTATTAAACATTTACTCATATAATAGATCAATAAATTGATGGCCATAAATGAATGGGGAAAATGTATCTAATTTGTTTAAAAAATAATTAATCAACTTTTGATTTGTGATTCTTAAGATTTTTAATGATATATGTTAATATCATTGTTTGTAATACATACAACCCCGAACAGTTTGTCATTTTGTCTTTTTCCAAAAACACACAACTTCTAGACCAATTTTGCAATTATAAAAATACAACTAATTGATGGCCATAAATGAATGGAATAGAATGACTTATAAATTATTATTTTTCAATTTTACCCCTTATAGTTGCACCAAATATTTTCTAACACATAATTTTAGGATAAAATTGTAATTTTATTAAAGTAATAAGGATATAAAATGTGTTTTTAGAATATCAAGACTTTTTATTTACAATTGACTTTCAATTAAAATGTAAGTTTGGATGAATAGGAGGATTAGTCGATTAGGAAGACCCTCTCCTTTCATTCTATTCTATTATATTCCATAAAATTTCCAATCATAAATTTAATCCATCTGACTATTTCATTTCATTCTATCATTTCCAAAAAAACTCTCAATTATATAACCAAGCTTATCAGCAAATTTATTCCTAGGGCCTCCATTGAGTAAGTTTGGTATAAATACACGAATGAAAAAAGAAGGGATGTAAAGTATTGTAGAGTAAAAGAAAGTAATGTAGAAAAAAGTGAGGAGAGAGATAGAGAACAAAATTTAAAAAGAAAAAGTATACTAAAAAGTGTGTTTGATATGTAAAAAATATAATATAATTTTTTTTGAAAAAGCATGAAAATACATGAGAAGTACTGTTTGGTATTGTTACCAAACACACCCTTTATCTGCTAGGTTCCTACTTTCCAAAAAACTTTAGGCAACAATCCCTCTCCCTTCTTCTTTTTTTCTCTTTTAGAGAATATTTCACATCTATTAATAAAAATTCACATTAACAAGAGCCCACTCTAAAAAGGATTAGGGACTAGCTAATTAAAAGAATGTATTGAAATTCAGTACTATCGTACTACTAAATATTTACTTAATTACTTCTATAAAAGATATATTCTCACATCAAACTTTCTTGAAGTGTCAAAGATTTGTTATCTGACTTAACAAATTTACGGCTTTAGAGCTAAATTGTTTTGGAAAAAAGAAGATAATAAAAGATTCTATGAGGTGTATTACCTCATTTTGTATATATAGCTTTTAGTTTTTACAGCATTTTGATATTGTTTTTCTATGTGATTTAAATTGTAAATTTATATGTTAATACACTAGAGATGCATTGTATCTATTTTGCATTCTTGCACTTCCTTATAAAAGACTCAATTTATTTATTTATTTATTTTTTTGTAGCTATATCTTTTACTTGTATAACCCCAATAATTATGCTTGAATTTAATAAAATAGGGATTTCTGCAATTAAGAAGTTTGGGATGTTTATTAAGATCAAATGATTATTTAATTTGTATACATAAAATACCCTCTGAGCAATACCTATATATCTGATATTTTCCCTTGGATGTGGTAGATTGACAAATAGAAGACCATTCTTCATCATGATCACCAATCACGCCCTTTCATAATGGTGACAACCACCTGAAGTCACCAATACATCTTCCTAATTTGCATGTGCTACCTCTATATCTCATTATGGTTTGCACACTCCCACAGGCCACAGGTATACTTTTTATTGGATTTAGATCCAGTAAGGTGTAGGTGCATGAAATGTATAATTTACACCGTCAGATATATAAATTGAGATTCGTGTCCGCATTGTAATATTATCATTTAACAACTCAAATTGTACAATTTATTCATTTTACCAGATCTGTACTCTAGCATATTCGGATTTTTTTATCATGATAAAACCTGACTAATTGACTTGCATTACAAGGGTCCCACCCATGTTTCCAACAAAAATTATAGAATAAAACAGGAATACAATTCAGGACATCAAAAATAGTATAATAGGCATTTGAATTAGGAAATGAGGGAACAAAGGTAATGATTAATACAAACTGTACACCTCCAAAGATTTTTTACTCACTCACGTATGTCTGTCTGTCTGAAACTGTACTTGACACAAACATGATCAATGAGAGCAACTATAAAACATTATAAAAAGCACTACAATACAGGATTACAAAATTGCATACTCATCACTATAATTAAACAATAAAAAAAACAATTTCAGCCACCCTTGACACAAATATACAATATGCTTATATTAAATATATATATATATGTATTTAAAGGGGTTGATCTGGATTTGGTACAGATCTTCCACACTGAGCCTGAGTCTTCTCGTGCGAAAATCATTAACTCTGAAAAGGGATCTGGATGGTTGCTATTTGCTTAAGCTGAGTGCTTATACAATGCATGCATCCGTGTGTGAACAGAGAAAATAGGAGCCATGGTCCATATGGACTATGGAGTGCGTATCAATATATGATATTAAAAGAACCTTATACTTCACGGAGATTTTTCTCATTCATTATAGGAGAGAATGAATTTGCTACATTTGATTCAAGGTAAATACCAGGGTAGCAAGATGTCAATCTGCTCTGATAACACGATCCATTGCAGAGTCAAGAGTCACTCCAACTATCCACATCGTCGTCTTCATCACTCCCAGCCAAAACCTATACACAAACATTGTATTAGTTGACACCGGATAGGAGTGAGATAGCAAAGGGAAGAGTATCACATGTCTAAGACAGTTTTCATATTATTTACAAAATCAGAAAAAGAGAAATGAGAGACCTGGCGGATTGCATTTGCTTTCTCCAAGATGGCAGCAATCTTCAAATTTGTCTTTGGACCCTGATAGTAATAACGAGGTCGAGTTGGTGCAGCAGGCTTCAAGTTGAAGGACTGACAGAGCCAAAAAAAGTTTAAGTACAAGACTAATTTTAATAGAAGGAAACAATCAGCAATGCATTAAAAAGAAATAAAAAATTAGTAGCACTAACCTTTGTTCTTATCTGTTCTAACAGTGAATCTCTTTCTTCTTCCTTTGGTGCTATCTGAGGCCTAACACGTTCAGCAACCTTCCTCAGCTGCAGTAGTTCAAAGATGAAGTGTTATGCAAAGGCCAAAGAGTAAGACCCCATCAAGAGTACATTCTGTGATGAGTGATAACTAAATAACTATTATTTACCTTGCTTTTGTCATGAGCAGCAACTGCTTCAATCAGAGGACTCCGTGGACGAGGGAGCTTGTCCTTTGGCTTTCCATCTATCTTTTCCAACTCAAAATCTGACGCTAGAGATGTATGCATTGTCGATGTCATTTCACCGTTGTGATTCGGCTGCACATTTTCCATGCTTGGTGGTGAGGCAGGTGAAATAGGAGGATCCCCTTGTTCCCCTTCGAGATTACTTGAAGATTGCTGAAGTGTTTTGACTTCTAAATTAGGTTGTGTCATTAGTTGGCTTGGTGGTTGACAAAGTTCATGTGGAGAGTTGGGATCTTGTCCAGAAATAGTAGGTTCAACAGGTGGCACTGGTGGACTTCTGCTTGAATTTTGTACCATTTCTCCCTCTGAAGCAACAATATAATCATGTGGAGGCTTGCCATTAGATACCATAGCTACAGGTAATGTTAGGAACGAGTTCTGGATTTGGCTTCTCTCCAAAACTAGGTAATTATATTGACCATTTGCTTCATTAAGTATGCTAGGTAATTGTAATGGAACTCCAACAGGATGCCCACCCACTGAAAATCCAGAAGTATGTTGAAGCTTATCACCTTCCACGGCCATGACAGGCAAAAATGAATTTTGAGACTGCAAAGTCTCCCTCTCAGAATTCAGTGAACCATATTGAGCTTTCTGGTTACTATTAATCAGCTGCATCAGTTGGAATGAGGCCTGACTCACTTCTATTACTTCTCCAAGTGAAGCAAGGGAAGCATGTTGAACCTTGCCAGTTCTCCACTGCATAGGTGGTAGAGGTGGCATGGGTGGCATCTCCTCCAAATTGATTTCAGATGCCTTGGGAAAGCTGTGAGGAATAAGAGGAAGAGACTCGTTCATGACATGTGCAGTATGGTTTACTTCCTGTTTAGCTGATTGTGATAAGAACTCAGATGATGAAGGCTGATCTAGATGGATTTCAGGAGCAGATTTAGAAGCAGCATTTTCTTCCTCCAATTGATTTGATACTTGTCTCTGTTCAGATTTAAGTTTCTCTGAGGAAGAATTTTCTACATCTCTGAGCAGAAATCCTACATTGGGTTGATGCACTAAATTCTCTGTCTCTAATTCTGTCAGCATTACTCCAGAAACCGCCTCATTGATTTCTGTCTGCTTCTCATTAGGATCAGCGAAAGTGGAACAAGATTCCTCCAAATTTGTAAGATTCCTCCTCATAGGAGAAGATAGATTCCTTGATGCAGAAGAGATCATACCGGAAGCTCGACAAGTAGCAATACTTCCATCATTGTTAGCAATATCCTGCCCTATATAATCAACAGAAGATGAATCTTTAAGATGACTATCATATTCATCTGCATTCACACTGCAAGTGGATCCACTTATTTCATCACTATTCTCTTCAAAATTTGATTGCTGATCATAAAATTTCACTTCAATTACCGCTGAGTTAGGTTCATCTTGTGGACTGTTGTGAATGAAATCAGAACAATGCTCCCCAGTAAAGCTACGAACTAGTGAAGTCTCCACCATAGGAGATAAATCTTCTGAGTTAAGTTGGGTGGCTATAGTACCATCCACATCTTTTGAGACTAGGACATCCAGGAGCAGTTTGGTACCTGAATTCAAGTCTACTTCCACCGATGAGCAAATGGGATGATCTTCTTCACCAATCTGCCTACTAACCAAAATTTCAGAACTATTTTCATAAGGTGATTCTGCCTGCAAGACTTCGGTCTCAGAATGATTGCTGCATTCATCTTCAGAAGCCAATTCTAAATCATTTGAAATTTGTAATATACCATCATAGCTGAAAGATTGGTCACCATCATTCAAGTTGTTCAAAGGATATTTGTCAGATGAAACTGCAGGGATAGCATCAACTTTCATTAGGGAGATAGCATCAGGAACGACATCTATAGATTCAACATGGTACTTTGCGTCTCGATTTGCTAATCTTAATTTAAGTTCAGCGCGGCCAGATGGTGTTTCCTCTGATTGAGTTCCTGCAGGTAGTTTCACTGATGATGTGGCCTCAAGATCGGAATACAACCATTTATGTCCTGAATTCATCAGATATGAACCAGGGGACACTAGTCCTGTACCAGAAACTTCCTTCCGAACAGGTATACCATCATGCATGAGAAACTCACTACAATCTGTTTTTCGTGTCTCAGCAATTTGTGGAAGCTGCTTTGATGTTGTATCTTCAATCTCAGATTCATTATATTTCGTAGATCGGAGTAATATAGGTTCTGACTGCATATTTTCAACCACCGAATCAGAGTAAAAGAAACAGGAAATATCTTTCTTTAAAGAACTATTTACATCTGACGTTGAGTTTCCAACATAATGAAAATCTGAAAACTGAGCATGCAGTTTCGTAGGCTCTCCATTTCTACCTATTTTGAATGATCTATTTTCGTCTGATGTAAAGGAACTTCCAGATTGAGAATCTGACAGTTGAGCGTGTACTTCAGCATGTTCTTCATTTATATCGCCTTTGAATGAACTAATTTCATCAGATGTTGAGGAGTCTCCAAATGATTGAGAATATGAAAACCGAGCTTGCAGTTGATATTCTTTATCATCAGAATCTGTTAGCTTCTGAATATTCAGGAAGCTGTCCTTAGGTCTACACTCATAGTCTGCCTCCAATTCTGACTCCATGGTAGCTAAAGCATCCAAGTAATTGTCAACCTCACTAATCAAGTCATCAGAATGGTACCCATCTAAGATTCTTTCTGTTTTCTTTTGTTCATCAACTGCCAATTCTGTTTCATCAGGTATCTTATGATGATTTGAAGAGATTCCATCGGTCACACCAGCTGACAGTTTTTCTTGCACCTTCACAAGATCTCCATTTGTCTTCCTACACATTTCTGAGGATGGTTTTAGTTCTGGTACTTTTTCACTAATACATGAACCTGTCCTTTTATTATAACACAACAACCTTTCCACAGGTCTAATGGAACTAATTTCAAGTATTCTAATCCCTGCTTCACTAGTATCATCTGACGCCAATCTCACAGGATGTTGGGAGGTAGAAGTTTCACAAACCACTTTATGATCTGGTGAAGGAGAGTCCAGAAAATTTTCCATGTAACTTTTCTCAGTTTTTGCTTCAACTGCAGATCCATTCAATTGTCTTTTCTTCAACTTCACAAGACGTGTAGGATCGCTACAAGCATTCTCAATTCGTTCTTCAAGAAGCAGCTGATGCAGTCTGCAATAATGGAAATTGATTTGTCACAAATTCATCACTTAAAAGAGATTTGTGTACTTTTAAAGCCTGAAGAATAAGTAATGCAACAACATAAAACTACTAGAGCTCACTTTGTATGTGTTGGTGCAACTTTAGGCATTTCACTATTCCTCAATCGTGCTCCTTTCTTCTGCAGGAAAAAGAAATAATCATTTCTTTTCAAATTTATAGATGTTCAATTTTCCATTGCCTAACATTGTTTTATTTTATATATCAATTAATGGATATATAGCAACCCTAACAAAAAGCAGTGCCAAAAACTGGTCTGATTGTCTTGCCATGGACCACATAATCCACAATTCCACTTTAATTAAAAGCTTGCAGCAAAATGCCATTAATACCGCAGTATGAAGCCAATAGGATAACTTTTTAAAGAGAAATAATCGGTTCTGCCATTTAAAACAATTTTCCATAAAAATCATGTTTAATGGTAGATTGACACTATAGTACCTTGATTTTACGGTTTTTCTTTTCCCTGTGAACTTCAACTGTTCCTAATCCAGAGGAAGCTGACTCAGTTTTAAAGAATGATGGATCTGTATAGCGCTTCAAACATGCCCCAGCCCCAGCCACGTCAAACCTTTAAGAAGCCCAAACCAAAGAAAGTTTCAGATATATATAATATAATCTCTTTGTTTACATTAAATTTGTTTCTGTCTGATTAATTATGTCACCATACTTGTCCAGAAGGAACAGTCTTGGCGGACCACGGCACTCTTCATATGAATCCATTATAAATCGAGGCAAGTCTCCACGACTAATAAGATTATGTTCAGGCCGAAGATTAGGATGCCAATCAATCCCTGCATTGAATTAAAAATTTGCCAAGAGGAGCCATTAGCACTTAGTGTTACAACTTCTAGAAATGGCAGCAATTAACAAGATCTAATATAATTCGCACGATTCATATGATAAACACATCAGAAACAGTATAGCAACAGTGAGTAACCTAACCTCCGTTAGAGAAGAATGACAAATGATGAGTTTGGGATAAAAAAGCCCTCTCAATTGAAGGAACTTCAGTCTCAAGTTGTTGAACACGAGCCATAAGACCATGGCCTCTTGTAGCAGTGACCATTACTTCTTCATGCAGGTTATGAAAGATCTCAGCAGCAAATCTAACCAGAATAACACAGTTAGATGCAGGCAATTATAAAAACTATAAAAAAAAAAATTGATGCAGCATCCACTGCCTAAGCCAGGAAAAAACTTAGATATTCCATCAGAAATGAAACTTCAGTATAGAAATAACTTTTTTAGATGGTAACAGGAAGAAGAAGCAGAGAGTCAGGATTATCACATTGCTTGCAAGATTAGGTACGCTTTCCTATCAGAATCACTTAAAACTAAATCACAGCAATCAAGATTGAATAGAAGATGCCAAGATTGAACCACGTGATATCTCTCAAACCAGCCAGAGGAAAAATCATACTATATGTAATGCTACTCGTTATAAAAGTTCTATTAAATTGAAATTTTACCTTCTGTGTTAATTTCATTTTCTAATTATCTCCTTCTAAGTAAAGTAGTAAACAATGGCATTGATCTCACTGAACAAAATATTTCTAACACAAGATAATCGGTTCAGATGCAACAGAGTTATCACTTATCACCATGTCGACCTCGAAGTTGGAGCGATCTGCTTCCTTTATTTTTTTCGAAATTCTACAAGTTAATGAGACGAGGCTGAGAAAGGAAGAGATATAAAAAGAAAAAAAGGCGAATGAGAATCACAGAGTAATCAAACGATATCGATTGAGCTAGGATACAATACTACTACAGCCACCAAATTAGCATCCGAACTGAATCCTACTTCTTCCGCGATCTAACGACCAAACTAACAAAATGCTAAAACGCAAAAAACTGTTATAATATAGCACAAACACAAAATGTTGCTGAATAAAAGCTCTCCTGTAAGAGTATAAAGATATTTTTCAACTGAAACTCGTTAGCATAAGTATAATCGAGGAAAATGCGATGTTCAATCCTCAACAATGGAGCACTAGCACAACCGCTATCAAAAAACATGAATTAAGAGAAGTTCAAAGAAAGAAAGAAAGAAGTATGGTATGGAGAAGGAACTGACTCGGCAAGGTCTCCGAGCTGGCGCAATAAGCCGACGAGTCCAGCCATGGCGATGCCTTCCAGGAGAGCTTCGGGATCATCTTTATCGGCACCTCTGTACAGCGCCTGATCAGCCAAATAGAGCTCATTTCTTATCTTGTATCTAGCTATCGGCATTCCTTCCAATTCAGTGATCTCAAGCTTCAGTTTCCACAGTCATACGCCTCTGCTCTCCGATGACCTTCCGGCGACTCTGCTTCTCCGTTCCACCATGAAAGAGAGAGCGTGTACTTTTTGAGGTTGGAAGAAATAAAAGAAGATGAGTAAGAATGCGGTGGGTAAAGAGAAACGGTAAAAGAGAGTGGAGTGAAAATTAATTTTTTTTTTGAGGATGAGTGAAAATTAATTATAATTAATATTTATATTTTTTTAATTTTAAATTTTGAAATATATATAATAATATAAATTATTTAGCATAGAAATTTTTGTTGTAAAATTTTCAAATATAATTACGTTTCTAGAAAAAAAATTATGATTTATATAACATATATTAAGACAACAATATTATTATTAATAATAAGATGGATGATGATTATGTGAGCGGGTATTATGGCGCTTATAGTGGGAAGGATGGCATTGGATAATGCTTCTTTTGTGTGTAAAGTGTAAATGTGTAATTATCATTTTTATATGTTTTCTATAAATTATCATTCTGTTTGATCCCATAAGTAGTCCTCCTCAATTTACATTACAGATATTTAAAAAATATTTTTTAAAAAAGAATGACATAACTTTTTATTATTTTATATCTCATTATCTCCTATCTCACATTAATTTTATATTATATATAGTTTAGAAAACCAAATAAACCAATCATTCTAAAATTAGCTAGTAGCATATGCACTAGAGTGTAAAAGTTAGGAAAGATTGTTGGTCTAAGTAGTAAGTAATTTAGTATTGTTTAAGTAATATTTTGGATTCAAAATTTTGTGAATACAACAATCTTTGTTAGTAGACTTTTCGATTCCAACATAATCATATGCACAACACAGGTCGAGTCATTGAGACGGTACTTCAAAAGCCAGACTAACAACCAAAAAAAAGTGTACAAGTATTTATTTGAAAATTATAAATTTGAAAATAAATTTGTCAATTTAACATTAAAAAGTTGTTTAACTTCTAACTCTCGTATTTCAACTTTCTCTCTTTCCAATCTCTTTGTATTACATATTTTCTAAAATTTTATTTTATATCAAATAATATGTGATTTCCAATATGAATGACTAAAACATTTCAAAATAATTATAATATAGATATAGATTAGTATGAATTAATTATTAAGTCTTGAAATATGACTTACATATCGAAAAATAATCTTTTGGCTATATTATTAAGTTTAATTTTATATATATTAATAACCATGTATGTCTTTTTAATTAATGACAAAAAAATTTAAAATGCATCAAAACTATTATAATATAGACTCTTGGGTTAAAATTTATTGGATGTACTAATTTGCAATAATTTTTCTATTGAGATATCACATATAATTAGTGAAAAGAATTATAAATAATACATATAAAATATCTTAGTCCAAATTGATAAAGTTATCGCTTTTTTTTTTAATTTCTCAAACATGTTGATGCATGTCTTACATGGATCGTTGAGCTATAATTATAAAGACAATAGGGGGGCCCACCGTATCAATTGGTCATGGTCCCCACTAATCAAGTATTGATGTATCAATTAATATTTATAATATGTTTTATGGGTTAATCTATGATACAACTTGTTGCATGCATGCAATGCAATTTCGGTCGATAGGATTGTGAAACGTGAAAAACTGCATTGCATCTCAAGTCATCCTACCCACATGTCACAATCTTATTGACCGAAATTACATTACATGCATACAACAAGTTGCATCATAGACTCACCCATTTTTTATTGGTATAGAAACTCTATTGATTTTCTTTCTGCATTAGAAAAATTAGTAATTTTGTCAACATTATAATATATTAAGATTTCTATTTTCAGATTAAATCTATAGAGTTTTCTAACTCTAAGGATTTATATGAACTTCAGAATATTGATAGTTAATAATTTTGTGTGTGTTAAATATATATATATGAATTAAATAAAATAATTAAAATGCAGGCATGATGGGAGGAATAGTAATAAAGATATATAGAGTGGAGGAAGAAAAGAAACATGAAAATGTTGGTTGAAGATATGAAAGAGTGGAATGTGTGGACCCCACAACTCCAGGACATGCTCTGCATTTTCCTTTCTTTTTGGGTTGCATGATGCCCATGGCAATGGCATTGGACCATTATATTAGTAGTCTTCCCCTCCTCAACACCCAAATGCATTCTCTAATCTCTATGACCCCAATAACAAAAGAAAGTCGTTTAACAAACATGGTAGTTAATACAACTTTTATTACCTCTTAATCATAAAAAATTATGTGGCACAATTGTAATTATTGATGTGATCCAATTGCATTGCATGATGCAACTTGGAGCGAGCTCTCTTATCCTTCAAAGTGTCTATAAGTTAGTAAAGACATTAATCACTGTGTTGGACAATGTATATTCTGATTTAGACAAAAAAGTTGTGTTTTGTTACAAATTCAAAATCAAGGAGATTTCTTCAAGCAAAAGCTTTATATGAGACATTAGGCTATCCAACTCCAATAGTTAACTTTTAGAGGGTGTTATTCTCTCAAGAACTTGTATTCGTAGCAATGAATATTTTTATTGAGAGTTGACTAATCACAGAGGGTTATATGACCAATAAAAAGGATAACAATAATCGAGTAAAGAATCAATGAACTGTCCAACTAAAAAGAGTTAAGGGCCTCATAAAATTTTAGACTCTCTAACTTTAATAACTTTCTTTTTAGTATATATTTCTCTCTTTAACTTGTGTTTGGATCAGTTATATTCACATGTTTAATACACGAATAGAAAAAATATTCTCAAGATATTCATTCCCAAAAATGTTACATTGTCATAACATGAGAATATCTTTACTAAAGTAAGAAGACGAATTAAATGACTTTACCGTTATCACCACTAAGCTTGAGAATGTACGGAAGAAAGAAGGAAAACGGTTAGGTTTGGTAGGTCCCACCTCAACTAAGAATTGCTTTTCCAATACTGAACCTCTCTTTATGAAACATCCCAAAACAGAACAAAAAAATTAATTAAATAAATATTGTTATATTAGTAGTTTGATTAATATGCTTGCTTTTCTTATTATTATTGTTCGGTTATTTGGTAGCTTCAACTTTGTTGGTCCCCAACCCTACCCGCTTCTTTCGGCACCTAATCCAAAAAATGTTGAATGCAATCTCAACAATTCTATGGATACGTGAAAGTTCGGATTGGATAAAATGTATAAATTGTATAATTTGAGTCGTTGAATAAGAATATTATAATATAAATTTTAATTTTAATTTTTATATACCGATCTGAATCATATACTTTTTGCACTTGAGTACAGACAAATTCCAATTATATTAGGATAATATTATAGAGAACCAAGCTTGGTTGGTCTAGTGGTTAGTTCACTAGGTCGCTTAAGCAAGTGTTGGGGGTTCAAATCTCACCTTGTGTATGCAGCAACCAATTGGCCAGCGGCAAACCCTTAAATGGAGCTCAGATCCGCGGAGGATTAGTCCTTGGCCTGACGGGCTGGGGGATACCTTGGGAAACCAAAAAAAAAGATAATATTATAGAGATATTGTGAGCTTTGACTCACTTGTCACTAGCTCTCGGCTATTGAATCTATTTTGATATTAGTGACTATTTTTTAAAAAAAAATTAAAATAATACAAATCTCAAAACGTATTTAATGACTAAAAAGCAATGAGTCAAATTGAAAAGCTGCATTTATGCTTTTTGTAGCTTTTTCTTCCTATGCTGTCTTTTTTCTTTTTCTTTTCTTTCTCTTCCTATTTTCAGATCGTTGTGTTTTGTGAACTTGTGTATAATTCTAGTAATCTCAAGATTTTGTTGACCATGATTGATCTATAACTCTCGAGATTTTGTAAGTTGTGCAAAAAAAAAAATCTCTCGTTTAGCTTTTGTATATGTAAAATCCTTATGATCGATAAAGGGTATACCCATCACAAAATTTAAAGTTGAATCTGGAGACTTTTCAAATTTTAAATTCTGATAGAAAAGTTAACATATATCGTTTTTTTGTTCAAATTGTAAATTTAAATTGAGATCCTAAATCAATTTTTATAGTTGATGAGTTATTTTTACTTATTTGCACATAATTTACTAATTCTAATATTATTGTACATTTTAGCCAAATTTAATATTTGAATTATGTACAATTCAATTGAATTAAGTAATGAATATTTTGTGTTTATATATATATATAGTAAAAAGGAAAAAAAAATTAATTCTAAAAAATAGACTTCAAGGAGAGACTCATCATTGTGGCTAGAACTAAATATATAGGCTTAATCTAATATAAAAAAAAAAATCATTATCAGTAAGTTGCTTTGAAGTGAAGTGTAAGAATAATTAAGCTTGGTGTGTGTTTAGGAATGAATAAAACAACTTATGAAAATTTTCTTCTCAGAAAAGAAATTAGAAAGCTTCAATTGTAATTGTAATGATCTTTAATTTGGGGTTTCCTATCAAATTTTTCGGCCTTAAATAATAAGTGAATGAGACTGTCCCATTCTATTAATTATAAATGAATTACCTAACCCCAATTAATTCTTTTGCCCTTTTGGCTTTAAAACATTCAATAAACATTATTTTGTATGCTATTAATTATTGTACTTACTAGCATTACAAGATAGGGACATTTTTCAACAAAAAATTTATAAAATTTGTTAATGTGGGAATTATATAAAATATAATGATGTGGCGGCAGAAAATTTTAATTAAATTCAAATCAAACTGAATGGTTTTTGCATGTTGTTTAATTTAGGCCTGTATTTTGTTTGTCGAAATTAGATTATTCATCGTCAATCATAGTGATTAATTTTTTTACGACTTAAAGATACCTCAAAAGATATTATAACTGGTTTAACTATCTAAGAATTTAAAGTTTATCCACATATAATTTAAAGCCAAAAATCAAATCTTTTACATTTGGTTAAGAATACATAGATGAGTCTATCTACCACTTCTAATTAGGAATTAATTAAATTCATATGATTAGAGAGATATAGTACTTTATTTACTAATGCTGGTTCAAATAATTGAAATTGAAGCCCATAAATATTTTACTATTTAAAATGGTTTATAAGTCAAAGTCCATTGATTTTTTTTATTTATTTTATATAATATTGGGCGGCAAGTAGTGATCATTGTCATGAATATGAATAATTGAATATTATGAAGTTCATTCTTTAAAAAAAAGAATATTATGAAGTTCAATCCGCAAACTTTCTTGTAAAAACAAAAAAACAAAATCATCAACGTCAATTATTCATGACTTACTTACAGATTAATATTCCTTAATTAAATTATAAGTTACACAAATCCAAATAGGTGTTAATTAATTAACCTAACTGAGTTATAGATAAAGATGGAAAATATTGTTTTATATACAAATTTCAAAAAGTAAAATAATGGTGTTTTGTGAGAGGAGAGTTGCATAGGCAAACTTGCTTTAAAGTTTTGGGAAAGAAAGAATAAAAGCTTTTCAATATTGCCAACAAATTAAAATCAACTTCAACAAATTAAACAACGTATTCATTAATCAATGTATGTGGTGGAATTCCATTTCTGCTTCTTCTTTTTCATGTCAAAGATAAGTACAATTCTATTTGTCTATTAGTGGACTTATAAAAAATAACATTAGTTATTTAATGCCATTTTGTAAATCACTGACATTATATTCAATAACAATATTTGTTAATTTTGTTATTATAAATGAAGTTAAAATGCTCTTTACAGAATCGCTAACGTCAGTTGTTATAGAACTGACACTAATAAAGATAATTTTTAACTAATGTTAAAATTATATATTTTTGTAATGCCACTCCCATCCACATGTATATATATAATTGAGTTTTAAGAATTGGGATCTTCATCCAAAATAGGAGATTTAGGCGTTGTTTGGTTATAAAAATGTTTGAGGGAATGGGAATGTAATCTGGCTGTGATGTGAATGGAATAAAATTGAGTAAAATGACGGTCATTTTACCTTTTATGTTAAAAGTGGGAATGGAATAAAAGTAAGTAAAAAATAAGGGCAAAAAATAATTTCATTAAATTGCAAAAAGTAAGATATGTTTGATATGAAGAATGTTGGATTAGAGCCAAAATACGCCCTACAAACAAGTAACCAAATGGGGCCTTAATTAGTAATTAATGCATGCCAAAAATATAATAATTAATAATCCAAGGCAATTAGTTTAGTATATTTGATTTTTCTTAAAAGTAATATTAATAATATATTAATTTTAAACATACATGCTCTTTTTTGGTTTCCTACAGGTATCTTTCAATTGGAGGCAATCATGTTCGAGCTAGCTAAGGTCCTATAACAGGGGTAGAGCTCTCCCAACAGAGGTTTTTTCATACACAAAACTTAAACCCAAGACCTTACTTAAATTGAATAAAGTACTTACCACTCTAACCAACCAAATGCTGATAAAATTATTCTCAAGTGAACGCATGGAGAATTGAACCCTGCCCAGCACCTTAGGGTTATTGAATGAAATTGCTTTGTTACATACTAATGAAATTGCTCTCGCCAAAAAGAAAAGAAACATACATATATGTTGAAAATATTTTTAATGAAATTGCTTTCTTACATACTAGTTATACATATTTTGATACTTGGCTAGTATAAAATATTACACTTACTTTAATTTCCCTTATTTTTTTAAAAATGTTGATTACTTTTTTATGTAGAATAAGACCTTTTCCTTTTTAATTTTTAATAAATATCTTCTTCCATAAGTAATTCTATTTAAAGCATAATGGGTATTAAAATGTGAACTTATTTTTGACAAGAATCTAAATCATGGCTTACCACAGTGTATTCATAAAGTCTCAAATTTGTGTTCTTATTTAAGTGATATCAAACTACATATTACTCGGCTCGGACTCGAACCAATCCTTCCTGACTGCGTGATATTCTTAATTTAAGAATGATACAATATAGACAAAATGGTTTTGTTATGTGGAATCAACATATTTATAGAAAGGTAGATGCGCGAAGACGTGTTCAAAGTATGGGCTGAACCAAACTGTTCAGTAAAAGCCCAATAAAAATCCACTAATTAGTAAGGCCCATCTTAATTTGTTTATTTTTGTATGTTTATGTTTCACATATTCCTCCATTCTTGGCCCAAATGCATGGTAGGCCGACATAACAATAGAAAAAGTATTTCACTTTTGTAAGCTGGCTTCGAAATTAACATTGCCGTGAAAATTATTATTTAGTCTATGAATTTTAAAAATAAATTATTTGATCCTTGAATTTACACTCTCGTCAACCATTTAGTCATTGAGATATTACCCGTTAAGTTACCGCGTGATACATGTGACTGTTATGTGCTAACATGGCGCCGTTAATAATTAATTTGCTACCATGTTCAAAATTTAAGAACTAAATAGTAGTTTGACCAATAACTCAGGGACTAAAAAGTAATTTACCACATTTATAAGACAACCTAATACGAGAATATATTAAATATTTTAGAAAATTTCTTGCATTGAAAAAATTAAAATGGAAAATATCTATATATATTCTTGCAGTATTATTGTACACTTGAGCAATTTGCCTCTATCACTAAACCAAAAGACTAAAACACTACCAAGTTTTTTTATTGGTGTAGTCAATTTATTATATGAATCGGAAAAGTCGTAAGTTTTGAAAGTGAAGCATTATAAAACATTGTAAATTGCATTGAAAGGAAGCAATACAAAAATTCGCAGTGATAAAAAGAAAGAGGTTCGTGTCACTTTTAATTTGTAGGAAAACAAATGTTTGGGGGACCATAAATGCATTGCAATACCAACTTATATTTAATTAGGCATCTAAAAAAATTGGTTGGTGTGGGTATGTAAGTGTGTGTGTGTATATATATATCATGATATAATTTGTAGTATATATTGATTAAGACTAAATTTTTCTTTAGACATTTAATCATATTTCTCTAAGATTTAGTTTTGAAGTTTGATTATACACTTGTTCAATCACTAACTTAGTTACTTATTTTGGAGTATTTAATCATACAAGTTTTGCCATATATACATTTCAAAAATTTGCCTACATGCTAGCTATAGATTAATCTCATGAAGTTTGTGGCTCGGTCACAAAGAGGTGATCTATAAATAAATAATTAAGGGATTAGCAAATATATTAAGGTTAAATCTAAAAAACTAGTCTAAACTTTATGACACACAAATTAATTAAATTTGTGGTGAGTTTTTGGTTGCAACCTAAAAGAATTGTTATTGAAACTTGAAAGTGAAGTTTTAGAAAAACAAACACAGAAAGGTTATCATTAGTGTTTTTTTTTTAAAAAAAAAATATCAAGCTAAATCATATTATAAAAAAAAAAAGTTAAACAATACTTATAATTAATTGTTCAAATAACTTCAATCCAATAATACACAAGAAAAATAACTTATAAACAGTATTGAATTAAAAAAACGAAATAAAAGCACAATTGATTTTATAAATATATAATAATTTTAAGATGAAAATTTTTACCGATCTTAATGTTGTCAACAAAATATTTACCAGCATACACTTCCTGCGTATCAGAGAAGTTGTGCATGTTTAGCTTAACTACTCATCGTCTCTTGTCTTTTATCACAAGACTAATTTATTGGAAGTGCCCAACCAAATTAATTAACCTTTACATAAAAAGCAATTGATTTTTGTATCTAGTTACATGAATATTCCAACTAATAATTTGCGGTGGAATTTCACCTTTAAAAGGCTAATAATATAATGCATTGTCTTAAGACATTCAAGGAAATAGTTTATAAAAAAGAAAGAAATTCAAGGAAATAAAAGAGATGGAATAGATTAAGAAAATCCATAAGCATGCAGGATGTATTGTAAAAGCCAAATAACAAATTAAAATCATAATTAGAAAGGCAATATATCCCTCCTCCACTGTACTAAAGGCACCACAGTGGCCTAAGCACCTTATCTCTTGCCTTAAAATGTTGTTCTAATTTAATACTCACGTGATTAACGACCAATTCTTATAATATATGTAAAACAAGAATCATCATTCATCATCCACCATATATATATATATATATATATATATATATATATATATATATATATATATATTTGCTTAATTAGTTGAAAATACTATATATTGTCTATTGTTGTATAACTTAAATGTAGAATCTCCGTTATTATTTTATTTTTTTTAATTTTTCAAGGTATCTTCCAGCTCGACAGGCCAATGACTAATCCTCCGCGGATCTGAGCTCCATTTAAGGGTTTGCCGCTGGCCAATTGATTGCTGCATACACAAGGTGGGATTCGAACCCCCAACACTTGCTTAAGCGACCTAGCTAGGAAGCTAACCACTAGACCACCAAGCTTGAGTTATTATATTTTAATACTTCTTTATTGTTTTGGTATAGATTTTTTAAGAAAAATTAAACAAACTCAATCATACATGTTTGAGTTATTTAATATAAAAATTATTTCTCGTTTAATATATAATAATCAATATATCAACTAGCTAGTAATTAATTAACATATTATATATATATATATATAGTTATAGTTATAGTTATTGGAACTTAAAAATCTAAGAACTTCTAAAGTTGCCTATCAATCTCACCTAGTTTTGGAAAAATTTTCCCTGAAAGTGTATTTTTCAAGGCAATGTTTAATTTTTTTAAGAAACAAAAAAAAAGTGATTTGTTTCTTTAATGAGGCTAGCTAATCGACATCTCAAAGTCAAAAACTAGAGGTTCGGTCCTCAATCCCTATATATATTTAGGTATGTTCATTTGCAAGAAACATCTATAGAAATGAAAATAGTAGAGCTCACTGGGTCCCACTTATTTTTTTACTTTTTCATTTCCATCAACTTTAAAAAAAAGAAAAAAATACAAAATATCTATTATATCACTCTGATTTAACATGATTTGACACAATTATAACTTTATTTTCCTTTTATTATTTTAATATAAGGGATAAAATGATCATTTTAATATATTCTCTTTCTATTTCCATTACCAAATTTTTACTACTAAACACATCAAATATATTCCATTTTTATTTCTGTTTCCATTTTCATTTTTATTTTTACCTAATACCCTTCGTGTTGCTCCTATATTCTAGTACTCCATGGCTTTATTATTGCTCTTTGTATCTTTATAAAGTTTCAACTTTCAAACTTTAAGACTCGGGGGTTCATTGGTCAATATATTAATTTTTTATTTAACAAAATTGAAAAAAATATATATATACTCACAAATAATGACATGTATGTAGGCTGTATTAATGGATATATATATATATATATATATATATATATATATCACTTACTTTTCAATTGTTTGATGACTTACTAAACTAATTTTCTTGTCATTTTCAATCTTTTAAAAATTACATTGCCCTTCCCCACATATCCTAATATTATACTGTCCTCCCCTTTTATTTTAAATATTATACTGCCCTCCCTTGACACATAAAAATACAAAACACTTTAATCCAAATATTATATTTCTTTAAAAAATTTTGTCAAAATAGAGATTGCAAAAAAAAAAAAAAAATCCATTGATTTCTAAAGGAGAATGGTATTTAGACTAAGGTATTTCAGTATTTGGTATTTTTATGTATCAAGAGAGGGGCAGTGTAATATTTAAAACGAGAGAGGAGGGTAGTGTAATATCAAAATCTGTTAGGAGAAGACAATGTAATTTCCTCATATTTTTACTCAAAACTTCTAATTTAGATGGTACTCAAAATAATTAGGTATCGAATTGGAATACTTGTGTAAATATAAATATCCCTCTTTAAAGAGTTCTATTGTGGTTGTAAGATTTTCACTAATTCAAATTAAATTATTTTAAACACAATAAACTTTTGAATATTAACAATTTTTAATAATAAACGGCTAAACAATGTGGTCCTAACTCCTAAGCGCCCTATCTCTTGCCCAGAAATCTTGTTTTAATACAAGTGAGGAGTTGGTTCAAGTGGTAAGCGACTTGATATCGTTTAAGTAAGATTTTGAATTTGAGATTTTGTGAATGCAACTATTTTCGTCAGGAGACTCTTCCACCATAGTTAGGTGCATAACGCAAATTGCGTTTGGATTAATCAGGACAGTGTCTCAAAGATCAAAAAAGAAATATTGTTCTAATTTAATACCCACGTGAGTTTCGACTTACGACCAATGCTTATAATTAATAATGTAAAAGAAGAATGATTTCATCAAGCATTTTTGTTTATGCTTAGTTGATAACACTATTAACTACTATATATATATATATATATATATATATATATAACTTTAAATGCAGAATATAATCTCCATTATTATATATAAAGTTGCTGAATTGTGAAGATTATTTATATGTCATTTGATAATTAAAAATAATAATAATAAAAATACAAAAGTTTTACTTAATTTGTTTTCTATTAATGGCCAGTGCAATTGTTAAATAATTTGTGATGTATGTGTGTGAAAAAAAAGTTTTATATCGATTAAAAGAGAATAGTCTTTCTAGTATATTAATAGAATTTAGACAATATATTTAAATAAAATTAATATATATATATATATGTCAAAAAGATTTATTCTTAAATAATTTAAACGACTTGTTGTTCAAAAAGGTTTCAAGGAGTTAATTTTGATATCTTTTAAAAAAAATGTCTGTTAATTCTCATATACTACAGATAAATCTCTTTGAAAAAAAAAGAATTTATAAGCCTAAAAAACCCGGAAATTCCTTTTGTTTTTCAATTCTTTCTGCTAACAACAATAACATCTTTATTATCGTCACACAATAAAATTAAATTTTTTATACTTAATTTATAAAATACACGGTCGCACACTCGCATAAACCAAAAATATTTTAAGTCTAAATTTGAAGTTTTCTCGATGAGCATTCACTAATTACATTTTAAAGTTAGAAAAACATATTTATATAATTATGCAATTTGTATGCCATATATAATAATAATAATAATTTATTATATAAAGAAAAAAAAAAAGCAGAACCCTTACATTTTATTTACTTTAGATACAAACCAGAGCATTGGTGAGTCCAAGGTACGTATAATCATTGTGAATAATTTTTTCGCATTGTAAATTTTTTAAAAGATGATTTTTTACTAGTCACGAAACCTTTTTTCATTAAATACTTAAGAAATCTAGTTAAATACTAAATTTTGTAGAGATCTTTTGTGATATTCTGTCAAACTAAAGATTTATTAATTAACAAGGCGCACTTTTTGGCTAAAGGTCTATTTTAGTCCTTAATGTTTGCATGAAGTTTAATATTGGTCCTCAATGTTTCAAAAGTTTAATGTTGGTCATCGAGCGTAACACCGTTAACTTTTTGCCGTTAAATGATGACGTGACATGCTTATATGGCATACCCTCTCTCCTACGTGTCATATTTTAATGACGTGGTATGACACATCACTGCCACTTCACCCCAGATGATGATGATAATTAATGATGATGATGAAGGAGAGAAGATGATGATGTGGCAATGTGGGGTGACGTGGCAGTGATATGTCGTCATGCCATGTCATTAAAATATGACATGTAGGAGAGAGGGTGTGTTATATAAGCATGTCACGTCATCATTTAACGGGAAAAAATTAACGGTGTTACGCTCAAGAACCAAAATCGACAAAAATAAAATAAAATTTTGAGGACCAACATTAAAGTTCATGCAAAAATTGATGACTAAAATAGACCTTTAGCCTGCACTTTTTTTAAAGAATGTTTTTTTTTACTTATAAATTTGAGAGAATATATATTAGAGATCTTTTATCATTTTCATTTATCATATTCCACTAGGGTTAAAATAAATATTTTTTAAGTAATACATGTGCCAATTTAATTAGGTCAAGAGAATAATATTTTTTAAGGTAAATTCCTACGAAATTTTATAAGGAGAAAAAGTACAAATATCGTGAGGTCAATTGATCCATTAAAGTTTAAACCTTTTCCTTTGGAGCCAATTTTTTAATTATATATTAGGTGATCAAGATGCTTGGAGAAAGTCTAAGGTTTAGGCAATGAAATGTATTTATAAATTTTAGAGTTTATCTTGGGCTAATAGCTCAATACGAGGTGAGCAAGAGTGTTATAATCATGTGTCAGGTACGTGTAATTTTAATTTATTGTAGTCAAATATTATATTATCAATAATAATTATTTTTTGTTATATTTTAAAATAACAAAAAAAGACATGCACGTCTTATTATAAGAAAATTGAATAATTTTAATAACTTAAATTTCGACAATCACGTAATTGTTGAAAAAATATAATTTTTTTAAATAATTAAATTTTAACTGTTAAAATATATAATAATTATTGATAATACTTTTTTGGATAAAATTTTTAAAAGATATTTTTTTACGAAAAATGTTATTAAAAAAATAATAATATTATCGATTATTGACCGTAAAAAATATTATTATTAATTTTTTAACAAAATATTTTGATGGTCAAAATTTAATTGTCGACATTAATAATCATTAGATGAATGTAATTATTCATTATCATTTAATAACTAATTATTAGCATCAACTAATATATATATATATATATATATATATATATATATATATAGTACATTATATATGAATAATTTTGTATTATTGAAATGGTAATTGGAACTTTCTTAATTATAATAAGTTATACCTTCATCTAGTTTTGGAACTTGAAAAAAAGAAGTGTACTTTTCATAATTGATAAAGACCGAGACCAAAGAATTTAAAGGAATTGACTAATCTGTTGGTTGATTTAAAATATAAAATTTATACAGATTTTGAACAAAGACTTGATTAAAAAACAGAGAAATCAAAACGGTGTGATTGGATAATTGGAAGACCATCCAAAATTGCCTTACGCACACACACACACACATATGACACACCACATACACTCCCTATATATTAATTACCTTCCTACCTACTTCTTTCCTATCTACTCTTCTTCTTCTTCTTTGATCTCTCTCTAATTCTTTCAACCATGGTTGCAGCTGAAGTATTCCCCGATACAACCCTTCAGTCTCAGCCTCAGGCAATTCCTATAATGTCCAGAGACAACACTTTCCCTCCAAGGAGGTACTATCATTATGCATGTCTTACAATTTCCATCTCTCTTTTAGACAGATCTCTTGACATTTTAATTTAGGGTATTCAACGAACATCTTTCTGTTCATATCCAACTGTTATCTGTCATGTTAACAAGCTTTATAAGAGTATTTTAATCATTTTACATTTTAGTGGCTTCAAGTTTAATGATTAAAATGACTAAAATAATATCATAATTATTAAAATACTTTCATAAAATTAAAGATCAGGATTAACATATAAGATTTTAAAACTCAAGATGTATGTGTTCCTCACCCATAACTAAAGGGTTTCATTGCATTTTAGCTTTAATTCCAGAGGCAAAGTAATTTTTAGTTTCCGAATAGTTGGCCAAATTATTATTTAGTCCCCGAATTTTGAAAAAAAAAATATTATTTTTGTCATCGAATTTATAACTCTGTAAACTATTTAGTCTTCTGGATATTACTTGTTAAATAACCGAATGACATGGCCGTTAATTGATGACGTGGACATACTCATCTCCTCGTTTCTCATCTCGTGTTGTCAAAAATTGGGTCGATGACCCCTTCTTTATATTTTCGGAGTCAAACTTTGCTTGATGTGCAGTTATGACGGTTATATATTATGCCTCGTCTTCACAGACAAAATCCTCTCTTATGTCAGCAACGACACCCATATTGTCGTCGTTCCATATCAACAAATAATAGCCACCTCACTCAATTATCTAAATAACATTTAAAAAATGAAATTGTTGACCTAATTACAACTTTAAAAACTAAATAATATTTTTTAAAATTTCAAGAATTAAATAATAATTTCACCCATCATCAACTAAAAAATAAATTCTCTCTTCATTTTCTAATATTATCCGAGTGAGTGTAACGACTTTTTTTACAGATTAGAAGGCAAAGTGGCTATAGTTACGGGAGGAGCAAGAGGAATAGGCGAAGCAACCGCAAGAATCTTCGTGAAGCAAGGAGCCAAGGTCGTAATCGCTGATGTGGATGACGCGCTCGGAACTCTACTCGCCCAAACCTTATACCCTTCCGCCACCTTCATCCACTGTGACGTCAGCTCCGAACACGACGTCGAGAACGCGGTGAGCTCCACGCTCTCTCGCTACGGCCAGCTCGACATAATCGTCAACAACGCTGGCGTCTTGGGCAACCAGAAGAAGCACAAGAGCATCTTGGACTTCGACGCGCAGGAGTTCGAGCGCGTGATGGGAGTGAACGTGAAGGGCGTGGCGCTGGGGATGAAACACGCGGCCAGGGCGATGATCCCGAGGCGTCGCGGGTGCATAATATCGACGGCGAGCGTGGCGGGAGTCACGGGTGGGCTTGGGCCCCACGCGTACACGGCGTCCAAGCACGCGATTGTTGGGCTGACGAAAAACGCGGCGTGCGAGTTGGGGAGATATGGGATTAGAGTAAATTGTGTTTCGCCATTTGGGGTGGCGACTTCCATGCTTGTGAATGCATGGAGAGGGAATGAGGAAGAAGAGGAAGAGGGAGGGAGTGGAAGTTTTGGTGGGTTGCCTATGGAAGAGGAAGTGGAGAAGATGGAAGAGTTTGTGAGAGGAATGGCGAATTTGAAAGGAAGCACTTTGAGGGGAAAGGATATTGCAGAGGCAGCACTTTATCTTGCTAGTGATGAATCAAAGTATGTTAGTGGTCATAACCTTGTTGTGGACGGTGGAATTACCTCCTCAACAAATCTTGTGGGCTTGTAATTTTAATTTGGTGGCAAAATATTATTTAGTCTCTGAATTGTTGGTTAAATTATTATTTAGTCTTTTAATTTATTAAAAATACTATTTAGTCCTTGAAATTTTTAACTATGTTACTATTTAGTTCACGAATTTGACAAAATACTATTTAGTCCCCAAATTTGTAACTATATCAACTATTCTCCAAACTTGACAAAAATACTATTTAATCACCGAATTTACAACTCTATCAACTATTTAGTCTCATGACTATTACCCATTATAGTTGACAGAACTGCAAATTCGGTGATTAAATAGTATTTTTGTCAAATTTTGGGACTAAATAATTGATATAGTTACAAATTCGGGGACTAAATAGTATTTTGTCAAATTCTGGGATTAAATAGTTGATATAGTTAAAAAATTTCGGGGACTAAATAGTATTTTTAATAAATTCGAGGACTAAATAATAGTTTGACCAACAATTCAAGGATTAAATAGTATTTTCCCCCTTTAATTTGTTACTTACATTTAATTAGTAATGTAGGGTAGGATACATCCTTGTAATATATTTTCAATTAGTATTGTTAAATTGTTTTCAAGTGTAAGACATTGAGTACTCTAGTCTTAGTTTGTCATTTTATTTTTGGTGTAAATGTATTCCATTACCAAAAGAAAAAATTGCTCATTTTCTAATATTTTAAATGTTAGAATATTATGTTAGCCCAATAATTACATTTAACTTGTGACCAATTGGGGTTGGGTCTAATAAAGACGTTAGTTTTTCATAATATATATGATGAATTAAAGTTTAAATTTTTATTGAGAGAAATATAATGATTGTATTTAGGATGCAAGAGAATGGAGGAAAATAGAACTGCTAGCTAGCTAGGGAAGTGAATTTAAAAACCTTTTTTGTTTGGGTTTTCAAATTAAAAAAAAATTAGATAAAATTTTTATATTTTTATTATAAAATTCTTTCAATCGTAAATTTTATTTATATTCTCTCTCCTATCTCCTATCTCCTATAAATGATATGTACAATATTATTCCTTATACATTTTGGAGAAGAAGAATGAAAGATTTTACAAGACTTCTTAGGTGGCGTTTGATAGGAAGCGAGTGTTTTGGTGGGAAATAGAATTATGGAAATGGATATAGAAGTGGAAATGGAAGATAAAAAGTGTGTTTGGTATATAGGGAAATAGAAGTGGAATATTGAAAGTGATATTGTTTGGTATGGTAGGAAGAATATAGGGAAGTGAAAAATAAAATTATAAAAAGATATTTTTACCCTTATTTAAATTATGTACCATGTAGAGGAAGCATTATTGGTATTTTTATATTAAGGGTATAGTAGTATTTTTACTTCAACTTGATAGGAAGCAAATCAACTTCCATCCCTTTAGTCATGGAATGGAAGTATACTCACCTCCTTTGATGGAAGTGTGCTCACTAGGAAAGTATACTCACTAGCTAGCAAACACACTACAAATGGTGAGAAAACTCCCCTTCCCTTATGTTCCTGCCTACCAAACGAGCTCTTATTAGAATGCCTATGGTGAGAGGGAAGCTTCAAATAAGTAATGTTCCTTGTGTTAAAGTGTTTGGTAGAAGGGAAATATTGATCATATGAGGAACTATATAAAATCATGAGTAGTGGGGAAGATAATTTGCTTGATAGTGAAGAGGGAAGTTATGTATTGGGTAGGGAAGTATTTATACAAAGTCTAACTCACCCCAAAAAAACAATCAAAAGGAGATAATTATCTTAACATATATATACAACTTGTTAGTCATTTAATTAAACAATGTGAGACTTTTACAATATGATCATCTCTATAGTACTATATACACTGATCATATGCTCCAGGAGATATATATATATATATATATATATATATATATATATATATATATATATATAAAACTGTATTCGCGTGTTAACAATAGTAAAAAAAATTTCCGGCCTGGTACCCAAAAAAATGGAAAATGAAAAGGAGTGATAAATATATGTTATAATTGGAGTATATATCAACTTTGGATCTTGAAATGATACGTATCTTATGTGGGAAGTATATATTTAATTGAGCCATAACATTCATGCTATAAAGTTTAATAGATGATGACTAGTGATTATATATATGGAAACTTAGAATGGAAGGCAAGCAATAGAAAAGGAGAAATGAATGAAGTAGGAACATTTTTCATTTTTGTATTGTTGCCTGAATATTCAATTTCCCTATGGATATCCACACTAAAACTTTGCTTTAATTTCAACTCTTCTCATGGTTGAATTCATGAAGCATTATTCACCAAAAAAAAAGAAGAAGAATTCGATAAGAATTTGATATATACGTCTCTTCATACATATATATTTTCTAATATATATAAATATTTAATGATATCTTTTACTTCGATCAAATCTTATTTTCTCAGACAATGACATAATTAGTAGTCAATGAAAAAAAAACATTATACCATTAATATAATCTTAAATTAAGAAATTATTCGAAACATCAAGTAAATAATTTTAACATTAGTTATTTAACATAACAACATTTGTTAATGAATGGTAAAGGTAATTTTTAAGTAATTTATTATTTTTTTGTAGTGAGTTGATTTTAACCTTTAAGAAATATATTGCATTACCCTAATATATATATATATATATATATATATATATATATATGTATTAATTAATTAAATTTATGAGTTATATATAACAGGCATTATTTCTTGGCCATATCTTCTTGAATATTCTACGGACTAATGCGAGCAGAAGAGAACTTCTCCCATAATTGTGTATTTAATGTTGGCAATTAGATGATTAAATATAAAGGAAAGTGGTGGGAGTGCCAAAGTTAGATCCAATTAGAGAAGTTTTTAATTAATTAAGCCTTCAAGCGCTAGCTAAGCAGGAAGCAAAGCATTAATTACTTATAGAGCCACCTACTACACTAGTATAAATTCGTCTTTAAATTAAAGAGGGCGATCTGTTCCTTTTTTCTCAATGGTCATTATCATTTAATTAATTAAAAAAAAAAAAAATTTATATGTTGTTGTTTACATGCTTTTATGTGTCAATTTTTTTTATGTCATCTTCTCAAAATTGACACATGTCTTTTTTTTAATTGGTTAACCTTAGGAAAATCATGTAAACAACAGCATATAAGTTTTGTCCAAATAAAAATATAATGTGAGAAAATCATGAGAGAGAGAAAATAAGAATAATGATAATGATGTTTTTTTTAAAAACAGGATAATGACAAAATTGACATGCACGTACGTACATATAAATCTTTTAGTATATCTACATAGATATGGCACTGGACCCTTTCTGTTAATAGTCTCTCAAAATAGATATTTAATAATTTATTAAATACAAAAAAAAGTATGGGATGATGTGGGAGTGGGAAAGAGAAAGTAGATATGGTAGTAGTTGCTATCAAAATGAAAAAACAAATAATTTGCCATGATTCAATAATTTATTATTTTAAAATATAAAAATAATATTTTTATATTATATTTTTAAAAAAAATAGAAAACAAATTACATACATGCATGCAAAACCTCTAGTATATATATATGGCTCTGACCCTTTCTGTCAATGGTCTCTCAAAAAAGTATGGGCGATGTGGGACAGGGAGAGAGAAAGTAGACATGATGAATAATTAATATCAAAGTTGAGAAACAAATAACTTCTCATGATTCAATTTATTATTTTAAAATATAATAATAATATTTTTATATTATATTTTTTTAAAAATTACATGTACAGCCTATAATATATAATATACTTATAGTTTGAGAGTTGGATCAAAGCTGTCATATGGTCATGAATTAATACCATCATAATTAATATTGTCCTATAAATAAGGGGGTGCATGGTCATAGACTCATAGTTGTATGGGTGGGTTGACCTTGAAGGGATTAACATTTTTTTTTTAACCCATTGACTAATAAACATTTTGTATATGACAGGCATGGTCAAGAGTTTTCTTTGGGGCTAAACAGTTAACAACAGTAGTCAGAAGAATTTATTGCTAAAATATGGAAATTTGGAGATTAGTGTTTTAGAAAAATATTTACAACTAATAATCTCAAGTTTAAAGGGTATTTAATTTTGACTAAAATGCAACGAGGCTCCTTAAATTTTGAGACATCAAGTGCAAAAGCTTACAGACGATAAACCCCTTAATCTTTTAATTTGGAGCACTCAGCATTATCCTGTCTACATTTAGTCTTAATCGATATGTCCCGTAAGCATTTGTGAGGATATTTTAATTATTTTACATTTTAGTGGGCTCCAAATGGAATGACTAAAACAACTAAAGTAACATTATAATGATTAAAATATCCTCACAAAATATGTTTACATAATAGATAACAACTAAAATAACATCTCAAAATATACTTACGTGATAGACAACAATTAAAATACTCTCACAAAATGCATGTGCTTACGTAATAGATAATAATTAAATGTGAATGGAAGACTGACGGAAAAAAACATTAAGAATAATAGTGCATGTATAATATTGTCATAATCAATTTCATAAAACACATTAAAATATAAAAAGCAATCACTACTGTTTTGTTTTCAACTCTGCCGACAGACTCATCATCATTAGCTTCCATAATCAACTATGATCAAGCTAAGGTTTCCTTATTCATAGCAATGATCATGCCTTACTTTTTATTTTCACATATACAAATCATGACACATATACAAATTGTGAAACTTTAAAGGGTGTGTTTGGTAAAAAGAAAAGAGGAGGGAATGAGAATGGGAATAGGAATTGAATGGGAATGGGAATGGAAATGTTATGTCAATGTGATGTGATGTGAATAGAATAAAAATGGATAAAATGACTATTTTATCCTTACATTAAAAGTAGGAATAGAATAAAAGTGGATAAAAAAGCAAAGACAAAAATATAATTTCATCACATTGTAAAAAGTGGGGTTTATTTGATAGAAAGAAAAAAAGAGGGAGAATGGTTCTTCCTTTCTTTTTCCATAATCATTTCTCCATTCCATACATAGCCTAATTTTGCTAGACTGTTTGGTGTGATTGCTGATGATGAATTAGAAATTTAGAATATTAATTATGTCTATTCATTCCTTAATCCTTATGAAGTTTTTTCATGATCAACAACTTAAAAATTCCTAATAAGAAATCTATATATTTTAAACAAAGTCTAAAGATATGATTAAGTGCTTAACAATAATAATTTTTAATTTAAAACAAATTCAACTATCATTAGTTCTTGAAACTCAAGTAATTTAAGAATTGATGTAGAATTGTCGAAATCAACAAAATAAATTTTCTATTCTAACAATTAGATTTGAGTATAACGTGAACAGAGACGAATCCATAGGAATTGGTGACTCACTTTTTTTTTAATAAACAAGAATAAATTAGAAAGAATCAATGTAAAAAAATAAAATAAAGGGTGAGGGGTTGAGGTTGATAGGCTAAAACAAAATTGAATTAATAGTGCAATGAAATTAAGCATGAGCATGCCTAAGTTTGCCAAAGTAAAACACAGTTTAAACAAAATTGAGCGTGGATCGACACATTTAAGTTCGTAAAAATAATATGAGTAGAGAAAACCTATAGAAAAGATTTTCAGCTAGACCAATTTCATATTAACAAGTTAAGAAACTTTTTTCACTTGTTCTAAATTAGTTGAAAAAGTTATGAACATATATTACGATTCATTCAATTAACAACATTATAATCTAGAAGAAAAGAACTAATGCAACTTAATAAAAATGAAAAATTACTAAACTACCGAGTCTAAGAAATTTACTCGTTAGTTTCTCTTTCATATATTCATTTATAATTTTACCATAAATTCCTTTTTACAAAAACTTGATATTTTACTTATCCAAAAAAAAAAACTTGATATTTTCACCATTAGTTTCTCTCTTTTTTCAACGGTCTCTTTCATATATTATTATTTTTTGGTCGGATCTTTCATATATTATGGAAAATTGGGGAAAAAAAAGGTCAAAACCTCAAATTAGTCCTTTATGTTTGCACGAAGTTTCATATTGGTCCTTTATGTTTCAAAAAGTCCAAATTAGTCCTTTATGTTTGCAAGAAGTTCCAAATTGGTCCTTCCGTCCAAGTCCGTTTATTTTTTAAGTTAAGTGCTGACGTGACATGCTGACATGGACACACCATCTCTCCTACGTGTCAATTGAAGCTGACGTGGCATGCCATGTCATCGCCACATCACTGCCACATCATCATCCAATATCATATGTGATGACGTGGCGCTGACGTGGCAGTGACGTGGTGCTGATGTGGCATGACACGTCAGCACTTAACTTAAAAAATTGATGGAAGTGGACGGAAGGACCAATTTGGAACTTCTTGCAAACATAAAGGACCAATTTGGACTTTTTGAAACATAAAGGACCAATATGAAAATTCGTGCGAACATAAAGGACTAATTTGGGGTTTTGACCGAAAAAAATGTTGGTACTCTTTTTTGGGCTCCAAATGGATGTAGATATTTCAGTCTCCCATTAAATTATCGAATGAGCCCAATATTACAAAAGAAGCCCATATATTTTATAACGGCCTAAAGCCCAGTATTATGCGTAGCCTAGTTTATTGGGCTCAAGCTCAAGTTTAAAAGACCAATATTTATAAATGTTAAAAAATATACTTATAACGGCCTGAAGACCAATATATATTTAAAAGCCCAGTGTTGAATTACAAATGTTTTAAATTCTAAATATCTATTTATAAATGTTAAAAAATAAGGTTAAAAATGAAATAAAATCTGAACTTTATTTATAATTACAAATATATATTGTAAGATCAAGCATATTGGTTTTTTTTTTTCTGAAAGGTTAAATTATTATTTTTGGTCTCTATAGTTTTATTGAATTTTTAATTGGGTGTCTACCACATAAAAGTTTGTAATTAACTTCCTATTGTTTAACACTTTAAATTTAATCCATTCTCTTAAAATTTTTTCAATAAATTTATTGATATTCTAATCATATATGAATTTAACATTATAACCCTACAAGATTAATAATTTAACCATTTTAATTTAGAAAACCCTGACCCCATCTCATAACTCTAGTAGATTCCTAGACTGGTCAATGAAATGAGACTAAAGCCTTTGTCATTTTCTATATATATACTCCTACCAAAATGAAGCATATATATTAAATATTAATTATCTGTCATCTCCTCTAATTCACAAAGGTACATTAATTAAAGTTAATAATGACATTTTAATATATTAATAAATAAATTAACAGTTATTTATTTATTTAATAATAATAATAAATTAATTAGATATTGATATCCATTTATCTACTTAATATTAATAACATCATAATTTATATATGCCATTCTTCATTATTTTACAGTCAAAAACACTTATTTATATAATTTTACCAAACACAAATTGGTTTCTAGCTACTAATAAAAATACTTCTCAACTCAATTTGTCAAACATAAACTGCTACTCATTCACAGCACTTTTAAAGAACTCTATTTAAAAGGAAGTCATTTGAAAATCAACAATTTTCATAAGCATGCACATACGGGCCCTAAATATTAAGAACCTTTAATGAAAGATAAATTTATTTCAAAAATAGAGGGTAAAATTGAATTTCCATACTCTACCTAATTAACCCCGATTTGCATTTTCTCATTCAATTCTACAAACCAAATATAACCTAAATAAATTAAAAATCAATTAATTAAGAAATATAATGAAGTTTAGTATTATAATACTATTCAACGTTTTCTCCAATCTTATTACGTTAAAATATATGGATTTCAAATCCATATACTAAATGATCCCAAATAATTGGATAGTTATTTAATTTATTTAAAATCCATATACTAAAAATTTAGAGGCTCATCATCAAGCTAAGCCACTATATATAGTATTTACCCAAATGATCCCAAACACACTATATATGGAATAATTCTATATGGTATTAACCAAACACACACACTTGAAACCATTTTGCTGTCAAATCCATATATTTTAGGGAGAGATAAAAAAAGGAATCAACTTGAATCCAAATCCTTCTTTTATGATTACTTTTTCTCCTTCTAAAACTTGTTCATTCCCTTTTCTTCTTAACATTCAAACACATCCTCATATAACATATGATATCAAGAGTTCAATCCTTGACTTTAGATATATATCAACTTTAAATCTTTAGAACAGCTGTCTCATCTTCTAATATGCCTAACAAGTTGAAGAGAAAATTAATTATTGAGCTCGACGTAAATATATACCTGATTTTTTTTTTTTAAAAAAACGCATCCTCATATCTCAAACATGGTGGCTATGTATGTAGAGGGAGGGAGTTCGGATCCTCTGCTGTTGTTCGGCTATACTGACCGGTTAACATTGTGACTAATTGATCAAAAAATTGTAGTCAAATTTTTAGTTACAGTCATTGATCGGCTAGTCACGATTATAATCACAGCTAATCTAGACAGCACAATCGTGGACAACAATAAAGAGGATAGTTCTGAAAATTGATGAGGTTTGTTTTAGGTTGATTGTGCTGTCAAGATGTGTAAGTGATATGGTGTCATGTATTGTGGGGTATGTCCTATTTGATTTTGATAGATATTAGGAGAATGTCCAAATTAAACTGCATGTACACGAGTGGGTTTCCAATTTTCCATGCATGGTTGGATCCAACTGTTCCTCTTAATTGCACACTTGCCTCTATGCATAGAATCTCTCTCATTTTTTTTATATTTTTTGTTTTATTTTGAAAAAAATGATTTATAATATAATTAAAAAACCAAAATATATAAATGACATTTAAAGTGATTAGGTGTTGAAAGGAAGTTTTCGTAGAGGGCTCCACTCCAATCATTCTTTTCTAGGGATTTAATTGATGGGCCATCATATGTGTTGTATCTCCTTCATCTCCAACTCTTCTTTCAGATTTTTGTGTGGTCATTAGTCATTTAGTTGTACACTATTATTTAATTCATCCATATATATATATATATATATACTCTCAATCATTGGCCAAACCTTCTTTAGGCTTGGGGCATTTTTTTGTTGGGTAAAGTATATTGTACTTTTTAAGTATGGATGAATATATTTTTTTATAGGTAATTATTTAGATTTACAAAAAGTTTAAGTTCATTAATAATTAGTTATTGAATTTGTCTCGATATTCGTATTATTTTTAATTTTTAAAAAAATATTTTAGTACAGGTTTAAAGGCGGATTCAACGGTTAATAGATGGTGAGCTTTGACTCACTATCTCTTTATAGCATTACCTTTTTTTTTTATATTTGTCAAATTTTAAAAACAAACTATAATTAATTTCACCAAGATCTATATATATATAATTATTTATTTATAAGAGAATAAAGAATCAATTGATATAGTCTTAATATAAATAATTCTCATATTGTTGAATAATTTTTCAAAGAAAGCTATTTAGAGCTTTTTCATTGATTCTATTTTGGTGCAAGAAAAATTTAGATGAAGGGATAATTCTCGGTCCAAATTAAGTTAGGATAGGTCTCTAAATTCATAAAAATGTGATTTTAATTCAATATATATTTCACACATAGTATTCTTTCTCCACCTAGATGGTCAAAAGGGGATAAAAGTTCAATACTATCGTACTACTGAACTTCAATGCATCCCTTCAATTATATAGTGCTATTTCTTAATATTAATAAAAATATACATTAATAATGACCCACTTTGAATAAATTAAAAACCAACTTATTGGAGAGATATACTGAAATTTAGTACTAAAACGTACTACTGAACATTTCATCGTCAAAAGGCTACAAGTTTAAGTAAACACAACTTCTTATTTGGTGGCTTAATTATAATAACGCATTAATGATTTCACGTTAGTTTTAGTAAATTTTAATTAACATAACTAACCTAAGGCTTGGATATATATACACGAGTTTGGATCCAGTGCAATTCCGGTGCAATTCCTATAAAATACACATTTTTACTTCATTTTTAAAGTACTAATACGAATTTACTCTAACAATAACCCACTATGAATGGATTAGGAATGAAATTATTATCAATTTTGACAAATATCATCACTAAATAGCCTCGTGAAACTACTTTTTAATATTAATAACAATTTGGTCCCGAATCCATTAAGGTGATGATATTTGTCAATATTGATATTAATTTGGTCTCTAATCTATTCATAGTGGATTATTATTAGTGTGAGTCCGTATTAGTACTTCAAAAATGAAGTAAAAATGTGTATTTTATAGAAATTGCACTGAAATTGCACGAAAGGGAATTGCACTGGATCTAATTTCATATATATATATATATATATGTGTGTGTGTGTGTGTGTGTGTGTAATTTCAATAAAAAAGAATATTCTAAAGAAAGAAAGAATAAACAGAAAAAAGAAGAAGAAGAAGCTAGAAAACCAACTTGCAAGAATGTTCAGAGAATTTCTGTGTTATCGGTGATGACTCCTAAGTATTAAAATTAATGTTGTAAGAACCGGACCGGACCGGACGGTTCGACCGATTCAACCGCCAACCGAATACAAAGGCGAGTCGGTTGGATCAAAAAACGTTTTTCTAATTGAACCGGATTTAACCGGAGTTGGACCGGTCAACCAGTGGTCCAACCTGTCCAATTTTATTTTTTTAAAAAAATTAAAAAATTAAAAGGAAAAATAATATATAAAAAAAAGAAATTAGAGAAATCTTAAAAATTAAAATTAGAAAAGTCTTGAAAATTAAAATTTAAAAGTCATGATTATCAATAATTTTATATTTAGTTTGATTAAGTTCTTTCAAAGCTTGATAAGTCTTAAAAATTAAAACTTTGAGAAGGCATGTAATTTAAAACTTCAAAATTATATATATTGAAACCTAAAATTTGAGTGATGTCATTTTATATATTAAGAATAATAATAATTTATTATTTATTGCGTCATCCGGTTCGACCGACGATTCGACCGGTTAAACCGATCAAACCATGAACCGAACACTTGTCCGAGTCTTTGTCCGGTTCGATTCTTACAACATTGATTAAAATTACAAACCCAGTTTCCATGAGCCTTAGATTTTTATTTAAATGGTACATTAATTGGTCACAAGTAGTGTAAGGGATGGCTAGCTTATAATTAAGAAGGTATATAATTAAACACTATATAAATATATTATTTTTTCTCTAATTAAGTCTGATAATGCACACTTTTTAAATGCATTATATATCATTTTGTTTAGTGTTAAGAAGTTTGAGGGTGAAATAATAATAATAATAATATTACGGTAAATTCTAAAGATAATTAGTTGTTATAGATACATATATATATGCATGACCCTTTTGTTGTCGGCCGGCCTACTTTTTTTTTTTTAAGAAAAAATAAATAAAGGTAATAAATAAAGGACATGTTGGAGAGACCAATATATATTAAACTCAGTGACATGTTGGACATGTTGGAGAGACCAATATATATTATTGTCAGTAAATCAGTGACATGTTGGAGAGACCAATATATATTAAACTCAATCGGTCTAATAATACAAAATCTCAAATACTGTTGACAATTAATTTGTACAATTGACATTTTTTTGGGTAGGCAAACAAAAACTAAAAAAGGTATATGTAAGAGTGAATAATTGCGATTGGATAAAATTATTTGTTATTAAAACATATTTAATTTATTTCTTAAATTTGTGTTTGTGCTGATCTCCCAACAGTATTACTAGTGGTTTGGAGTCACGCTCGATAATCTTATAATATATATATATATATGTGACCTAATTAATTAATATGAGTTTTGAATTTTATTATTACATGAGAGAATTAATTACATATATTTCTCTTATATATAACATGGTTAATATCATGAGTTTTAGGATTTAGCTCGAGAAAATTCAGGTTTCCTAATTTCATCCTTTTAATTTAGGAAAACCCTCAAATGTATTATAGCAGGTCTAGCATCTCAAACTCCTCAATGGAGAAATTTTGAGCTAATTAATTTTTAGAGATGAATAAAAATTAAAATTAATGTAAAATACAATTTGGATATATAGGTATATTTATAATTTTTTTTTAATTGGTTTGAGAGAGAATTTATTATTTGAAGTTGATGAAAAATCAACAAGAATAATTTTAAAAGTTCTCTCATTATTTTTTTTAAAAAATTATTAATGGTAAGACAATGGAATTTTGATCTCCTCTTAGGGTGAGTATTTTCTCTCTATATGTTTTTTTGAATTTCATTTAAGTAATAATGAGATAATAAAAAAATAGACACAAAAATTCAATCTTTAAGAAGTTAAACTTTTTTATAAAAGAGCCCAATTACTAATCGGTGTCCTTTACAAAATTTTATTTATAATAATAAAAAGTTTTAATATCTGAGTGTATGTTATCACAGTATTGTTTAAAATTTCATTTTAATTAACAAGAAAGTCTTAAAAATTAGTCCAATTTACTTTTATCAAGTTTTTAAGATACAAAATTCTTTCTTAATTAATAAAAAAATAAATTTATCTAACAAATATCTTAATACATTTGTAAAATTTTTTTTAACAATTGAAAAAAATTGTATTGCCTTTAAACTTGAAATGTCACATCGAGTTCATTATTTTAGTTTCTGACAAAGTTAGGAATTAGGAAAGGACAGTACTCATAAAATTTTGAAAGAGTTAGAAAAATTTAGAATTAATAAATCTATAGACGAATAAAAAACTAGGGTAAAATTAAAGTAGACGATATAAAATGATTCGGAATACAATGCAAAGTTTTGGAATTTTTGTATATCTCCAAATCTTCTACGATAATTTACTACATAATAAATTCTAATTTAATTAAAATAATTCTTTAATTAATGAAGGAATTAATTAATCAGTAATTTTCAAATATTGCAATTCTCTCTAACGTAATGCATTTGTCTCTCACTCATATTACTAGCTACATGCCAATGGCACCCCATTAAATTCCAAAGGTCTTAATTTGAAGTTTTAGCACTTTTAGATTATACCTAAACATTCAAATGAGAAATATTTTTTCAAAAAGAGAGAATTTTTACGAAAAAAAAGAGAGAGAATTAAATAAGATAAAACTCTTTAAGGCTTATGTTTGACGAGATCGGATTCACTATGGGTCAGTAGGAACCTTAGGAAGAGAGAGAAAGAAATAGAGAGTGGGTCCCACTTGTGGGGCCCACCCCCTCTCTTTCTCTCTCTGTAAGGTTGCTGCTGGCCAGCTTATGATCTCATCTCAAGTTTGACACATCCAAATTTTAAGGGTTTGTTCACTTGTTGGAATGCATGATGGAAAGGTGAGTCTATGATATGCAATGGGTTATGTGACATAATTGTAGCCATTGATATGATTCAATTGCATTGCATGATACAACAAAATAACAAGTGTCACAATTTTGTTGGCTGAGATTGCATTGCATGATGCAATAAGTTGCATCATAGACTCACCCATGATGGAAAGGAAAGAAAAAAAAAATAGGCGAGGCCACCGAGTCCCACATACTTTTACTTTTTCCTTTCCATCTTAAAAAAATAAACAAAATACAAAATATATATTATACTCTTTGATTTGACACAATCATAACTTTCTTTTCTTTTTATTATTTTAATATAAAGGGCAAAGTGATAATTTTAATATATTTCCATTCTTAAATTTTTATTACCAAACAGAGCAAACACATTCTCATTCCCTTCCCCTTTCCCTTTTCATTTCTGCATAAAGAATGTGCCCTAAGTTGAAATCTTTTCAATTTATAAGAAGTTAATTTGAATATCATAAATATACAAAATTTAAAATTTATATATGTATTGTATATAGTCTAATTGATATAGAGAAGAAATGATACTTTTTTAATATGTTTTAACCTCAAATTGAATATTTTATAAATGAAAATTTGAAGTCTTAAGAAATTTAAATATATTCACCTAGTCAAACATATTTTTTTGGTTTCTCACAAATATATATTTTGTAATTAAGTAATTTTTGTTCAAAACAATGTGAAATATTAAATGTACACACCTTTATCTCACGAAAATTAAAACCTTAATTTGTCATGTAATTAATAAGGAATCAACTCTTTCTATTAGATCCAATACCATTCTGGTTCTTAAAAAAAAAAAAAAAACTTATGTTGGTTAGTTACCAAATTAATGCAAAGTGTGCAATGGTTTTAATATGGGGAATTCTAAAGGATTTGTACTTTCAAGGATGGAATAGAAGCCAAATTAAGTACAATAATGGTTGGTGTTTAATTTTCATATAAAAATTTTAATTAATAATCTTCATCATCAAATTATTGTTTTGTGAAACATAGAATTATAAAAAGTTAGAAATGATTCTTTTTCTCTCTCTCTAATAATTGGTCATTTTTCTTTGTAGTATCTATAAAGTTTTTTTTTAAGTAAAATGAAAAAGGACTTATTAATTATAAGTATCTTTAATTATTTATTGGAGAATTAATTAATCTAACAAAATACACTTAAAAATGGAACTTAGTTTTGGCTCCCCAATTGACATATATTGACAAACTTGCTAAAAGTGTATATATTGATCATTCTAAAAACATGCTCACGTTTGGTCATCCATATAAGTCCACACCTTCACATCGTTATCTCCTCACAAAAGCCTTTAATCATAGCCTAATAATACCTTCTTATTATTATTCATTTATTATTTTATCTCTTTGTTGGTTTACATATTTAATATTTTGTCACTTCACACGTGCAAAAGCCTCAATCACAACCAATTCTCTGGAGTGAATCCACACCGTCCAATCTCCGATCTAATGGATCAATCAATCTCCACCGTCTATGCCTCCTTCACAAGTTAATCACCATTCGCTACTAGTTCTTCTATGTATTAATATGTTAAGTTTTTTTATATCTTTTTTTCACTTTCTTATTTAAATTTAAGAAATTATAATTTTTTCTGAAGAATAAGAGATCTAAACAAAAAATATTAAAAATCTCACACAAATTAGGACCTACTATGAATAATTTAGGAACTATATCTGTAAAGGACTAGAAAGTTAGTCCTTAATTCATCATGGTAAATATCAATTTATGTGAAGTTTTTAGAGACTAAATAATATTTTTGTCAAATTTAAAGACTAAATAATAACTTAATCAACAATTCAGGAACTAAATAATATTTTAGCTTAAGAAAAATGTTGCAGCATACTAATACACCGCCAAACAAACACCCAATCCGTTCTCCTATAAATATGTTCCAACTAAAGCCTCTTCTCCCCATGCCATGCACTCTAACACACACAAAAGCACAATAAGCTAATAACATTCCACTCCGATCCCCAATAATCATCACATCGATCCCGAGAAATCAATCAATGGCGGCGGGCGGGCGGAACAAGGCGACGGTGGAGGCGCTGTACAAGGCGTTGTTGGGAGAAGGACAGATGGGGAGAGTGGCGAAGGTGGTGGCGAGTGACTTGGAGTGGTGGTTTCATGGGCCGCCGGAGTGCCAGCACATGATGAGGATGCTGACGGGGGCCCATCACGACGAGGTGGGCTTCCGGTTCGAGCCCAGAAGCGTGACGGCCATCGGAGGAGGAGGAGAGTGCGTGATAACGGAAGGGTGGGAGGGGAAGGCGTATTGGGTGCACGTGTGGACGCTCAAGAATGGCATCATAACGCAGCTGAGAGAGTACTTCGACACGTGGCTGGTTGTGAGGGATGTGAAGCTGAAGCGTCACAACGAAGAAGAAGATGAAGAAGAAGATGAAGATGAAGAGAAGAGGAAGAAAGTGGTGAGGAAGAGTATGATGTTATGGCAGAGCCAGCCACGTGATCTGTATCGCCGATCACTTCCGGGACTTGTGTTAGCTATTTAGGCTTTCATTTGCACACACATTTTCTTAACACGAAACCTACCTACTTTTTAATTAGTCCGTTAATCAACCTATTATTTACCTTATTTGGTCTCTGAATTTTTAGCTCTATCAACTATTTAGTCTTTGAGACGTTAGCTGTTATCTAATCAAGTGACATGACCGTTAATTTGAGACATGTGTAGTTACGTCACATTGTCACGTTCTTTTGAAAAGAAAAAAAAAATTGAACAAAAATATCATTTTAAAATTGGGGTTAAATACACTTTTTTTTTTAAATAACATGACAGCATAAGTCACAAGTTAATTGTGAAACATCAATAGTTGACGGTCACGTTATCCGATTAGATAACGACTAACGTCTGAAACACTAAATGTAATTGACAATGTAAAAATTTAATGATTTAAATAGTCTATTTCTATTATTCTAGAACAAAATAATAGGTTGACTAGTTAATAATTGAAATGTGAATTATGTGGGTGTGTTTGTGTAGGGTAATTCGGCTTGTGGTTGTGGGCTGTGGGTCAGGTAGATCTAATGTTAAATTATAAAAAATAGAAAAATAAAAAAAAATAAGAGGACGAGAATGCAAGAAGTATATATCATTAACGGGCATATACTACAAGATAGACATATTTCTCTCTCTATTAATTTGCTTTCTGTCCTCGTAGAATGACTTTGGAAGAAACCTCAAAATGTTGTTAATCATTAATTAATCAACAAGGCACTTTTTTTTTATATATTTGTTTTTTTATAATATATAAATTATAAAGGTTAAGGATATTTCAATTTTTGCTCAAGTCAAAATTTATTTCTCGTGATTTTACAGGTATATGCTCCCCTATACGTTAACAATTCATATTTATTTTTGTAATTATACATACTAGGTGGAAATGGGATGATCGTTATATAATAATGGATTATTTCGTCGTACAACAATAAAATTTTTTCTTTTTTAAATAAATGTAGGAATATAAATTTGCTGGTATAGAAGTGCTACGAAGTTATTCTTCAACTTACACATAATTGCCTAATTGGTCTGTATCTAATTGCAAGGACATGATTAAGCATATAGAGAACGAACTGATAAGCTATCCTATGACCAAACACATGGTGCATATAAAATATTGGCTAACCCCCCAACCCCCAAAATAAAACAAGCATTTTGTCAAAAGGCATATTTGAAACTTGAGATTCATCAAGCATTTGAAAGATATTCATTTCTCTATTCTTTTGGTAATTATGATTACCCTTCTTTTAAACTAAAAATAAACTATATTCTCACATCACATATTTTTATTCTTAATTATTAAGAAACCACCTACCAAAAAAATCTAATAGCCCTATTAATTAATAATCTCGTCGAAGAGAATAAGATAGTTTAATAATAAGAATATGCTAGTAATGTTCACTGTGTCTTCAAGACGAAACATAGTAGTGTATGTACTAACAGATTGCATTTGAAGCACTAGCTAGATGTAATATAGTGTGAGTAGTTGGCCTAAAAGTCTTGGTTTTAACTTTTCCTGTTTCATTTTTTAATAACATAAAAGACTTTGCATTCAGTTCACACCATCAACAACGCCGAACAGCTTGAGCATTTCGATGAGTTATCGTATCAGAATGTATATAATTTCTCAAATATGGATATTAGGAGGTAGATGTTCAGTTGTACGATAATACTAAATTTCAGTATATCTTTCTAATCAATTTGTACCTAATTCATTTAAAATGAGTTTTTATTAATGTGAATTTTTATTAATATTAACAAATGACACTACATAGTTGAAGGGATGCATTGAAGTTTAATAGTAGATTAATACTGAACTTTTTCTCCTACAGAGGTGATTGTAGCAACTACCTAATTTTCCTTGAACCCATTTGTAGAATTGTAGATAATCTATTAGCTGGCCCAGTTTTGATGATTTAAGATAAAATTTAAGTGTAGTTTTTATATCTTTCTTATATCATTCACTAATAAGAAATCCATATCATAATGATTGATTCTTTTTAAAAGATTTTTTTCATTATTTATTTTGATTAAAAAACCCATAGCAATAATACAATGAACTACTTAGAAATCTAATCATATTTTTTATTACTAAACATCACATAATTGATGACTCTTTCAGAAAATTCTTTCACACGATAACACCACCCATGTATCTAAGCACAATAGGAAGGCCTTTTCAATGGCAGTTTTGATGGCCCCAGTTAAGCCAATTGATCAAACCGACATTATTGATAGTATCATAAATTTATTAATATAAACCAACATTGTTTTAAGTTTGAATAGCCCTTAGCTAATAATACACACAATAACAGTTATCAAGCATTAAATAAGAACAATGTAGAAATTCTTACATCTACATGGACCTTTCAGATCCCAAATCTAGCAGCTTGCGGAAGAACTGGTGAGGATACAGAGGCGGTTGCTCTGCTAGTGCCTGAGAAAAGTAGAGGAAGATATAACCAGTTAGGATCATCAGTCAATCATATTGATGGGTATGTATCTTTCTGTACTTAGAGATCTTAAGATGCTTTGTATATTTATTTAGATGACTTTGGATCCTCTAAATTTGATAAATGATAATTTTCTCTAAAGAGAGAGATAGACACAAAAAGAAAATTAAAGACCCCACACTAATTAAGACCCACCATGCCAAATCTCAGTTCGTTCTCTATATGCTTAGTTTCCTTGTCTGTTAGACAGAGTTTTCTCTTTCTTCATACTCTTAGAATTAATTGTCCAAGATATCATAAAATGATTTCAAATGCAGTGTAGAATAATAGAGTAAGGCCCTCATTATACTTTTGTGTCACCCAAATACGTAAATAGTGGCGAATGCCTAGTCACGGAAATATCGCAGACCCAAAATGATTAAGAAAAGAAAAAACGAGTGCAGGAATTAACCTGGTGAATCAGAACAGTGGAAGGTGTCATTCCTGGTACTGTATTCACCTCTATTATCAGAACCTACAAATATTGAAAATGATCCTCAAGTAAGAAGGTAAGTCACTGAAACAAAATTCCTGTATGAGCAGTGTGATGGGATTCCTTGAGAAAACACTAACTGTAATGCACCTGAACGAGTATGGTATTGGAACATTTAAATATCAACTTATCGGCTTGTAATTGTCAACTAGAACTCCATTATATGAATACATGTAAAGCCTTCTCTATAATCCAAGTATGTAATAGTTTCAGCATAGATATTAAAAGTTCCTTTATTACATTTAAGGTGCAAGAAGAAAGAAGCAAGTCTGAGTTCAAAGAGACAAGTCTTTACTCATATTAACGTAAGAAAGAGACGGGAAAATAAAACATGTCCCAAGAAGGAGAATAACAAACCTCTCCACTGTCAACATTGACAAATGCATCAATGCGCGAAAATCCTTCTAACTGTAAGGTGTTTGCAATGAGTTCAATATGCTGTTTGCATTTGCTCAAAGCCTCCTCACTATAACAGAAGGAAAAAGAAAATATCATTCAAAAGCACTGAAAGAAACCTAAAAAGCAATGACTTAAGACTTCAATAAGATGGAACACGACACTTGTCCTCCTAATACAAACTAGGAACTCCGTAATCCCTGAGTAATTTAGTTTGATGCTGAATATTGAATCAGTGTGAAGTTGCACTATTGACAAAAAAGATGCAGGATTTACATTGCTAAATAATATACATAAACAATTTCTAGTTAGTGACCAATATTCGAGAAAACGGTGATAAATTCGTTCTACATATCCTAGAAACAAAGACAAATTTTTGGTGCAGTATAATATACTAATACAAGGGAGAGACATTAATTTCAGTTGATAGAACTGTTAACATGTTTGTAAACTAACTTTCCTGATTTTTTTTCTTTCTTGTTCTAAAAATAAATGATTTGTTATCAGACATTGGAACTGGAAATTGGCTTCCATTTTCAACTAATCTGTCAATGGCAGTTAATGTATAATGTATTATAATTCGTTCCTTGGTTGAAAAAATCAACCCTACTAAAAGATTTAAGAAACTTATTCATAAGAATAATGCTTAAGGATTTAACTCCAAAGAAAGTACTTGTAACATTCTCATTTCTACAACATTGAATTTTTGCTCATCTTGACTTTTTATCGCCCAACATTTAGTACCATACAACATTGCAATCTTGATTATTATATGGAATGATCTTCTAGTTTCACCTCCACCATAGAATCAGTATACTGTTTACTAAATTTATTTTCTATATATTCTGTTTTACTTTGACTTATACGGAAACCGAAAATTAATGATAGTCCTTGAAAAATAAGGAAACAAGAAATTCCGAGTCATAAAGAGATGTTGGACATCAGTACCTCATAATTGACAAGGGAGGTGGAGTCAGATTCACGCCAGTCCCACCTGACGAACAATGTCCAAGTAATGGGTACAAATGAGCCATTGTATACAATTGCAGACATAATACAGTGAAGAAAAAGTAAGAAAGAAAGATAAGTGGCATCCACAACCACTCCTTACCACAGAACCAAAGAAACACGACAAAAGAGAAAACAAACAGCAAACAGATAAAGCTCAAAATACATAAATGTTATGCAAAATGAATTGACGTTTACTTTTTAGATACTCCACAGCTCCAATATTATACTGAAGAATGACCAAGGTTTATCATCATTCTACAGCCTCTAATTCTAAAGCACCAATTTTTTTTCCCTTTCTGATGATATATTTTTTTTAAAAAAAACAAAACAAAACCTTACAAGTATGATTTATTTCAAATTTGAACCATACTGACAATTCATCATGAATGCAGTTCTGCCGGAAGTTATCCTTCAATACAATATAGCCCAAAATGGACTTCCAGTCCAAATAAGTGCGTATAAAGTCTGAAGACTAACCTTGGAATTTTTCCTCCAGTGACAAAATATCGCCACTTTCCTTAACAGTGACACTAGGACTTAGAGAGTGCATTGATCCGCATTTGCCTATAACTCCAACTGTTATTTCCACCCATCTACTGTGTCCTTTCCACATGAGGCTGCGACCAGTCTCATCCTTATTTTTGGATGTAACAACTATTTCATCAGTCTCTATGAAAGGTTCAAATATTAAGAGTTCTGGAGGTGGGTTTGGCATCTCAATCATACCATGTGCCTGTACATTAATAAAAAGCAAAGAAACAAATGACATAATAGAATGACTATGAGTTCATGAGAAATGTCAATGAAATGTTAACATCTGAAGAAAAAATATCAGGTAAAGTTGAGAACAAGGCAAGAAAGTGATAGCAGGAGTATGTCATTAATTTACTTTTCTACTTTCCCTCTATCTCGGTACCAAATGAGAACTTGGATTAATAGATAATGATATTCCTTGTACCATACCTTTGATAAACTATTGTCAGGAATCCTTAGAATACCATCCTGCACCGCTTTGAGATATACCGCAAGGTCCTTGGAACAGCTGCATGAAAAAATATGTGAAATAATTTCTTGATAAGCATGGTAACTGATGCAACATTTGATGGCCCTTTAAACCATTAATATCATGAAAAACAACTATTAACAAGGTGTTAATTAAATGTACCATAATCTTGCAACCCCAGTTGAGCAACCATCTTTTGCTGGCTTGACACACAAAGTTTCACACTTTAGCTTTGAGGTCAGCTCATGCCATATCTCATCTGTCGGCTTATTAAGAAGTTCCTGTTTTCCCCTCACATCCTTATTTATCGTAAGAACTCCTGAATTTGCAAGCTATTCATAACAGGGTATTGCAATAAGAGAAAACTGGTCAGTTTGAAAAGAAGGAAAGTAAGATGATTCATGTTTTTCTATTAGGAAAATAAATATGATATAGGAAACATACGTGTTCTAAAGCAAGAGAAGTTGCAACTTTGTCCATACAAATCTTTGAGGCTATGGAACCAGGGCCTTCATTAGATGATAAAAAGAATTGGGAAAAATGTCAAAATGATATAAGCTATGTAGTAGTTATTCCTGTAACTTTTAGTAGCTGTCTATCAAGTATGGAAAAATTTTTAAGTAATACAAAAACCTGTATAAGGAACAGCCTCAGCATCCAACAAAGATTGAAGTGTACCATCCTCACCGATGCCTCCATGCACTACAAATAACAAAGAACAAACTTGTAAAGACACATACACTCAATCTCTTAAACCTACAACTCTAGAGAGTTGTACTACTACACATTTTACCCATTAGAAAACTATTTAGGAAATTCTTAACATACCATTCTTTGATACAAGTATATAACCTTTGTACATTCTCCTATTCTGGTCAATATCATTGTTGAATCTTTAAACGGTACCTTTTTTTTCTTTAACAGAAAATTTAACAGAATATTCTGGTCAAAAGAGGTCTATATTTACCAAGCTGATGCATGAAGTAGATTCCTTGTTGACACAGACAAGTCACATTACATATGCACACCCCCGATAATACATAAATGGTGACTTCTAATATGTAGGGTCATATGTATAAAAGATATAAAATGATGTTGAGGAATATTCACTGATGCACCATTACAATGAATACCTGCAATAAAAACTGTTGCCTGGGCTTCCTTGGCCAGCTTGATCCACTGCCCCAGTGAAAATCTAGTAGGCAGTTCATCAGCAATATCAAACCCTGTAAACCAACTGTGATCCTTCAAACCTTCCATGAGATCATTCATCACTCTCTGCCGTAGGTAAGATGTTAGTGCAGCCCGATCTGGTTCATTAGCTTCTATGCATGCATCAAGAACCTCCTCGGTAGTATGTCGGAGCACAAGAGAATAACTGCACACAAAATAAACTTTGATTCACTTCATTCTTACTAAATTATGAAGAGAAGATCACATGCTACTTTCAATGAATACTCTGGTTGTAAACTGGAATGTAAGATAGTTGAATAATTTTGTAGATTGCAATTGCTAATTTTAGTCAAAATGAATTACTGACTTGATTAAGAGAAAAATAATTTGAGAGGAGAGTAATGCCACATCCAGAACAATTAGCAGTTACCACCACAACTTTTTAAATTATGTGTCTGCATCTGGGTGCAACTTGTTCCACTAAAACTTTGTACTTTCAAACTTCAATGCAGACACTTAAGTAGTTGTAATATTTGTGGCCATAGGTGTCGTGAAAGTAGCATTAATCTTGAGAGAAATACAGAACCCAAGTAAAAGTTCAAGAAGTAAATATAAAGTCTTAGGGTAAGTTTGGATTGAGTATTAAGGAGGGGAAGGGAAGAGATGTAAGATATCTTCCCCTTGTTTGGGAAGTTAGAAATTCAAGGGGGAGATAATGGAGGATTAATGTTTAATCCTCCAATATCCCTATCCTTTACAATTTTTAAGTACCCCAATTTGGGGTATTTTGGAGGATTCCAAACAAGGGGGAGAGATTAAGGAGATTAAATCTCCCCCTCCCCTCCCCTCCCATCCCTTCCCCTCTCTTTCAATCTCTTCCCCTCCCTCCCCCACTTAATTGCCAAACATACCCTTAGTGCCAATCATTAGGTCAAGAAAAATGAAAGGATCAATACTTAAAAGATCCATACTAGATGAATTTTCAGAAATCAAGGACAAATATGTGCTATTTTCTATTATCCTGAGGGAGGAAAAGGATAAATACTTACGGTAATGACCAAACTGTTCTATTCTTTACATTATCGACCTCCTTTACCATATCCACACCAGATCCATATTCACTTGCTGGGGAAAGCAAGCAGGGAATTACCTCAAGCTGTAAACACCAATGCACAATGATTGAAATCTCAGACATAATTACACTTATAGTTGCAAAATGTTCATTTTAACTTTTAAGTACTAAACAATGTAAGTTCATATATAGACTGCAAACGGTCTTTATTTATTTATTTTTGGTTTTTTGATATAAAGAATGCACAATGATTACATCACGTTCATGAAATTTTAGACTGGACAGATCAAATCTATTTAGATCTAATCATCACATTAATCCAAACATTTCTCTTTTAATAAAAGAATCTGTGCCCCCCCCCCCTCCTTCTCCCCTAAAATAGGAGAATTATTTAGAAGAAAACTATAAATTTTTTATATCTTTTACATCACGTCACATGATGGTACTGAAGCCATAAAATATACAGAAACTCAGACAGAATATGTGTGGAAAAAAAATATCAAATTCATGTTTATACATTATTAAAAAGATCACACAAGGAAAAAAATGGAACTTAAAACAGAGGACACAATTAAACTTCAGCGTATACACTACCTAAACCCTTATGGAAATTAAAGAGTAACATAAAAGTCTTCCAAATTATGAAGACTTACATCATTAAAAGCTTGCAAATTGAGCCAAACATTTGTACCACTCATAAGAGATACTTGCCGTTCTGATGTATCTCCTCCAAAAATAACAAAAACTTTCTGAGCTCCTTTACAGTGAGGTAATGATTTATTAAGTTGTGAGGACTTAGATCTGCTGGGCACATGACCTGATATACCACTGATTGATGCAAGGTTTGGAAACCGCATGCAAGCATGGTGAATAATGCTCCTAAGGATATTTGTATGAGAAAAACCAACCTGAAAAACATACACAGCATTTTCTTAGCAATGAGAGATAAGAATTATCCATGAATTACAAGGAAGAATTAATAAAGTCAATTTGTCATCTAGAAGGGATTTAACTGGTTCAAGTCATGGTTGCACAATATCCTAATTCCAATAGTCAAGAACTCAAGATAACAAGAGTCTAAAGCATAACATTTAGTCAGACAGAAAGAGAGAGGATGACAGCACACTGAAGGAACAGGTCTGTCAAAAGATGCATTTAACTTACCTGGGATAGCTTTGATATAATCTCCACAAAAGGGAATAAGGAATTTGATATGTCTTAAAAATACACCAGCATGAAAAAATAACTTGATAGGAAAACAAAAACATCCACAGACATGATAAAGAGAAATTCCAGATATTTATAAATTACAAGAATTTAAGACAATACGATACAAAAAATTTGACACCGACATATCTAGAAGTACCTTGGAAGCTTGCTGAAACAGAAAACTTGTCTGTTCCATACCGCTGATCTGATACATTCAGTGAATTCAATATTCAGAAATAATGAATATGAGTTATGTATATATGTTCCTCCCCTCCAAAAAAAATCTCACCAGATTAATGTCCGTAAAAACTATGGTACCAGATTCAGTCCTTCCAAATTCACTTTCTGAAGATGATAATTTACAGCATGAACTAGGCAAAAACCATCCATCAATTCGAGCAAAATCTCGCAGGCAAAGATGTTGAAATAATAAAGATGCTCCTTTACGAATATTTTCAATTACTTCCAAGGAAAATCTAGGTGGAGTGTGATAAGCAACCTGTAAAGGATAAATGATTCATCTAAGGCAGGCAGAAACAAATATTATACTATACAGAGAATCCAAGGATCAATCACTTCATACACCATTTTGAACAGAACATGTATGAGCATCTTTTGTGCATATAACACATACATATCACTACTGACCTGTTGGGTTGGGAGGTACTTCCTTCGGTAATTAAATATTGCATCCTTCTCTTTCACATCAGTTGCACCACGGAATTGAAGTTCTACCTGTTCATCTAAATTGTACTATTACCATTCCATATAAAATATTCATTATGCACAAGATAGTTGCAACTGTGATCATCAAATTGTGAGAAATTTGAAGTCAACATTAGCAGTGACAAAACTAAAATTCCTTATAAATGGGGGTAAGATTAAAGAAACAAGTTGACAAAAAATCTTAACTGGTAAATATTCACCATGACAAGACAATACTTATTATTATTAATGGTATGCTAAAAACATGTGTTTTTCTTTAATAGTGAAATCATTTACAAAATATACTGCAATTCTTTTTATTTATTAATCATTTTCTGTCCTAATTAACAAAATTATTGAATTCTGATATTACAAAATATAACTGAAACTAACTAGACCATTCTAATTTAGATTAATTAACCCTTTAAAACAATATATTGCATTACATCCAATATTTGGAAAGTAGTCATTAACTATTTCTTCATCACTTGCTTCAGAACTAAATGAATACTGGCTTTTCATCATATTAAGTACAAAGAGATCATGTAACAAGTAGTTTAAGAGAAATCTTCAAAATATGAAATTCAATGACAATAAAGAAAGTTTCAATAAAAAAAAATGACAATAAAGAAAGAAAGTTTATATTCAGAACAACTTATACACTGCAAGAAATAATGGGGATGACAATTTGATCACTATTTGTTAATTAGACCATGATGTAAACTGAATATCATGTCAGGGATATCAAACTTGAACAAGAATTTCGTCTAGACATTTGGCAACTGCTAAACCAGACAAGTTAGATTACTTAGAGAAATAGGTTTTTTTTAAAAATTCCACTTGTTGGCTGAAAGAAGGCAAAAAACAAATAAAGGGTGGGCCTATTTCTACTGCGTTGTTGGATTTGTGCTCTATGTATTTGTTTAAAAATCTACCAGTTTCAGTTTAAAGTTGGTGATAGCAGATTGTTCCTTTTATCCAGGCCATTTCTTATGGCAACAAGGTTGCAACTTTGAATATAAGCGAAGGAAAATTTCAATGACTAAGTTATAAAATACATTTAATTTTCACCATTCTCATCAGCAAGGTCAAAGTGTGGATGCCGGACGCCCCCTAAACAAAATATCTACTTATTGGAGCTCTAATTTGAACTCAATTGGACATTTGTAGAAGGATTATGGAGCCTATCAAAGAATAAAAAAGCCATTTCCATTTATCTAATAAGTCTTTTCAATAAGATTCATACTACATTAAGAAAAATGACCTTAGAGGCTAAATGGCATAAACTATTTTAAAATATATGAGACAGACTATCTCCTCTTATCAGGCTTCTAATTACTAGACTCGAAAGTATTCCAAACGATACATCAAAGTTAATATTTGCTCAAGTTACAGTTAACTTTGATTTACTTATATTATTAAAGAGGAATTCATGGAAAATTTCTCTCTACTGTTATTTTCAGATACTTAGTTCACTCCAGAGGGTTAGAAACAAGTATGAAGATTTTATGATTGCAATGATTGAAAAGACATTATATGATAAAAAGACAAAACTTACCTCAGTTGGAAGTAGTACAACAGGATGGCTATCTGAACCAGATCCCACATCAAGGACAATGGCTGTAAACTCACTCCCCTCTTCAAGAAATATTTCAATGAGGACTTTATCATCAATACCCTACCACATTCAAAACCAATGACATATATATATATAAGTTAACATATAAGCATAGTGTAAATTATCACTGGCCATAATTGTAGCTAACCTGTGTTGCATTTGTTTATTTATCTTCAGAAATAATGGAATATGAACTAATTGCCTTAATTCTAAAATGAAATTGTCACATTAAAAGATATCTTATCCTAGACAAGTTTGAAATAGATGAAAAGTACCTCTGACATAATTTCTTTAGCTTTGGAAAGAGAATCGGTAACACCATACGCAACTCCAACACCAATGCTTGACCCTCCTCTTGTTGGTTTTACCTGTGGGAAACAGATTGGGACATCCATAAGCATGATAAACTGCTTCACAATGAGTTAATAATAAATCTGTGATAAAAACAAATCATGTGCATTACCACAACTTTCCCTTGGTTAGGGTCTAGCTGGTGCCTTTGAAACCATTCTGATAGTTCTAATTTGTTTGTTTCATATCCCTGATTGCCATCATAACTATATCAGAAATTTCAATGATGTATAAAAGGGGGGAAAATTGTTATTTTGATCAGATAGTATCGTAGTACTTGCTACATTTGTAGTATTATAGAAAACACAAAACCAGATACCAGATAATGGACATTAGGATTCCAACAATATAATACACACATATATAAAGAAAAGATAGATAATGTGGAGCATCAATCAGTGCGTGAAAAATGTTGAATCACAGAAGATCATCAGAATCTGTTTAGTTTTTTACTTCAATGGGTTGGGTACTTTAAGTTGGCCTGTAATTTGCTATAAACAAATAATTGGTAGAAAATTTCAATACCTGAACTAAGAAACTGGGTACGGTTGTGAACCCATGTTTGCGGAGCAACGATGATGCTTTATACTGCCAATAATTTAAAAGAAATCATTGGAGACGGAAGTAAAGCAACACTAATAACTAACTAGTTAAAGTAATGAATGTAAAACATTAAAGAGAAGTCATTTAACTGTTATATTAAGTTAATTGAGGACTACACAAAGTTAGAAAGCCCCTATGAATGCTTTTCTGATGATTTTGTTACATACCACAATTAGAGTGAAGATTTTACAAACAAAATTATACATTTATGCATAATCTAAATGCTATATGAAGCTTGCTTAATGAAGGGCTTAAACTCAGATAAAGTCTTCTTTATATAGGGTATGGTGGGATGGGGGATGATGAAGTAAAAGGGAAGGGAAGGTTTCAAAAGAAACCTGTCTAATATTCAGGAGTTATATTAATAAGGAGGCAAAGATTATGAAGGATTTTTTAGTAACCTCCAAAATCCTCCAAAGTCAGATCCTGTATATTTTTCATTTTCCCCAATTATAATAATAATAATTATTATTAATTTATTTTTTGTAAAGTTTCCCCAAACAAGGGTAAGGGAAATAATCATTCACCATCATTTCCCCTCCTTTCTTGCCCTTCCTTTTTCTTTGGATTCTTTCCTTTCCCTTCTCCTCTTAACTTCCAAACATACCCTTAATGAACAGTGGTCATGATAAAACCTAGTAGAACTATGACTAGTAAGAAAATATAACCAATTTTAGAGCTCAAATATTTGGTGATATCCTCTAACTCTAACGTTAGACAAAAATGGATTTATTACAGATAATAACAAAGTATATATTTCTTTACCTTATCAAATGCTTGAATGCACTCACTTGATCCTGTGCCAACAAATGGAACATTATACTGTTCCAGTAGTTCCTAGAAATATTCATCACATTGAAAAATTAATTTCTATTTATAGAAGTTCATAGTAGCTAAGATATATCCTTCTGACAACCATATTTCAGTTTAAGTCCCTAGTTATCAAGGGTTGCAATATACTGCACCTGAATGCCACCATCCTCGCCAAATTGACCATGTATAACTGGAAACACTATGTCCACAGCTGTAGCTAGATGCTCTGCAAAGTCAGATAAAGTCTGGAAACTATGGGCAAGGCTGCACAAATAAACTTTTACATCAAATTAAAAGTTATTCAATGCTTCTTTTTCTTATGAGCAGTTATTCCACACTTCAAAAGGGCTTACTCACCTTTCAAGTTTAAAATCAAAATCTGCAGGTGTGTTTGAATATAACTGTGAAAAGGATATGTACGCGATTGTCAGAATTCATATGGTAGTCATTAAACAGAAGATGAGTAAAACAAAAGAGCCATTCCCCAAGTAACTGTTTATTGTACATCAGTGTATAATAAATTAGTCACATTCAGTGCAGAATTTCTCTATGCTAGATAGTAGATAGCCCTGCAACTTAACTGAAACCGTAGTTCAATTAGAAAAAAAGCTGACGCAGAATATTTTCAAAAACAAAAACAGTACGAACCTGGGCAGAGGATATAGCAAATGCGTTCAGATTGCAATCAATATAATAGCAACTCACGTGTAAATCATCTCCCTGCCAGATAACACAAAAGCACATGAACAAAAATTAGGGGAAATAGAAAACGCCTCTATGCGTACTTAAGAATCACTATCTATTGAAATCCACAATGACTACTCGTGGCGCTGCAAACAGAGTGATTAATTACCTGTATGTGATCAAGAACTGATCTAGCCGAATTGAGAGAAATCCCTCGCTCCGCGGAAGGACCACCGCAGATTATACCAACTCTCAAGGCCCTGCCCTTCTCCTCCCCTATTTCTTCCTTCTCAAGAATTCGATCATAATCAACCACATCAGTGGACGCACGAGGAGCTCCATAGACCAACGAAGGCTGCTTTCCAGGATGCGGATTCAGCTTCTGATTCAAATTCAAATTCAAGAGACTCAGAGAGTGTGGGAACGATAGACTAGAATCAAGGAGGGTTCTAGTATGGTTCCTTCTGCCACAGCTTCGGAGCGACGAAGAGAGATTGGAGGTTTGAGAAATTGCCGCCATAGGAGGAGAAGGTTGAAGGAGAGCAATAAGGAAGAGTTGGAGGAGAAGTGACGGAAGGAAGGAATGTGTAGTAGTATTGATATTATAGTGAAGGAGGAGGAGAATGACGAACAGACTGCGTTGTATCGACGTGCCTTATTAGAGTAGAAAAATGATTTTAGACGGCACTCGGCAGATTCTCGGGAAAAGGAAAAATGAAAGATTTAAAAGAAAAAGGTACGTCTTCCACAATCAAGAATGTCGCCATTTGAGTTCGTGGCTTGTTGGTTGGAACATCTTGTTTTCAGTGAACAGTCACGAGTAAGAACTGGCAGTGAAATAGCAGAAGGAAGAATCAAGATTGTCCGTTGTGGTCCTGTCTTATACAATACACCTAGGAGATGATTCATGGTAAGTTTTGGGTAGGGACGGGTATTATATTCCGGTTTTTATAGTCAGACATGAGCGTATCAATATTAATTCCTATCAATTTATTACACTTTAATCCTCCTCATCCGGATTCAAATTTGTAAAATTTCTAAAGTAAATTAATTTTTTTATAGGTAAAATAAATTATTATTTCAATAATATAAAACTTTTTTATCAATTTTTTTATTTATAATTACAAAAAAATTAAATTATAAATACATTGTTTTTTTACGCAAAAATAAACAGAGAAAGAGAATAAAAATGCATTTGTTATGTTTGGTAGTAAAAATTGAAAATAGAAATGGAATGAGAATGTATTAAAATTACCACTTCACCCCTTATATTAATATATATATATATATGATTGTGTCAAATCAAAAAATATAATAAATATTTTGTATTTTTTTTAATTTTAAGTAAATAAAAAATAAAAATAAGTGGGACCCGATTTATTAATTCCTTGTCTCAAGATACAACGAACGTGACCTTAAATTGCAGTTTGATGTTGAAAAAAATTTACGTCGATTTTCTTATGTCTATTACATCAAGTTCTCCAATATAAATATGACACGTGATAAAAAGTGTTTAAATAACCAATCACAGTAGAGAGAGAATATAGAATATCACTTTTTATATGACCAATTATAGAAGAAAGAGAGTGTAAATACAATATATGATTGGTAGAACTTGATGTAATGGACATAAAGAAATAGACTAAGTTTTTTCCTTTGATGTTCATCTCTTTTTTTTCTTCTTGTTTTGTTAACGGAAACGACAAAAGAACAAACAGCTATAGATGGCGAGTGGCTACCACATAATTTGTAGTAGAGAAACGATATAATTGCAGAAAGTCAGAAACATAAAATATTGAAATATTAACTTATTATAAGATTTATTGTTTTACTTAATCAAGTTCTCAATTGATATCATAATGTTTATTGTAAAGATTTTAAAATTATATAAGAAAACTTAAATCAAGCATGGTATTCTTGATTTCCCAAGTATAATTTTTTGAAAAATTTGAAGAAATCCCTATTGCACAAGTAAAAACATCAGGCTACAAATCCTACATACGGCATATATAGACGCCTCTGAAGTTCCATCTTCAAGTCGAAGCACCATCATATTCTACTTTCCCCTAATACTACAGTATTCAAAGAAATGTTTTTTTTTTTTTTTCAACATCTAGGGATATACAAGTATCGAGCATTAGTGAATAGCATTCAAGAGAACTTATTCTTATAATCTTATTCTCATGTCCAAAAGGTCAAAAATGATATAGGAAAGCATCAAAGAATAGAAATAACTACCAATAACTTTACAAAACAGATATTAATTTCATTGGTATAAAATTCAGTATGTTTTGATTCATGTCAAATCATCCTCCTCCATTTCTTTTGCCTTCAGAGCGTTCTTTACCCTCAGTAAAAGGGTACTCTTCCAAGAATCCTACATTGAGATATTCAAGTAACATATAACTTAGTAAACAAGAAAGCACAGGTAAAATAACAGCAACATGTCACACAAGGAAAGGTCATAATGTAGAGAAGGTGTGCAAATAACGCTATTCTTAGCAATGGTTGCATCAATTAAGGAGGTCCTTTTTTTGTTTCCTGGGTTAGGGTATGTCATGTTTGTCTTGTTTTTTTTACCTAGGTTAAGGTTACTATACTGTATGGTATATGTATCATGTCAGACTATCAAGAGATCATGACCGCAGTAACAAATGCAATGAACACAAGCATGTTTGGATGAATTTATCAGAAAAGAAAACTTAGTACTGTTTTTAAGTGGTTGCTAATACTATATAGTATGACCACTGTGGATTTTTTACAACTCAGCAAAAGATGATTGGGTCTTCTATAAAAGTTCCCTGACATGTTATGTTTTGATTGAAGAATCAAATAACAGACTTTAACCTAAGTTTCTCCTGTATCAAATCACAAGAACGAAAGGTAAAGAAATGATGATGTCAGATCCAAGATAGATGTGGCCTTATTAAAAGAAAAGATGAGGAAGAATCAGCTAAGGTTGGTTGAGATAAATAAATAAAATGTAGAAAATAATACCCCACCTACCACCCCAACAAAGAAAGGACGAGCAAGAGAATTCAAATAGTAGAATCCAAGAGAATAAAAAGAGAATAATTATCAAGGATAGAAGTACCAAAAGACGCAACGCCAGAAGGATTACAGGAAAAGACAAAGAAGAGTACTGGTACGCTTGGTATAAATGCACGGATATAAAGTACTGTAAAGAACGTATTATAGAGTAAAGTACGGTAGAATAAAGGAAGGTACTGTAGAGAAAAATAAGGAGAGAGATAGAGAGAAAAAGTAGGAGAGAGATTAAAAACTGTGTTTGGTATGTATAACACCATGATTTTACTGTTAGCTACCCTTACCAAATGAACCCTACATATAGAGGATCTAAATCATATTTGATTTGAGATTCTTGTAGCTGGGTCCAAGACCTTGAGATTTAAGAACAAGGCCATTATGGTTGTACTCAAGTAAATGCATAAAAGAAGACTAATTTTGCGATCTTTGTATCAAAACAAATGTAAATTCCAGTTTTTTTTGGGTGAAAATCACAAATATTCAAAAGCCCACTAGACTCTAAATAATCTAGTTCAAATTAGTTGAAGTCACATGACGGGATAGAGCTACCCGACAAGGGTTACCTTCTTTGTTATCTTTTCTTCAGTCAACAGGGGTGTTTTTATATGCAAAACTCAAACAAAAAAATCAATCATTTCACATAGTCCAACATTTTTATAGGCTGAGACAGGATCGAACTAGTAACAACTTCATCAAACTTGGCAAGATTTGATATAGAGATATATCTACCTCAATCTCCATCCTCTCCACAAATCAATCATTTCACATATCAAAACACATCAATATGTAGTTCTACTACCTAATATTGAACACAGAAAGAGAAATTCTAATCTACTTTTTAATAGTAATACTATAATACAAACATGAAGGAGATCAACATGCTATGATATTTTCAACCACTAGGTATGGGAAGGAGAAAAGTGCTTTAAAGAATTTATTTTCCATCGACAGAGAAATATACCAGTGGGGTCACACTATCAAATTCCTTGACCACTCCAGTAAATTTTGCAACATCTTCCTCATCAATTGCAGATGCCAAATCCTGAAATATGACAACAAATTTGAACTGATAAGAAAACAATGGATCTTCATAAGTTGATAGAACTAACTGAATAGTAACTTTCAACGTTAATCCCATGTAGGGGTGACATCGTTTATTTTGACTTGGGGAGGGGGAAAACGTGTTCTTCTAAACAAACACAACTGAAAGGCAACATTATAAGCTGATTCCACCACTTACAGCTAAAAATCTGTACTCACGAAATCTGGAGAAAGTTGGATCCAAGTCCTGCATAATCAATTAAAAAACTGCAGTAAGCATGTGTTACAATAAAATCTTGTTCACAGGAATTGAGGGAGGGAAAACTAAGACCTGATATCTCTCCAAGGAGTTGGTAATTGCAACAATATCCCCTCGACATAGTTGGCAAAGGCCAGCATTAAGAAGATGTCCTCTAACTCCATATTTCAGTAAATTATTGTTAATTGACTGTCGTGCAATATCTTCAAATATATCTATTGCCTTTTGATATCTGGTAAACATCAAGTAGATCAATATCCTTCAATGTTACATGCCTCTTACTCATTAGTTCCATAATTTTAAGTGGTGATAAAACACTTCTATAGATATTAGAAAGTTAATGCAAAAGGAAGCTCAGCAGGCAATTAGCTGACAGGAGTTAGCATTGTAAATATAATTAGATGGAATTCCAACGATGCATGCAAAATCTTGAGGATTTTCAAGCAGGAAGAACTTAAATGAGCAAAATTCCCACCATAGTAGTGCAAAAGTGAATTACAAAAAACAGGCAGAAAAGTACTCACTGTTGATGTTGAGCAGAAAATTGTGCAACTTTCAATTTACACTGGTTTGCAGAGGTTGTTGCATTCGCAAGTTCAAAAGATTCAGCAGCCCTCTCAAAATATAAATTAGCATTCTCTATGTCTTGATCAGCTTCATATAAATCACCAATTTCCTAAATTCAGAAAAATAAAATCCACCACACATCCAGTTCTCATGATTTAGTACTAGACCTTATAGCAACAGTACAAACTACAAACTAACTATCCAAGGCAGCAAGTTGATGAAGCACACATATAGGAGAAGAAAAGTATGAAATGGTACAATGTTATCTGCAAACACAAAGTACCTTGCAGTATCTCGCAGCCATGTTGTGCCTACCAATCTCAGTATAGATATTAACTGCTTGATCTAAGCATGATATGGCTCCTTGATACACATGAAGAAACAAAATGTTAACTTAAACTTATGGAAATAAAAGTACGGTAATGAGAATTTTAGCTGTTAACATATTAAACTACTAATTGAAAAACCAAATTTCCAAAAATATAGCTAATGTGCTAAAGCATCGATCTACAACCCTGACACATGCATGATAAGAAACAGAAGATTGAAGTAGGTAAAATTTCAGGTTTATGCTTAATCATTTAATCTTTTCCCCCCTACTAGATAAGCTCACTCAGATTTATCACTGACAATAGAAGTTTTTCAGATTCAGATCTCCATGGGTATATTTGTTACTTAGCACTCAAATTCTTGTATATAACAAAGCCTAAAAGCACCTTTCGCGGATATTTTCTTGTAGCAATGGGCAGCATCCACATAAGCACCTGCCGCTTCATGTTTGCTATCCAACTGTACAAGTGCAGAGGATAGCCAAATTAACCCAAAAAGTGGTACGAGTTACGACATTGGCTTATGAATATAATATGTTGATATTTATAAAGTATACCTTCAGATGACACTTAGACAATTTGATGAAGACAGACCCTGCTCTGTCCCCTGAATAAAAGTAATGAGACGTGTAAATACAGTAATTCTCGCATCTAGCTTTTAACAAACTTAAGCTAGTTCATAAGTATGAACTATGAAGGACACTCAAAGCGAATTCCAAAAACTATAGTTCTCAGTTACCAAAGCATAGCCAGGACAGTGACAGAATCTATATAAGCGAAAAGAAGAAATAAAAAAAAAAAAAAGTGATACGAACAAGATTTTCCGAGCTTGAAAGAATTAGCAGATTTCTCATATAACTCAACCGCATCTTCGTATTTGGAACCGAATAAGTTCCAGCCATTGATCTTCTTCTCTGCTTTCTTCTCGAACTCCTGTCCTTTGGCAATTTGATCGGCCATTGTTTGGTATCCTTCTCTCCCCTCTGAAAATCGTCGAGAGAGAGAGAGAGAGAGAGAATGTTGAAGAGTTTGAGGAGAGAAGAATGGTATATGCGCGTTCTGAATCGTTCAGAAGCTAAGAAAAGGAAAATTCAACTAGGAGCCGTGAAGACGAATCATTACTCGAGAGCGTTAAGCAATCACCTGAGAGAACTCATTCTACACTCCACCCCATGATGATGCGATGTGATGATGCCTATGAAAATTCTGCAAACGACTCGTCGTTTAGATGTATTCCAATTTCCATGTGGAGACAAAGACTATGGAAAGTTGGTTAGCCAGAAATAAAAATGGAAATGGAAATGAAATGTATTTGATGTATTTAATAGTAAAAGTTTGGTAATGAAAATAGAAAGGGAATGTATTAAAATGACTATTTTACCCCTTATATTAAAATAATAAAAAGAAAAAAGAGTAATAATTGTGTCAAATCAGAGGGGTATAATAGATATTTTTTTTAAGTTGATAGAAATAAAAGAAATAAGTGGGGTTCAGTGAGCCCCACTATTTCTATTGGTTTTTCTATTAACTTTTTTTGCCGGTGAACATACCCTACTCCTTTCCGAATATAAAAGTTCTATATTTTTTTTACAATATAAATTAAATTGAAAAACATTTCTATACCAAAAGGAAAACAATCAAATATTATTAAATATCTCTATACTTTTCTTTTTTAAGATTGTGTTTGGAATTGGACGATAGAGTTTTAATTTTCATAGAATTTAAAAATGTAGAAAAATTAGTCAAGTACATGTGTATTTGACTATTATAAAAGAAATTATTTTTAAATTAAAATATATATATTTTAAAGAACAAAACTTATATGTTATTACTTACATGCTTTTGGTAAGGTTAACCAATTAAAAAAAGACAAACCAAGACAAACCAAACCATCCTAAATAATTCTGATAGATTGTAACGACTAACGAGTATTCTTTCGAATATTAGGAGAAGTAATTAGGCCAATACAAAGACGCATGAACGACTAGGCCTAGCCCATCAAATCCAGCAGGCCTGATCAATAGATTATGGGCCGAAAATTGTAGTTCTAAACTGCCCTTTAATTTTCTATTTCCTTTTTCATCACATGGCAACAATGGAGAAAAAAATTACTCCAAATTATTATTTTGGCCCTCAACGTTTGCACAAAATTTAATATTAGTTCTTAACATTTTAAAAAGTTATTTTAATTCCTCAATGTTTTTTTTTGTCAAAATTGGTCCTTCAGTGCAATTCCGTTAACTTTTGCCGTTAGCTGCTGACGTGGCTGACTTATGTGGCATACTCTCTCTCCTATGTGTCTATTTAAGATGACAGACATACCACGTCATCTCCACATCAGCAACCATAGCCATGTCATCATCTCCTTCCCCCTTTCTTTCCTTTTACTGCTTCATCATCAACATCATCTTCAACCTTCAACTCTTCCACCACCACCACTACTGCCGCCGCCATCGTTAAAGGGTATGCTCTTTGAGCCATCTTCACTCTACAGCTCCTCTTCCCGGCGGCGATCACCCAACCTCACAATCCCAAAACATTCCATCTTTCTTTTGGTCCCTTCACCTTCTCCAACTACAACACTTTCAACGGTATACCTCCGGTGTCAATCAACGGGATCAATTACAATAGCACAAGCAAATCAATCGTTGTATTCATCACCGAACAGCCACGTACCCAGGGGAAATAGAGTAGCCATTGAACAAGGGTCTTGGAGCGCCGCCAAAACTAACTTGTGTCTCGGATCTCGACAACGGCGGAGAGTGAGATGAAGCAGCCAATCGACTTTTGGATATTTGGTAGCTTGCAAGAGAATAAAAACAACCAATTGACTTTTTTGGATATGTTTAACGTTGGCGGCGACGGTGGTGGTGGTGGTGGAAGAGTTGAAGGTTGAAGATGATGATGATGACGATGATGATGAAGCAGTAAAGGGAAAGAAGGGAGAAGGAGATGATCATGATGATGATGTGGCTATGGTTGTTGATGTGCCACGTCATCTTAAACAGACACATAGGAGAGTGTGTGCGCCACATAAGTCAGCCACATCAGCAACTAACGGTAAAAGTTAACGGAGTTACGCTGGAGGACCAATTTTGACAAAAAAAAATATTGAGGACCTAAAATAACTTTTTGAAACGTTGAGGATCAATATTAAACTTCATACAAACATTGAGGACCAAAATAGTAATTTGGCCAAAATAAAATTATTATGAATTGTTAAAATTTATTACCATTAAGTAAGATAATCAACTGTTTGGCAAAAAAAAAAAAGTAAGATAATCAACTTTGCAGCACATAGAGAACCCCCTAAAAGAGTTTTTTTTTTTTTTGCCTGAACCCCTAAAAGAGTTATATATAGGTAAATGCAGATAAAAATCACATTTTTTCAAATTCTTTTGGTAAAAATAAATTTAGGAGACAAATAAACTATTATTAATTATTAATTATTATATAGCCTTAAAAAATCACTAGCACACAAATTAAACATACAAATATCATTGTCGTTGTGTCTTTACTAACTGAATCAAAACTTGATTGTAAAGAAACGAGATAAAGGTATTTGTTGGAGAAAAAGACTAGAATTTGACAAGTTAATTTTAATTATAAGATGAAAAAGTTAAAAGGCATGCATTATATATATGCAAGTGCTACATCAAAATCAGAACAATATATAATTTTATGGGTTTGGACTAAATTGGTCACTACATTTGGTTGGAGCAAGCAGGACCACCAAATTGAATGCCAATTTATGTATGTACATAAATGGATTAAGGATAGTGAAGCTTTGTAAGATCATGAAGAGCATAAAATCAAAGTGATGATCATCTAAGATATTGTACAAGTACTATTTGTCTTATACTTCTATTGGTTTTTGTACATGTTAAAACTAGGGATTTAATATATATATATATATATATATATATATATATATATATATATTTAGGTTTATCAAATTATTTATAAAATAGAATTACTAATAATAAATTATTTTAATATAAGAATGTGATAAATTTATTTGAGTGTAATTAGTTCATGAATATGGGTGTAAATCTATTAAGAGTACCTCATAAGTCATAAGTAGGACCATATTGTGGTAGCTATAATTAATGAGATTGTGAAGATTCTTTAAGAGGGATTTGGTATATCCATTGTTATACAAACAAGGTTTTCCTTTTATTTTAATTTCTTGCTCTTTCAATTATTCTCTCAATGAGTTGCAATCCAAGTTTCCTCCTTGGAATGATTTGCCTTTCCTCTCTAACAACTCATCAATTATTATTATTATTATTATTATTATTATTATTATTATTATTATTATTATTATTATTATTATTATTATGTGAAACCTTAGATACAAAGGAATCAATATGCTACTATTGTTGATCTTGATGGCCATCCCATTCAGGTGGGGTTTCAATTTTGGTGAGGACAAAACTTGTATGAGATGTTTGCTATACATCAAGTTTTTTTTTTTTTAAATGAAAAAAAGAAGAAGAAGAAAAGAAATAACATGTATATGATTTTTATAATCTAGTACAATATGATGGTGTTTTAAAGTTTTTTTTAAGTATTACATTTGTTTTGATTGGAGATTTTGATAATATATTAATTAATGACTTATATATACTGCTTAGTTTTTTTGGGCAATGATATATACTGCTTAGTTGTTTTTAGTTTTTATTGAAGAAAATAAATTTAATTAAGGAATTTTTGTAAATAAATTTATAAACCAACTTAATTAATTATTTTATTATCATGAATATGATTTTTTTATAAATATTTTAATTCTATAATTTAAATTTAGAGTAAATTATCCTCCCCTCTCTTTAAAAATAAGAAAACCTTACAATTTTATCTATTTTGACCAAATGTCCTTATATATACTATATATGTAATTAAATATGAATTTGTTATCAAAAATTATTTTTCAAATTTTAAAATAAAATAAATTTTATCATTTTAAGTTTGAAATTAATAATAATAAAATAATATTTATTAAAATACATTTTTATAATAAGTTATAATTTTTTTAAAAATATAAATAATGACATTTATGATATTTTATTTAATATAAGAGTGAAATTATAAGTTTTTTAATTTTCTTTTATGAAGGAAGAATGCAAATTTTCATTGTGTTTCTTGGTAAATACTTTGAGATAAAAGAAACACAATTCACCAATTAAAACTCATTTACCCGTTATATGATGGTGATAGTGAGGTCATGCATTACATAATTTTGATTACTTTGATTAGTGGGGTGGATGATGTAATGTTAGACGTAATTTAATATGACATTCAACGTTCTTTTTATCAAACATATCTTATTTTTTTGTAATGTGATGAAATTATGTTTTTGTCCTTACTTTTTTATCAACTTTTGTTCTATTCCCACTTTTAATGTAAGGGTAAAATGGTCATTTTATTTACTTTTATTCCACTCACATCATATCGACATGATATTTTCATTCCCTCCAACATTCTCATTTCCATTCTCATTTCCTCACTCATTCCACCTACCAAACACACCTAAAGGTTTGTTCAGGAGTTTTGAAGATAGTGGGTTGAGGTGGTCATTAATGGAGTGAATCCTGTAATGGTTTAAATGAATAAAGTTGTAGACAATATTATCCTTATAATAAATGAACATATTAAAAGTAAAAAAAAGGGTTAATAATAGAATTAAATATTATAAACTATGCAAACCATCCTAAACCTCTAATTTGGAGGGGTTTAAAAATTAAGGTGTTAGATAATTTAAAAGAATTTTTAAACCATTCTAAACCGTCTAACTCTATTACTCACTTAAACATTCATCTAATGATTTATAATTTCAAATCAACCCACGTCACTCTCAAATCATTCTCCCAATTAAACCATAAACTACCGCACCGGATTTTTTTTAGTTTTTTAAATAAAAAATAATTATTATATTTTATAAGAATAAGATTTTTATTTTTATACTATATATTTTATTTTATATGATATAATATATCATTCTAATGATAAATAATGGGATTACCTCATAGTCTTCGAATCGTCTTTTCCTGCTGTATTATCACTTTATCGTACGTTTTATCATTTGATTAGACAAATTAACAATGAATCATGCATTTAAGTTGAAGGAACCTTCTGGTCCCTACTTTTATAAGCTAAATACATATAATTTCACAGATTTATTAATCTCAGTGTCTAATCAGTTATACCATTAATTCGTAGGGAAAATGAACACAAATTGCTGCTACCATGAGTGACGTTATACATGACACTTCCAAATTGCTGCTAACCTTAATTTCTCTACACTAAATTATAATTAATTATCATTTAGTTAAATTATATTTATAATTTTTTTTAATGAATTTAAAAAATTATACTTACAACTTACCTCAATTTTTTTGGGCCAAAACAACTTTCCTAAATTAATTTGTATAGTTTTTTTTGGGGCCTGATCAAAGTATTCACAATCGAATTATTTTTTTAATTAATTTAAAAAAAATATACTTTTTCTCAATTAATCTGTAGATTATCGCCTTAAACATTACAATATCTTAAACGTTGTTAGTTAGTTTATAATTGAAGAATGAAGATATTTTTGCTGGTTTAAGTGGCTAAGGTGCTGTAGCAAGAAAGACAGAGAGGTTGAGGTTGGAGAATGATAGGATGAACTTAGCTCTCGCTTGGTTACAAAAATATTGGAGGGAATGGAAATGAGAATAAAAATATTAAAAAAAATAAAAATGTTGTGTTAATATGATATGATATCATTTTACCCTTATATAAAAGAATAATTTTATCATATTACAAAAAGTAAAATTTGTTTAGTAGAAAGAATGTTAGAGAAAATGTTGGATTACCTAGTTGATTCTTACTACCAAATATGACATTAGAAAATGAGCGCATAATTTTGCAATTGAAGCAGAGGGAACGTGCGAGTAGTGGTGGACTGGTGGTGGAGTTAGGACTGAATTAAAAATTTTAAGGTTGAAGAAGGGGTAAAAATATATTGTTTAAAAAGTTTTAACATGTCACGTCATCATTTAATAAAAAAAATAAATAGTGTTACACAAAAGGATTGATTTGGAATAAATTAAGATATAAGACTAATTTAAAACTTTTAAGAGATAAAAAACGAAACTAAAGAAAAAAGAAGGGACCAAAATATATATTTGGCCATACTATATATAGGATTGCATTTTTCATTTCTTTAATCTCTTAAACTACATAATATATATTAGCTAGAAATATGAGTAAGTAGTGGGGATCTAATTTATACAAGGGAAAATTATGAGAGAAAGTAAAAAAAGAAAAAAAAATCTTAACCTTCTTAATTTCTTTCAATTTTGAAAAATAAATTTTATAAAAAAAATTAATATATATTTTAATTAGTACGTTAAATTCAAACCTATTCTCCATTATATCCACTTAAAAAAATTAAGTGGAAATGTCGAAGACACTCCAATCTACATCAAAGTATCATCTCTGTCCATTTAGAGTTACATAATAGAAGTTGGTTTAAAGTGAAAATAATTATGTAATGATATAATTAATTAGTTTCACTCTTCCGAGTTCATGTTTGTTTGGTTAGAGTTTATGTATGTTTGGTTACAATGTATGTATGTTTGGTTAGTGGAATGTTTAATTTGAGGGAATGGGAATGTTGGTGGAAATAGAAATATCATATCAATATGATGTAATGTGAATGGAATAAAAGTAGGTAAAATAATTATTTTATCCTTATATTAAAAGTGAAAATGGAATAAAAGTGGGTAAAAAAGTAAAAGTAAAAATATAATTTCATTAGATTGCAAAAGTAAAGTTTGTTTGGTAAGAAGAATGTTTGAGAGAATGTTAAATTACTTCGACGATAACTACAATAAAACATGAATTTACCCACGGAATATATTCCGTGGGTAATCAGTGAAAAAACGAAAAAAAAAAAATTCTTCAAAATTACCCACGAATGAGCCACGGATTCTAAATCCATGACTAATTTCCGTGGCCAATCCGTGGGTAATTTTTTACCTACGCCAGTTTTACCCACGGAATAACACAGATTTACCCACGGATTTCTCCGTGGGTAAATATGTGTTTTGTTGTAGTGGATTACGTCGATAATTCATGCAACCAAACGCCCCTTAGGGTGTGTTTGGTATGTTGTTTCGTTTCCTTGTACCAAACATATATTACTTTTTGCAATGTGATGAAATTATATTTTTGTCTTTACTTTTTTATTCACTTTTATTTCATTCTCACTTTTAATGTAAGAGTAAAATGGTCATTTTACCCACTTTTATTCCATTTACATCACATCACATCACATTGACATGACATTTTTATTACATCTAACATTTTCATTCCCATTACATCCTCCACCCCACTAACCAAATACAGGGTGGAGGATGTAATGGAATTGCAGAAGGTAATGAAAAAAGTAATATGAAAGTGATGTGATATGATGTGAGTAGAATAAAAATGGATAAAATGACCATTTTTACCCTTATATTAAAAGTGAGAATGGAATAAAATGGATAAAAAATAAGAATAAAAATATAATTTCATCACATTACAAAAAATAAAGTGTCATTGATTGAAATGATATAAAGAGATTATATCTACGATTAGGTAGACAAAATAGATAACCAAACGACCCCTTTAAAATCACAAATGATGTTCTCTCATGATATTATTGAAATTGAGAGAAAAAGTTAAATGAATAAACCTATATAATATGTATGGACAAATAATTAATTTTCACTTCCAAATACAAATTTTAGAAGAAAAAAAATTTAGAAAGGCTCAAAATTTTAGTTACATTTATTATCTTTTTGTTCTTAATTATAATTTCTCGTCCCAACATATTTTTACACTACAAAAAAAATAGGTTTCAGTGGCAGTTAAAATCGCTACTAAAAGAGACTATTAAAGTGTCACTTACTATGACAACTCAGTCGTTACAAAAGGTTTTATCTTCTTCGGTAACGTAGTCCCTACTTTGCGGCAACATGGTCGTTGCAAAAAACCAATTTTTTTTTTTTTTTTTTTGTGGCAGCTATATGTCGCAGCCAAAATTCAAGTTAATTTTTATTGTATAATTAGTTTTTTCCTCTTTTTATTGGTTTCGCAGTATTTTTTTATTTATAACTGAGGTATTCATTAGAGTAGGCTTAATAATTAATCTTTTGAGTACTGGAGTTATGACTGGGGTGACCCTCCTAATAGATGACGCTTCATTTTCATCACTCTAAGAATCGAATCCGAGATACGATAGTTAAGATAACATAGACTCCTTACTAGAGAAACATAAAAGTGTATATAAAATATAAATCCTTCAACTTTTATAATTACCTACAAAAGTTGTCATAAAAAGATAATTTTTTCATAGTGTTGTCCAAGCATGAAAACTAAACTGCTTTTAATTGAATTAAGATAATTGATTAATTAATTAATTAAGATAGACTTAAATTAACTAAAATATCACCTTTCACAATAACAATATATTTTTTTTAAACCATGCAAATGGTGAACATTTACTCCACATGCAATAACAATAATTAAAACAATCATATAGTGGAAAATAAATTAAAGGTATAAGTATGACTATTATGGAGGATGCATTGAAACTCTTCTAATGGGACCCAGTAATTAGATCTTAAATTAACTATGTTGGTTGGCAATGGCACATGATGTGTGTAACTAATGAAGATGCATGCCTCACAATGCAAGATGTTTAATTAATTCCCACTTAATCACCAAATTTTATTTGTATATATAAATATATATTAGGCAAGAGTATTTTTATGTACTTTAACTTGGAGTAGATGTTTAGTAGTACGGTAGTACTAAACTTCACTATATTCCTTTAATCAGTTGGTTTATAAACCATTCAAAGTGGGTCCTTATGAATGTAAATTTATATTAATATTAATAAATGGCTCTATATGATTGGAGGGATATGTACTAAACTTTAGTAGTACGGCAGTATCAAACTTTTATCCCTAAACTTGATATCAATTTTTAATTTTATTTTAAAATTTTTTGACAATGAGTTGATTTTGTCCCAAAAATTTATTTGGGCCATTTTTAATCACCAATTTTTAATTTTATATATTAAGCAATTTTATCTCAAAAGTTTTGATACAACTGATTTTGTCCCTAAAATTTTGAATTTTGTCATAATACTTAACATCATCCAAATTATTAATGAAAAATAATAACATAACATTAAACATATAATATTAGTCATAATTCAACTCAAAATGATGTATTTTTTTGTGTTAATGCCAATAAAGGTCGCTTCTTCCTATATTAAGAAGAATAATATAAAGAAATACCGTGGTTTTGAATGACAAATTATTAATACTAATATTATATCCATGTCATCATTTTTCGTTAATAATTTGTACGATATTAGGTGTTAGGACGAAATTTAAAATTTTAGGGCGAAATCGATTGCAATTCAAAACTTTTAAAATAAAATAATTGACCACAAAATAATTTAAAGACAAAAATAAAAATTAGTGTTAAATATGGGGATATAAATGATACTTTTCCCTCAATATTATTATTAATTGCCTCCACTATTAGACATTGTGCTTGTAACTTGTAAGTGATAAGCCCATTAAAACAGTTATCTAATCTAATCTAATAGGCACCATGTATACCTACTTATCATTATTATTATTATTATTTTTCCTTTGCTTGTGTCCCTCCTCTTTCTTGATAAACACCTCACAAACCACTAGTTTTAATTTGTTAATTAATTAATTATATTTCTTAAAGGATGTGATGTCAAGTGTGGCTTAAACAAATCAAAATTGACCTGTCTGAGATAATACAATTGTATAAATCCCAAAAGGCACTTTTCAAAATGTATATTTCTCACATGATATAATTAATCCTATTCCTTAATTTTTCTATCTTATATTATATTTTATATATATTGTGTTTAGTGTTGTCTTCTTCTACTCACATCCCTATCAGTGTGTTAGTGGAGTGGAATGCCAGATCAGTGGCACCAAATATATCATTAAGCATATATATGACACCAAAAACCATCCATCCATATATAAAAGTAGCAAAATTGTTTGGACCATGAGACTATAGTCTATAAACTATATGGTTAATTAATAGCTTAATGCCAATATGTTTAGCCAAAACCTATGAAACACCCATGTTTAATTAAATAATAATAATAATGATAAATCATATTACATATTTAGGTTAAATACAATATCATATTTTAAAGAATAAATTAACAATTTAGTCTTATATAAAAGGTAAAGCTCTTTCAATTTAGTTATTGTATAATCAATTAAAGGTTTTTGTCCATTTTTATCACTTTTTAATTTCTTCTTCTTATTATTATTTAAATCTTATTTTTTAATCTATGTCAAATGCACTGTTCACGCTCCAATAATTCGCCATTAGCAACGGCAAATTGGAAATTTTTTATTCCAATTCGCCGTTGTTAACGACAAATTGGGAGTCAACGCAATCTGATCCAATTCGCCGTTAGCAACGACAAATTGGATTTTTTGAAAAAAATTGATCCTACATGGCGTATTGATGTGTCCAATTCGCCCTTATCAACAGCGAATTGGACTATTTAAAAAAATTTTAATCTATTTTTTGTCAGATCGGGATCCCAATTAATCAATAAAAAAAGCAACACCAATTCACCCTTGAGAATGGCGAATTGGTATTGCTTTTTCAGTATACGGCCCCTACCTCCCCTCTAAATCAAACCAACATTCTTAAACCTATTCACCTTTCATTGTCCATGTAAATTATATGGTATGAAGTAATAAACCTACCTAAATATATTAATTTTTTAATAGTTGACTGTAAATTATATTGTATGGAACACTTATCACTCCTCATTTCTTTTCTAAAAACTTGTCAACACGTCTTGCTTTTTTTTAATGACCAATTGGGATCTCGATCTGACAAAAAATAGGTTAAAATTTTTTTACAGAGTCCAATTCGTTGTTGGTAAGGGCGAATTGGACACGTCAGCACGCCATGTAAGATCAATTTTTTCAAAAAATCCAATTTGTCGTTGCTAACGGCGAATTGGAGCATATTACGTTGACTCTCAATTGCTGTTAGGAACGGTGAATTTGAATAAAAAATTTTCCAATTTGTCGTTGCTATTGGCGAATTGGAGCGTGAACAGTGCGTTTGGCATAGATTGAAAAATAAGATTTGAAAAGTGATAATGATAATAATAATAAATTAAAAAGTGTTAAAAGTGGACAAAATAACAATTAAATGTCTCAATTTAATCTTTAAAAGATTAATTCTCAAATCAATTTCATAGTTTAATTAAAGTGACAAGCTAATGTGTCATTAATAAATGTTGATTTGAGTGTTAAATGATGGATTTGATATTCAAAAAATAAAAAGGATATACTAGATTTACAAGTTATGATAAATATATATAATGAGGGTTGGTCTGAGTGGTAAGCGACTTGATATTACTTAAGTAAGATTTTGAATTCAAGACCTTGTAAATATAGTTATCCCACGGATAATCAATATATATATATATGGTACTTTTGACACTACAAGAAAAATGAGTTGTTGAAAAAATATATTGTTAAAAATAATATTACTAAAAATTATTGACTTTTAAAAATACTATTATTGATTTTTTTCAATAATTTTTTTCGGCGATCAAATTTTAAATGTTGAAAAAAGATAATGACCCGTTGAAATAAAAGTTAAAAATACTAATTTTTTTTATAATATTATTAGGCATATTTTGTAAATATGATATTTGTATTTTTTTTATTACTAAATAAAATACATTTTATTAGTTATCAGTATATTCAACATCTATTAATGCCACATCAACAAATTAATTTTTATATATATATATGATTAAATGACCGACTTAAGATCTTTGATTTTTTTCATAAACAAATTAAAATTGAGAAAACTACAATTTTCAGGAGTCCATAACAACAATTCTCCATATTTAGTTCAGCTTCGAGATGGAATATATATATATAACATGTATTTCAGGAGTCCATAATTAAGGATTATAACATGTATTTCTTAAAAAAAAAATATTCAACTACTATATATATATAGAGAGAGAGAGAGAGTACATGTCCTTACTCCTTAATATATAGTCTTTTTTTTTTGTCAAGTGATCTAAGGGATCCTAGAGGAACAAGCAATAAATTTGTTGTTCTTAGAAACTACTTCAGGAATCCACTAACTTATAAAATATTAAAGCTAAGAAGCCTGACAAATCATGGATCAAATTATTAGTTTATTCTAACATAATATGTAAACCAAGTGCACCATAATATATTATTTTTATACACCATACTTAGTTATATATATAAATGTACTCTTTTAATTCTATGGTAGGCTTTCACTGTCAAATTTGCCAAGTGTTATACCTTGGTTGGGTTTGGTATCCAAAGTGTATGAGGCATAGAATTACACGGATTCAGATATGCTAAAGTGCATAAAATGCACATTCTCAGCCGTTTGATAAGGGTGTTACAATACAGACACGAATTTTAATTTTTATCTGGCACTTTAAATTGTACACTTGATACATTTGCACTTTAAAAGATTTATTCAAATCTAGACCCATATGCCGTGCCCCAAATAATAAATAAATAAATTTAATTTCTGAAGCACTAATCTCTATATTTCACACACAGCATGTGCCCTCAAAATTAAAGATTGTGAAGAACATGTCCCACCATTACCTTTTTACACTTACTATCATCCTTTGGTGTAGAACAGCATAGAGACTTCTCTTTTCCTATCTTTCTTCCCTTAAAAAAATAAAATAAACTAAAGTTTTTTTTGTCTACAACTTATATTTGAAAATCAAATCAATATTTTATGTATGGGGTCCTAGATATATATACCAGAAAGGACATTTATTTTTGTGTCTGCATATTGTCTTCTTCATTAATTATTCATGGCCTCTCTCTGTTTTAATACAGGGCCATATATATATATATATATATATATATATATATATATATATATATAATAACGAGTGGTTGGTCCAAGTGATAAACAGTTTAGTATCATTTAAATAAGGCCTCGAATTCAAAACCTTATAAATGCATCTATTTCTGTTAAGAGACTCTCCCACCATAACCAAGTGCGCGACACGGGTCAAGTCTGTATTGTTAGTCAGGATAAAACCTCGGATATATTTATATATATATATTGATCATCTAGATTAGGCTTTACTGCTTCCTGTTTCTATTTCATAGGCTACAGGACATTTCCTTGATCTTCCTCCTCAGACCATTGATGTCTGCTAGCTAATTAACTATTAATTTCCCCACCTATGAAAAAAAAAAGAAGACATCATATTTGATATTTCTTAAAATACATTTGATTGTAATATGTTTCCTACTCCATGTGTGTGTTAGCTAGATTAGGTATTGCTGCCTCTTGTTTCTATATATTTCATAGGCTACATGATACTTTCCTACCCAATATCAATGTCAACTAGAAACTAGATATTTATTCAACTTTTCTATGAATTACTATTTGTTTTTTTATAGGCATTCTCTTATTGAATATAAATATTCAAAGCATTTGATATAAGTATCTCTTTCAACAGAAATTTAAACTTTAGTTCACCATATTGCCCGAAACTACCCATTTTGCTATACTCAACCCCATTGATATAATGTATTCAACACATGTATCAAATATGTCCCTAGGCTACTTTTAAGTATAACTATTATATATTTTGTCAGCTTCTAGATATATCTCTTGTTAATTTGTATTGTGTTATATATATATATATGCTATATATTTATATTAATTATTAGCATTTGCTTCCTAAATTACATGTGGCTTTTATTGAAAGAAAACTACAAGATTAATTAGTGTTTACATCCATATCACTATTTATGCTTTTTAGAGTTATACAAATGTTACTTAAGAAAATTCAAATATGAGAATAAGTTTTTGGAGGTTTTATTTTGGCCTTTTCTATTAGATAAGTAGCATAAATCACACTTAAAAAAGAGCTTATAATTCTTTTGAAGCCTAATATATACTTGAGAGGACAAAAGGAAAAAAAAAAAAAAAAAGATTCTTTTCTTCCTATTTACATTCTCCCTACTAGTAGGGCATGGAAAGTTTCAATGGGCTTCTCATAAGGGAAGTGGAATTTGAAAGAGACTTATATAAAAGATGAATTTAAAGGAAGTGGGTGTAGTAAAATGGACAATAATTAAGTACAACCATGAAGCTTTTAAATCACATTACATATATATCCACATCACCTTCCTCAACAAGAAGGAAAAAAAGAGGAGAAAGAATCATATGCTATTAGGAAATTAATAAAGTTAATAGGAGTAGCCACACACACATAAACCCATTATAATTTGTATGACATATCAATCTTTTGAAGCTATGTATATATATTAACTACATTTTCAAATGTATTTTGATGAGTCTCCTAGCTCGCCTCCAATCTCCAGTGATCTGCACAGATAAAACCACAATGAGAGGGGGCTCTCAGCATGGCACTTTGACGCTCAAGTCAGTATCAGTGAAATAGAGTAGAGATAAGCAAGATGAAAACTCTGTAGTTCATACCTTATTAGGGGTATAGAGGTCTTTGTACTTGGGCGAATCGTGGCCTACGTGGCATAACTGTTTATGTGAATTCGGTTATGCATGAGGAGAGGTAATGATTAGCTGATGTGACAGCTACTTAGGTACCATATCATGTTTCTTATCTTAAAAGACAGAATTGAATTGTATTGTATTGTGCTTTGATATGTATTTGACACACTTGTTTCATTTATATCAGTGTTTTTTAGTGCACTTATATATGAACTGAACATTCTTGTTCTTTCTTCTTGTTTCTGTTGCTCTTAGTTATAGTGATTTTGTCAGAAACAAAAATCATTAATGTCTCTGAACTTGAGACAGCAACATTTCTGGTTGTGGCACACAACAAGTAGGCATGTTTTGTGGCAAAATATGTGCTCACAAATGTTCTTCATCATCATCATGTCCACTTCTCAGATCAGGGCAAACATATCATCCAAAAACATTGGTCTATTCAAAATCTTCAAGATTATTCTAACAATCATAAATATTGAGATAGACATCACATTATAAGATTTTTTTTTACAAAAGTATTTGATACAGTATTGACCATCTTTAACACACATACAATTTCTTTTTCTAAAGATTCTTGTGATTTTTTTTTTTCATACAGAAATATTGCAAAAGTCATAGTCAGAGAGTAGGCATGCTGCAAATGGTGCAAGTTGCAATTAGCCAATTTAATTTGGCAGTTATAGTTGTTAAAGAAGCCATAGTTTTAATCTTCAAGAATAATAATAATAATAATACCTACTCTGTTTGTTAAAGAAGCCATAACTTTAATCTCTCAGTGAGATATGAAAATGACAACATTTTCCATTTTGGCCACATCTGTGTTTGATTGGTGATAAAATATATAGTTCTATACACTTTGAAAATCCCAGTGGAAGATTTCCAATTTGTACTATCTTCTCTCATTAATTTACCATATTAGAATTTTTGCCATTTTGTAGTAGGAAATGTTTTTTTTTTTTTGTAAACCAAAAGGTAGTAAGGAAGACAATCTCAAGTACTACCAGGTAGAACGCCAATGACATGTAAAGAGGCCAACAGAAACCTAACCTAAAGGATTACTGCACAGGCCTAACCGCAAGCAGTTTAGCCCAATCGCAGTAACTCAACTAATCCTTAGGTGCCAGAGGCTATATCTGATGAAGGATGGCCACCAAGCAGAATTTTGGATGGCTTCAGGAAGATTCGAACTCTCTCCTATGAGTGAAGCAAAAACTTTCCTTCACATCCTTGATAATTTGGGCCAAAACCTTTTATAAATCTTTGTACAATGACACCAGCATTGCCATATCTTCATAAAAAAAATTTGCAATGCCCAACAATTTTCCCTCACCCAAATCTCTAGGTTTGAGTTCTATTTCCTTAATTTACCTTAAACCAAATGACAAATCTTGTAGGTTTTTTTTTTTAATTTCTATAGGTATCCTTTTACTTGAAGCAATCATGCTCGAAAATTAAGATACTGTCAAACATTAAATATAGACATCTCTTTCAGTCACCGGTATCTTGTGATTTAAATAGGAGGAGATTGATAGATGCAACCAACTTTCAATCTATCAACAAAATGAATATAATGATTATGTCACTACTTGATGTAGTTAAACAGACACTCATGAGATAACTCTTTTTCAAGTGAATTTAAACACTTTCCAATAATTACTTATGAAGTAACTCTCACTCTAATACTTGTTATTGATCTAAATAAGTGTGCTAATTTTTGTATGGCAGCTTTCTTCTCTGTAAGGCTTTGACCTATAATGTGTTTTAAAAAATTCCAATGCAGTTCAGATTTTATTAACATTAAATAATAATGGGCCACAAATTATATTTCTAATTTCTTCCCTGATCTTATAAAATGCCCTGACATTAGGGTTATATGAGTAATTCAATCTGCTTTTTTTTTTCCCTTCAGTGCTGAGTGGTCCTATGAGTTGTGACTTGTTATAATCTGTTTGGATTGCAAAAATACTCAGAGGGCCCACACCCAACTAAGCCTTTCATTTCTTGCTCCCACCAAGCCACACCCACCTTTGGAACCAAACAAGCCCTCTCATTTCCCTCTTTTTGTTATAAATGTGTAGGCTTCAACCACAAAAGCTGCAATTTCCTCCTTTCTTCCTTTTTTTTTCTTCTTTTCTCTCTCTATCTCCACCTTCTCTTCTTTTCACAGAGACACATGAGAACAAGAAGAAGAACAAGAAGGTGCATGCTTGAGCAAGATGGAGAAGCAGGGCACGTGCAATTCTAACTCATGAGAAGAATCACATTTCTTTATTATTATTATTATTATTATTTTCTTTTTCTTTTTCTGTCTCACCAAACAGAGAGGTTCTGTGTGAGTTAGTTCTTCATGTGCCCATCTTCCCCATCATGACCACATCACCTTAGAGAATTGGAAATGCAGAAAAGCTTGGATCTTTAATGGCTGCTCTTCAGAATCTGCTCACCCAATTCAGGTTTTTGGATGATGCTCCCACATTTGTTGAATTTGAAGAAGGTGAGTACTATTGGTTTGTACGTACTTTTCCACTGCTATACAACTTTTTAGCATTCTTGGTGTTCGATGAAAAGCCTGAGAGAAATCAGAATAAAGTTAAATGGCTGCTCTTTCAGAATTTGTTGACCCAATTCATGTATGTGATTGATGCTCCCACATTTATTGAATTTTGGTGGTGACTACCTCTTATTTGTTCCTCAACTTTTAGCATTCTTGGGTTGAAAGATTATGAGAAATAATAATCAGAGAATAATAAAGATGATGTAGGAGTAATTGGATAAACATTATGAGACTTTTGTGATATATATGAATGAAGTGAGTGGTTTGAAAAAGATCATATGGTGGATAACATTATTGACTCTGAACTATTTGATTGGTGTCATAATCACACACACAGATCAGTGCACGTCATATTATGACAATGATTATTATGGCTTAATTTTCTTTTATGTATATTGATCAGAGAATAATGATAGCTTCAAGTCATAATCTATCTCCTAGGTTTTCCACTCTCTCTTTCACTCAAAAGCACAAAAATCAGGTAATTTCTCTCCTTGTACCTTTCTTCAATTCCTTCTCTGGTATTACAATCATGTGAAACAAAAATCATAAGAAGTCCAAAATCTCTACCAAACAACTTGGGTTCGAATCCGAAATGGGATATTTGTGTTGAAACCCAGGTGACTCGGGGAACCTTCCTCAAAAGTAACCAAGCGACTTAAGTATTCTATTGAGCATCTCATACTATCAGATGTAGAACTTTGCATCTCAGAAGTCAGATGGTGCATAATTATAAAGATCGCCATGCAGGAAATGCAAGTATGGCAATATGTGATATAAATTAGTGTGTCTTGGGTTTGAAGAAGATGCTTACAAAAGCTGTAAGTATTGAGTATTGACACCATATATATTGTGTTATATATGCAGTATAAATAAATGTCATTCTTAATGAAGCACTAATAATGAATTGAAAGCGACCAAAGTAAGTACTAAGATGCTTTTCATCACCAATTAATTAAGCATTGGAGAGGGATCTTGTTATAATTAATTGCTGTGTGTGAAGCTTTTAATTACAGTACTATAAATCAATAATAATGCTCATTGATTTTGCTGATCTTATTTACTGATATTGTCTGGCAGATGATGGAAATATCAACTGAAAGCAAGCATGCCCTTTGAACAAGAAAATATATATATAGGAAAAGAATTGAGATCTTTTTTTTTCGAGAGAATTACCAATTTGGTCAGTGAAAGATTCGGATTGTTCCAATTTAGTCCCTATGAAAATGCTTAATTTAGTCTCGAAAGATGCTTTATTTTGTCCCAATTTAATCTTTTTAGTCCCTGAAAGAAGCCACACATATACTAACAGAAAAAATTGGAACAGCCTATTTTTTTAGGGACCATTTGATCATTCTCTCTTTCTTTTTTTCTTTTCATGAGGCACAGTTTATTGGTAGAGTGAAAAATAATTGAAGTAGGGAAGTTAGGTGGTCAAATTGTTCATTATTTTCTTGCTTTTGATTTGTTGATATTTGAATCTTGCTTAGCATCTTCGCATGGGATTTCCTAAGAAAATTACAGAAGAGTCCTACCATGAGAAGACAAAAGGAGATGCTTATGGTACAAGACTACTTTTTAATCTTAAAGTGGTATCAATCAGAGAGAAACTTACCATGGTTATTACATAAAACATACTTTTCCACTTCTGACAGTACTTTTTTCCTTCTAGGCTATATCTAGTGAATGTGTATTAAACAAAGTGAAATTGTATACCTCAACCATTTAACACACTTTCTCACCAAGTTTCTCTCCTTTCATCATTATTATTTTGTATCTTTTTTACTAATGGGCCGTTTAGTGCGCGAGACTCCCATCAAATAAGGTTAAAAAAATTATTAAATAAGGTTAAAAAGGATCAAAAGTATACAACATTACCTCTGTAAACAAAATGACTGTTCTTGAAATTAAATATATATTATATGTTTATTCAAAATCTAAATACAATATACTCAACACTCATATATATGATTTAGAAAGATAATTAATTTGATCACCCAAGAAAAGTCAATCAGGACTCAGGAGATAGTGGTAGCTATATTTGCTTAAAAGCTAATTTATAATTTTGTGCCCCTAATGCCCCTGACTATATATATATATATATATATATATATATATATATATATATATGTAAATTCGTATAATTCTATAATTTGTAAATTCTTATGATTCTACGATGCAAGTTTATATATCTCTCTCACGATTTTACTTAAAATCTATAGTTTTACAACCATGAACTCGTATATATGATTTTGAAAGATAATTAATCTCTCACGATTTTACTTAAAATCAGGTATTTATATATTAGCTTAATTATCATATTTTCTTGGTCTTTACAAACATAAAGACGGTTTAATTAATTATCTCGCAAACATATATTAGCTGAGTTGGTAACAGAAAATAATTAAAGAAATAGTATCTTCCTAATTCCTATATTTGCCTGTGCTTTTATAAAGAATCATTCCATAAGATCATAATAGACCAAAATCAACGTGATGAAGAAGTACTACTACATCTTTAAAATTATGTATGTATATGTATAAGATAAAACTTGGCTTGGACAAAGTGGAGAATATTCATAAATGTAATAATTAATTTATGGTTTTATTTATGAGAAGAATTGACAACCTATATATATATACAAGACAAAGAGTTAAAAAGCAGCATATGTAGCCAAGAGACAACATACATCAAAGGCAGAAAAATTCACATCATACTTAAATCCGTACAAGAACATGGAGGAGAGTAGTAGCTATATATATATACTAGCTCTAGCTATAATTAACCACAAAGAAATTAAAAAAAAAAAAAGTCAAGACCCCAAATTGGTCCCTTATGTTTGCACGAAGTTTCATATTGGTCATTTATGTTTGCAAGAAGTTTCAAATTGGTTCTTCTGTCCACTTCCGTCAATCTCTTAAGTTAAGTGTTGACATGTCCATCTAAGCTGACGTGTCATGCCACGCCATCACATATAATAATAGATGATGGCATGGCGATGACGTGGCATGACACGTCAGCTTAAATGGACACATAGGAGAGATAAAATATGTCCACCTCAGCATGCCATGTCAGCACTTAACGGAGGAAATAAACGGACTTGGACGGAAGGACCAATTTGGAACTTCTTGCAAACATAAAAGATCAATTTAAACTTTTTGAAACATAAAGGACCAATATGAAATTTCGTACAAACATAATGGACTAATTTAGGGTTTTGACCAAAAAAATAAAGAGAGAGAAATGATTATGAAGGAAAAGTTAATTTGGGAATGAGTGTGGGTGGTGTAATGTAATTAATGTAATTTGTGAGTGTGATTTGATACCAATGGGACTGTCCAATATAATTTGTGTGTAAATATATATATATATATATATATATATATATAGGCATATATAAGGAAGACATGTGTATGTATATATATATGTATGAATGGGGTCATGGAGAGAGGTGATAGGGGTAAGACTAGTTGTGATTATTTGTGTGTGTCTTAATTAAGATTCCACTTACAGATAACACTCATTTTCTCACTCACATTTTGGAGACACATTATAGGACCATTCCATTTCCATTAAAACCCATCAATTCCTTATATGTGTCTTTATTGTTTTTGTGGTTCTCACATGCATCATGCTAGTCACTGCTTAGTGATTAAGCACATGCTTGTGGGGGAGCATATATATATACTCTTATTTTACCAACACGAGTTGTGACACAGATGGTAAAGAGTCTATGTTCTCTTAACCATCGTCTCTCGAATTCGATTCTTAGAGAGATGAGAATGGAGCGTTGCCCCAGCAATGAGCTTATGAGTCGCTTGACAGTACCTGAGAGATTATTCATTAGACCTGCTCTCATGGATATATCTTGGTCAAGACAAAATATATATATATACACACACGTATAAGTCTCTTTTTTTGAAAAAAAATTAATTTGATTCCTTAATTAAGGTGCTTTGATTTTGTTATTGCTTTTTTAATTTCTTCTATGTATATCTACCAAAAAAAAAATGTAGGAACTATAGCATATTGCTGAGTTGGATTCTGCTGATTTTGACATCACTCTCCAAACTAATTAACCTAGCTAGTCTCTATGAATTAGGGTTAGATGGATGAATTTCAGTGACATAAATTAAAAATGCAGAGATTATTCTGAATTTCATAAATGTATGTTTTTTAATTAATATTTCCTGTTTATTGTGGGAGAGATATATATATATAGAGTTTATGGACAGAGATTGGATGATGGAAACAATACAAGTATTTTAATAAATTAGGAATTAAATTAAAAGATAAATTTATCGGTGATATATATACACTGGAAGAATTAGTTACCTGTACGAAAGAAAAAATAAACTTTCTCTATCTTTTTTTCATAAAAAAAATAAAATTAGTTAGGTGTGTAGTTTTCATAAACATTTTATCAAAAATTTTGATAATAAACACCATATATAATGCTGAAAAGTTTTATCCCTTTTCATTTATTGCATAAATTACTCTCTTCAATTGTCTGAGAAATATGCTCAAAATTAATTACACAACCTTTCTTTCTACTATAAAAATATACAGAAAAACTGTTGAAGCTAAACTTGTTTTTTAGTCAAACCAAATACACAAAATCATATATAACTTATGATTTTATTTTGTAGCATGAAAGCTATTAATGTAGTATATCTTTTGTTTTTAACAAAGGAAAAAAATAATTTTTCCAAAATATATATTACTTTTAATATATTTGTTAAATTAAGGATAGATAGGGTAATTTAGTTTTATCTATCTATCTATATATTTTATTTTAACCAAATTAAAGGTGGCTTAATATTATGATTTGCCTCGCCTCAAACAGCAATTACTTTATAAAAAAACTTATCTCCACACAAGAATAAAGATATGTGGGTCTCATAAGCCATAAATAAAGCAAATTTCCTGTCTTTATTTTTCCCTTTTAAATAGGGAATTTTCTTTGCACCGACAAACTCTCCAGTAAGATATCCAAATTAATTATCTTTTTTTTTTTAAGGAGGATAACTGTGTTCTTAGGATGCTTAGTAGTTGATTTGATATGATATACAATGAAAGTGAAAACTTTTTTTGTTGGTAATCTGTGGGATGTTTACATAAGCAGTTTCCTCAGAGGACCCAGAAAAGTTGATAATGAAGGCAAGCAAGAAGCACTTTTATAGTCACTTACAAAGATAAGTTCTTATCATATAGTATAAATATAATACATCACACAACTCTCTCTCTCTCTCTCTATATATATATATATTTTTTGTATATATACTATAGGTTTTTGCACGGTTAGATACCAAATAAAAAATATATATATATAAATTTAGACACCCTTAAAAATTATTCACAGAACAATATCACTTTTACTGTGCACGTTACAAAACGCTCTCACTGAGGGCGTTTTTTTAATTTTGTGAGGACGTTTTGTAATGTGCACAGTAAAAGTAGTATATTTCTATGGATAATTTTTAAATGTGACTGAATTTGTGTATATATTTTTTATTTGGTATATAAACGTCCAAAAGCCATATACTATATATACTGTAATTTATTCTTTAATTTTTTAAAAATATAATATAAAATAATAAATATTTTAAAATAATCAATCAAATAATGGGAAGTCATTCAATTACTTTTTAATTTTTTAAATAACAACCCATCATTTCTATTTTTCTCTCTCTCTCATTTTCTCATCTTATTTTTTTTTAACTGTTTAATTATTAAATATGTATTTTGTGTTACAAATTAAATAACATGAAGAGTCAACAACCATTATAATATAGATATAATATTTACATTATTCAATCCAAGGAGAATGGTTGAGTGAAAGGGATTCATCTATCCTTAATCAATTGTCAGGAGGTTCGATTCTTAGTCTTAGGTATAGAGTAACTTTAAATCTTTGGGCCAGTTATCTCACCCTTTGAGGTGCTTGCAATTCAGCGAGAGAATTAATCATTGTATTCAACGATAAATACCTTATCTCTAGACGTGTGTATATATATATAGGCATATGCATCTCAAAAATCCATTTCAAGTATTAAGTGTAACATTTACACGTTGGAAAAGTATGCATTAATCATCTCTATTTGTAACACTTTACTTTTTTACAGTTGTGTAATTCAAAAATAAATGATAATTCATAAGGAATCAAATTAAATGCAATAGCTATCTTTGAATTCTAGGTTGTTCAACTTTCACACTCCATAATATAACTAGTCTCCATATAATTGTATGTGTCTTTTTTCACAGACTATAATTTGATATATTTCTAAAGTATAAAATAAATTCGGGAAACAAATTATTTTAAATTTTGAAAGTTCAAAAGACTACTGGTAATTGACCTAAAGTTTGTGATACGAGCACAAGTTTTTGGAAGAATCATATCCCAAAAGCTAACTATTAGAGTGGAAGAATCCAAGGCCTTATAAGGCCTTTCCTTAATTATAGCATCCCCAATGTGAGACTTGTATCATTACCACTCCCTTCGAAAGCCAGCGTCTCGACGGCTGTGCACACTGCGACACTTCACTCGATGATGTTTCACTCGATCACGATCAACCCCTCCACCGGTCAGAACCCTCTGCAGGTAGCCCTTTCCGGTTGGTCGACTCTCAATGAAATCACCAATTGATCGATACGAGCACAAGTCCTTGGGAGAACCACACCCCAAAAGTTAGCTATTGGAGTGGGAGAACCCAAGGCCATATAAGGTGTTTCCTTAATTATAGCCTCTCCAATGTGGGACTTGTATCAATTTGACATTCATTAATCTTTTCCTCATTCATTGTAAGAGTAATATGATACTTTATTTTCATATCTCTTATATACACAAATTAAATCCTTATTATATTTCAAAACCATGCATGTTATATATTCCTAGGCATTTAATTTGAAGACTTATCGGTAGAATATTTGAGCATCAAATATATGAACATTTTTTATTAAATATGTTTTAAACAAGCATATAAATATTGACATTTTTTAATTTTTTCATATACACATCTAGTAAATAAATAGACCACCCATTAAATGATCCAATATACAAGTATAGTAGCTAGTTATATAAATATATATCAATTATGATAATAATAATTAAAAAAAATTGTGTGTCTAAAATATAAATGAATCCCTATGATTCTTGTTTGGTTTGGGGTACCAACATTATATTGGGTGGTAAAGCAGAGAAATAATAATAATATCTATGATGGTTCCTAGTTGCTACCAACCTCATTAGGCAACACACAAGTCACTTTCGTCGCTAAAACTCACGCTATTTAATGCCCACTTTGCTTTTTGCTCATAGAGAGAGGCCGGTGGCCATTCTTCTGCGACCAATTTCACTTTCATAATTAATAGACACTACGGATGTGGTCCTACCTAGCTAATTATTCTTGTATCTATCATAACAAAATTAACTCTACTTTTATGTTTTTATATTTACTTTTTTAAATAAAAAAATTATGATAACTAGTTAATTTTTTAATTAACTACTAAAAGAATTGCTTGTTTTTTTTTAAAAAAATTAATATAAAACAAAAATTATCAACAATATAATAAATTAAATATTTGATCATTTTTAATTCTTTTTGTAACAATAATTATTAATTATTAACTATTATAGATATAGTAACTTCTCATCCATTATCTTTCTTGTACCCTCTCTTTATAGTTTCATTCTTCTCATAACTACTAAGAAAATATTTTTTATAATATATCTATATATATATATATATATATATATATATACCAAAGCTTTTAAGTTTGATAGAGCATTTTGAAGAATTTGGATTTAATTGAAAATGGGTTAGGCTAAAAAGAATAGAGTCACACCAAATTAGTTAGGGTCAAGTCGGGTTAGCTCTACTTTATTTTTTATTTAAATATTTATTCAATAAATTAATTGTATGATTTTCACCTTAATTATATTCAAATTGTACTCATTATTTTAACTTTTTATTTAATTCATCTAATTACTTTTAAATTTTAAATGAAGATGAATATTATACTATAAAAAGTTTTGTGAAAGTTAGTAAAATTAATTAATAATTTTAAATGTTATTTAAAAAATTAGTTGGGCTAAAGAAATTTTAACCCATATTAAAAGCCCAACCTAAATTAATAAAATATGACTAAATTAGACTAGCTCGTTTTACCTAAATTTAGCATGAAACTATAGAAATAATTTGGTAGTTCCACAATAAAAGGGACAAATAAGTAATCTTTTTAAAGATTTCTTAATAATAAATTAAATATTACACATAGAAATATATTTATATGTTTGAAACTTTGATCAAAATTTTTTTTTAAAAAAAAATTAAACTTGAAAAGCTTGGATTTGGTGTGAGCACACACCATGCCTGACGACCCACACATAACCAATTGATGAAAAGCACAAACACTATAGCACAAGTGGATTAATTATTATTGCAACAATAATAACAATATCAACTTAGGTATGGGACAACATCAAGCAAGATTTACTAACATATATGATTACCCACAAAAATCTATATATATCCAATATGAAAAACAGAAGGAAAAAAAAAAAGAATAAATAAAAAGGGTTCTAAGGGATCATGATGAATTTAAGGTTGTGATTGGTAAAACCAAAAAAGAAAGGAGGAAAGGGATGGAAGTTGATAGTATATTTAGGTATGATACATATATATGCTTTAGGTATTTTATTTATTTTTAGCTTATCTCGCTTCATTATATCTTTCATTTTCATTCTTCATATCTTGAAACTTGGAAGTGCAAAGGAACCTACATTACCAAATTATACAAAAAGAATGCTTCTTTAAATTGTTTAAGTAAAGACTTAATAATAACTTCTATTTCTAACACGCTTTAATTTGTCATGCAAATTTCAAGCACTAAAGTTTTTGGGTATGATGTATATTAGTGGTAAGAAATTTATATAGTTTACAATTCAATCCTCCATGTGTCCACTATATTAAAATTATATTATTGTATTCAAGTAATATAAATTAACATAAGGGAAATACTCCTGGAATTTTAAAAAATATATATTAAAAGAATGTTAGTGTATAACATGATATCTTGATCATAAAAATAAGGGGCCAAGACAAAAGTTTTAACCACAAATTATCTCAAGATTTTGGCAATCATTTTAAAATTTGTAATGAATAATATTTTATGATCGCGCATGAATTTTAACTTTTAAGACACAAATTGACAATAAAGAATTTAATCTACAAAGAAATTAAAGTATTAATATCGTTTCTTTATGATCTAAAGCATGCCTGTATACATGCTAGAGAAAGGTCAAAAAGTTTTGTAATTATTAAAATATAAGTTTATAAGTTTTTATTTTATTAAAAGTAGATTAACACACCATACAAATGCCCAATTAATTATAAGACAAAAAGGCGAATTGTATCCTAGTAGAGAACAAACACATGCAGCATCCAAAAGGGCATCTTGTTCCCTCTTAGTCAAGTACACAAATAGATGCAAAACATGCTTAGAATATGTTAATAAAAAAAATTGGTTGTAATAAACTAATAATGCTCTTTACTCTTTAGCCTTTTTTTTTTTCTCTTTATATATATATACATATAATTTTTTTTTTAAAATCAGAAGTTATGTTTGAATTCCATAGAAAACCATACAAGCCAGGTAAAAGTTTATGATATTTTCAAAAACATTTAGGACAATTCATAGCTTTCTGACTTATGTAAAATGAAATATCACTCACCAGTTTTTAAGATTTTAAAAAGGCAGTGTAAGCTGCAAGCATAAGGCATTTTGCCATGACTATCAAATTTCCATCAAACATGGTGCAAAATTTACGAAAATAAAGATTGTGAATCCATTTGTTACTTACTATTTGTTAATATTGACAAAAATATAATCGCTAATTCATTAAGGGAAAAAAAATTTATTAGTGTGGATTCCTATTAATATTGACAAATCACATTGAACAACTAAGAAGGTACTGAAAATTCAACACTCCCATAATACTAGACTATTATCCCTCATTTACACCCTTCAATAAAACATGAACACTAGAAATGTTTATGTAGGACCCAAACAATGAAATACCAAGACACAACATAATGAATTCATAACCAGCCAAGATTTGGTCCAAGTGTTAAGCTGCTTGGTATCACTTAAAAAGAGTTCCGAGTTTGAGATCTTGTGAATGCAGCTATTCCTGTTGGAAGACTCTTTCACCATAGCCAGGTGTGCAACTTAGGTCGAGTCCGGATTAGTCGAGACAGTGCTTCAAACATCAGGCGGACAACAAAAAAGGATAATGAATTCATAAAAGAAAAAAAAAATGAAATCACAAGTTGCATTTCTGTTAATTTTTATTGTACTTGTACATAAAAATGCTTTCTGGTGCAGTGGCAAAAGCAGAGCATATTCTCTCTTCAATATAAAACTGCCTGTAATCTTTGCCCCATCACTTATTTCCTTTTTGGTATTACGATTAAAGGTGTTCTCAGCCTTAGCCTGAATTTATATATCAACTCCGGAAGATCTTAAAAGCCCATCATATATTTATAGCATGAAGATAGAAGTAACAACTTTGTTTTCACAGGTGGAATCTGACTGTACCTGCAAAATGAAGAACATCATCTTGGATGCTCAGAAGATTTGCCTTTAGCTCTGAAAAGCCTCTGTTTTGTGCATCAAAATCAGCAATATCAGTGAAATAACAGCAATCAGTTCATCACAAAGCAGAATACTATTAAAACAATAGCTACATGCCTATCAGAAAGCAGCTCAAACCTTCTTGCTTATCTACCTCACGTCCACATGCAGGAAACATTTATTCTAACAAGAAACAGAACAAACAGAATCAATGGTCTAGGTTAGGGACTAATAAGTTTTTTGTAAATCCATAAAACCATCCAAAGTGATAAAGGAGTCCTTTCTTTTACAGAGTGCTAGAGGAAGGTACAACAAGCCCAAAAGGTTCAGAACTGTTAGACATCTTCAATAGCATTTTTAGCAGCTTGAACAGTTCATGATGCAATCATAACAGAATTATTTAAATGCTATAATATTTTAAGTAAAAAAGAGACAAAACAAGAGAAGAGAAAGAGGCTGTAGTTAGTAATTTACTAATCTAAATAAACTAAGTTGATAACTAGCGCCATGGTTCACAAGTCACAACATTTACTCCAAAAGAATGCACCTGAAATCATATGAAAATCTGGCACTCACTCGCACATAGAAATGAATGAGAAAATGAAAAATGTGAGAATCAGAACAAATCTTGGTAGACAGCATTACCAGCAGTTATGGAATGAGATCATACTTCTGAATGTGAACTAAAAATAAGAAGCACAACTAGCCAAATATCTTTCCAGTTTTGCCTTGGACACTATATAAGAATATTGTTTTCTAGTTGACTTGAGGAATATAGGGTGATGTAAATAATAATGCGATTTATCCATAGTTAGAACTTAGAACTTATAGATCACTTGAAGGTTAGAAATTAAGTTTCATAATAAACAGAAAAACGAAGGGAAGAGTTTGTTTTAGTTCCCCAGATGCTATTTTAAAAACCAGACTAACTTGAGCAAATGGGTGGGGTGGGTAAAAGATGTAGCTCACGTCCACAAGTGAAGAGTACATGAAAGCAAAATGAGCTGGCCTCCCCTGAGATTTCTTAAATAACAGTAACCTCCATTGTCTCTTAACCCGTATGAAGAGCTGTGCATAGGAGATTTATGTGTCTGAAAATTTAAACACAGGGTATTTTGTGAAATTTAGAAGTATGGAAGGTCAAATATATAATTTCTGAAACAAGAGGGGAGGTAAGAGTAATTTCAGTAAAGCTCAGAGAGTGTCGGTGTAATTTACACCATATAGAGTATACAAATTATAAATATAAACATTCTTTAATGAAGTACAATTGTCCTTGCAACTACACCACCGACAACAAAATGAAAGCCTAAATCTGAGAGGAAAAGTTAATCTTCGATTAAAAAAAAACCTACCAGATTCTGCTCATCTAATCTCATAAAATATCATTCTTCATTTAGGTTGCAAATGGAGTAGCTTCATGAATGCAACTCAAGTGCATATTCTGCAAAAAGCATTAGTAAGCACAATTAGTAATTCCACCTACCACACACTGGTTGAAGGTTGCATATGTTAGTCTAGTTTGTTATGGTGCTTAACTGCTCAAGTTTTAGCTCTTCATCCAAATGCTAAAAGTCATTTAGATTTTGAGATTAGATCTATCACCCCATCCACTTTGATAACTGAGATTCTTTTGGCTTCACCAAACCACTTAAAGTGGTTTCTGAATAAGTAAGTTCAGATCCTGAGTTAAGGAGCAGTGCTTCCCAGGCCCTAGCTCCTGGGGCAAAACTTTCTGCAACAATTTTCTTCATCAATTCCAGCGCTTCTTTAACCAAGCCCTTTTGGCACATCTCATGTATAATATTATCAAATGTTGAAGATCGAGGATAGAAACGCTTCTCCAACATCTCCTCCAACAAAAGACATGCTTCAATAATCTCAACATTACCAATCAAACCATCAAGCATAATCCTATATGTATGCAAATTGGGCTCAACCCCCTTCAACTTCATTTCCTTCATAAGCCCCCTTGCTTTACTTAATTCCCTGGCCTTACATAAGGCAGCCAATAAAGTATTGTATGTAACCACATTTGACTTGCATCCCAAGTCTTCCATAGAAGCAAGAATCTTTAGTGCCTCTTCCAAATTATTCTGTTTACACAAACCGTTTATGTACACATTATATGTATATATATCAGGTACAAGTCCTAATACAATCAATTCATCGAACAGTTCATCTGCTTTCACATAATCCCTATCTGCAACAACCCCACTTAAAACCATGGTGTAACAAACAATGTCAGGCTTGATTCCATCTTCTTTCATCTGATTCAGAATATCCAAAGCATCCCTACCCCTTCCTTCCCTCACCAAGAACCTAATCAGATTTGAATAATCCATCACACCAGGACAAAATCCTAACCTCCTTATATCTCCCCAAAAACACAAAGCATCCACACTTGTCATATCCCTTTGTTCACACAATGATGATATTATCAAAGAACAGATGCTATCATCCAGATTGTACCCATCATCTATCATACAATTCAGCATCTCAATGGCAAAACCCACCCTATTAAATCTACATAAAGCCTTAATCAAAACCCCAAAAGTCGATTCCTCAATTCGGATATTCATATGCTGGCTCTTCAACAAAATCTGGGGAACCATATTGAGACATTCTCGATTCCTACAAAGCACTGAGAGCAACAAGTTCAGAGAACAAACAGTTGGAGCGCACCTGAATTTGGGGATTCTGTAAAACAGATCAACAGCCTCTTGGATCTTACCAAAACGACCATAAATTCTAATGAGATAACCGAAAATGTATTCAGGTGTTTCGAATTTCTCGACATGTTCAAGGTGGTCGAGAATTGGAGGGATATCGTGTAAGCGCGAAGTGTGGGATAGGGTTTTGAAGAGAAAGTAGAAGGCGTTAGGAGTTGGGTCGCAACTATAGGTTTTGAAGGAGTGGATGAGAGTGGAGAGAAGACAGGGGTGGTTAAGGTTAAGGTTGTCGTGTGAGGAAGCCATTGTTGAGGTTTTTGCTGCTTGTTTGAGGATTCGCATAGCTTGGTTTTCGCCGAAGTTATGATGCCATAAGGTCTTGTAAGGGGAGTGTGGCCATTTTCTGTATTTTCTGAGGTATTTGTTGGAAGTCTTGGACAAAGGGTGTCTCACCATTTTTACAGAGAAACACACACAAAAGTATGTCCGGATGTGAAAATTTAGGCCATACACAGCTTAGTCACCTGGAGAAAATGGGTGTAGACCCTTGCTCCTCAATCCTCATCCACTCAGAAACCTAAGATAGCAATGTCACAGCAGTCAGCCATAGGATCAAGCAACATAAAACCGTGTAATAAATATTGAAGAGACCGCATAAATTTAGTATGGAAAATAAGCAGATTGAGACCATTTTTATTATAAGCATCATTACTCAGATCCTGTTATTTACTTTCCTGGAATTAGGAAAACATAAGATGAATTGCTTTCATGAATTTGCATTCACTGTCCCATACCAATACTGAATTTACTCAACCTAGTCCTTTGTTCATTTTCTCTACTGCAAGCAAGCAGAGAAGAGTAGACAGGATCCATGAATGGGTACTTCTACTTAATTTATCTATATTAGTACCCCCAAAATAAATAAAGTAGGACTGGGCCACATATTAATATACTTTAATTCTCATCCTTTTAGCTACAAAATTAACACACTAATATTAGAAAGTCATAGCTGCTTAAGTATCCATTTATGTCAAGAAATATGTAAACAAACAGTTCACACACACATTCCTAGTGTAAGATTCCACAACATTTCAAAGACTTGATTGACTTAGGCCAAATCCTACTAATTTGATTTTGATCAACTGCTTAATGCTTATAATTCTTTTTTGAACTGGTTTTCTACCTCCATTTCGTTACCCTCCACAATAACTAGCAATTATGCAAAAGAAAAAAAAAATACCCCTTTTTGGTACTTGAGCTGCCATTCACTTCATTGATTGATTCCTTCTTAGCAACTCCAAAAGAGAGCATGGTCAAAAGTGAATCCCATTGGTTTCTCCCAATTGAATCCCAAGCAAACACTATGCGTTTGTTTCACAATTTGTCTAGCATTAGTGTTGTATTAAATTCACTTAGCATTGGTAATGCTAAAAAGCAAGCTACTGAGTATGAAAAAAATTTATTAAATTCACTAACAAAACATTGAACCTTAGGAAAATGGAAATGGGGCGGTGAAGTGGTCCATTTCAACAACTATATTATTTCTATCACCAAACCAATTATGTTTAATTTCACCAAATCAGTTTTGAAGCTTAGATGTTAACCATCTATAAATCCAAAACAGGGAGTCAGTCCAATAGCAGAGAAATATATATATATATATCATAAAACCATTTCTACCTACTACCTCTACTAATAATTCTCAAGAGCATAGAATTGAAATCGAAACCGAATAAATCATTGAAAGATTGGAAATCGTGCACATACAAGGGTGAGAATACCAGCATTTGATTCAGAATCCTAAACTCATTTCACAATCAAAACCCTAAAGCATTTCACAATCGAAACCATTCACATTCGAAACCCTAAACCCAAATGAATCGAAAAAACGTAAATCGAAACCCAAACCTTTCTAAGCATTTGATACAGACGCCTCCGTTCACTCTGTCTAGAATACCAGAGACGGACTCCGGTGAGAATTGCAGAGCGAGAGACGGACTCCGCCGAGAATTGCAGAGAGAGACGGACTCCGACATGCAAAGAGAAAATGGGAGGTGCCAGCGTCCAAAGTCGAAGAGAACGAGGGAGAAGAAATTGTTTTTGGTGAACCGGAGAAGAAATTTGAAGACAAAAATTAACAGAGAATATATTGGTCCCCCGAAGATTCTTACAATTTGGTTTCCTAAAGATTTGGCTTACCAAAAGATTTTTTTTGTTGTACCAGTTAAATCTTGTTATGCTAATGTAACCCGTTAAATGCACATATGACTCGTTAAGTATTGATGTATACTTGTATAATTTCAAGTGCACTAATAAATCTCTAAAGAATATTAAATACTACACAAAATAGCTTCTAAACTATGTTTACGATGTACAAGTTAGTCCCTGAAGTATTACTACATATAACTAACAAGCCCCTAAAACAAAGACAAAGAGAATGAGAAGTGCCTTTTGACTCTTGTATTGTGGTAATGGCGAAAAAGAGGTGTATGGGTGCTGCAAATGTGTCTAAGGATGATGCATTGATTGAACAACTACGAAGGGAGGTAGAAAGAGATGATGATGATACTGAATATATTGGTGATACTGAACATGGTGGTGATAACGAAGATGATAGTGATAACGAAGATTGTGGTGATACTGAAGATGGTGATGATGAGGAAAGTGATTATGATGATTCTGATGATTATAACAGTGGGGATGATGAGATGAAGCTTATAGGCCTAGCCCAAAGTTATTTGACCAAGATGATGATGAGGATGATGTACCACTTGCAAGGGCTATAAAGGTGAAACAAGTAGCTTCCAAGGGAAAGGGGAAGAAGAAAGTAATTGTTGCTTCTTCCAAGGAAAAAGGGAAGGAGAAAGTAATTGCTGCTTTTTCCAAGGGAAAAAGGAAGGAAAAAGTAGTTGCTGCTTCTTCCCAAGGAAAAGGGAAGAGCAAAATAATTGAGGATGAAGACAGTGATTCTGATTATGAATATGAGAAATTAGATCCACATCTTGTATCCGAAGAGAATGAAGACTTCAGTTACAGAAGTAAGTATCCACAATTTAATGAAAGTGCTGGATTTGGTGAAGTGGTGCTGCAACTTGGAATGGAGTTTTCATCGCTTGATGTCTTTAAAGAAACAGTAAAAGATTATAATATTTCTAACGAGCGACGGTTTAAGTTCGTGAAAAAAGATAAGGTTAGAATTAGAGCAGTGTGTTTATGGAAGAAATGCATGTGGAAGATATATCGTGCATGGAGTAATGAGACCAAGAGTTTCCAGATCAAGACCTACAGAAGCAAGCACAAAAGTGCAAGAGTATTCAAGAACAAGAAGGCTAACAAAAAATGGATAGCACGACACTCGGTGCCTGAGGTAAGATCACATCTAGGGATGACTGCGTGTGAAGCATTTGATTTTTTAAAGGAGAAAAGAAAAGTTCACGTGGGAGTATTTCAAGTGTTCAATGCCATGAAGCTTGCAAAGAAAATTGTTGAAGGAAGTGAGAAAGAGCAATATAATATGCTATGGGATTACTGTGAGGAGTTGAGGAACAAAAATCCTGGTTCCACAGTGCAATTGAAGTTAAAGTACTATTTTGTATAGCGTAAACATAGTTTAGAGACTATTTTGTGTAGTATTTAATATCTTTTAAGGATTTACTAGTGCACTTGAAATTTGTGTTGTCACGTATGCAAGTCCACGTCAACACTTAACGGGCCACATCAGCGATTTTGTTAACAAAATTTAATTGGGCATGACGGAAGGACCAAATTGTGCAACAGAAAAATCTTTTGAAGACCAATTTGTGTATATACTATATATATATATATATATATATATATATATATATATATATATATATATATATATATTATATAGCCCTGCAAAGAAGGAGCCCAATGTTTATATAAAATATATCTAATAGGATTAGGGATGGCACCCGCTACGTGCGGGGGCGGGGAGTGCTCTCCCCGTTCCCGCCCCGCCATCCCCAAAGTCCCCCCGTCCCCGTCCCCGATCCCCGCCGCGGGGAGAAATTCCTCCCCATCCCCGTCCCCGCCCTTCCCGCGGGGACCCCGAAATATATTTAAAAAAATTAAAAAATATTTGTATAAATATGAGTAGACTTAATCTTAATAAAAAAGTAATTTATAAAAAATTAGTTAAAAAATGTCATATTAAATAAATCTAATTGAAAAACATCAACAAACACATAATTTTACCAAATTCATTAAAAAGCCTAACAATAAATATTATAACAAAGTTTACAACAAAATTAAATTAAAGTTTACAACATATCATAAAAAGTGCGAGTGAATTAGGTTAAATTTTAGGTATAATATAAAAATTAATAATAAAATAATAATATAAAAATTAATAAAATGTCATATATATAAATATTAATATAATAAATTAATAATATTAAATAAAATTACATAGGGGACGGGGACCCCGCGGGGCGGGGGACATGCTCCCCGTCCCCGTCCCCGAATTACCCTCGGGGATTAATTTTTCCCCATCCCCGTCCCCGCGGGAGAAAAATCCTCGCATATGGGGCCCCGCACGGGGAATCCCCGTGGGACGGGAAAAATTGCCATCCCTAAATAGGATTATATATATACCTCAATTATATATACTAGCTTTTCCATGTATTTTACTATTTTTATTCCTTCCTAGAAAAGGGCTCAACTTGGTCTGAGCAAACTCCAAAACTTATGTGCTCTCAATAACCAGAATTTTGTAAGCGTTATTGGAAGTGGGTGTATGTTAGGTTTATGTGCCCATCACGATCTAGTTACTTTGGGTGTGACAACTATGAAATATGAGACAATTTAATTGATATATTAATAAGTAAAAAGTCTTTAATCACAATTCAAAAGTTCAGGACAAACTCAGCTGCCATAATTTCCAAAGAGAGGGAGATGTTTCAAGCAGAGTTAAAGAGCCCAAAATAGTTCAGCATCATTCCATTTGAAATCCATTTATCCAATATGCATGTTTTATATGATAAAAAATAATGAAAATAAAACAGTGCATAAAACTTGGCGTACACAAAACTTTATTTGCATAGTTAATAGCTTAAAAACTAAAAAGCAATCTCTAATAATTTCCATAATTAGTTTTTAAAGGGTTGTAGTTGAGTCGAAGGTACTCATTCATCCTTAATCAAGTGTCAGGGATTTGATTTCTAGCTTTGGCTATGGAGCAGCTTTAAATCTTTTAGCTAGATGTTCCACCCTTTAAAGTACCTACAATCTAACGAGGAGATTAATCGTTGTGCTCAATAGTGGATACCATGGTCTAAACCAAAAAAAATCAAATCGCAAGGGCCCGTTGAATGGGAATGAGAATAGAAATAGAAAAGATACGATTATGTTTGGTATAAGATAAAATAAAAAGGGAGAAATGAATAAGATAAAAGTAAAATGTCAATTTTACGCCTTATTAAAAAATTTCGTATTAGAAAGAAGGGATATGTTGGTAATTTTAATTATTAAAGTGGAACAAAATGGTCATTCTATTTCATAAAGCCAGGAGAAAGCTCCAAACCCCTATCAAGTATGAGTGTTTAAGTGTAGCTCTCATATGAGATGTCCACCGAACCTTGGCATCTTTATACCTCCAACCAAACATAAGAGAGTTTAAACCCTTTTAACATTTCCTCCCTTAAACCATCAAACAAACAAGGCCCAAACTCTCAAGCTCCATTGAACCTAAGTGACCAAGTCACAAAACTACAAAACTGAAGATATTAATTATTAAACAACAACAAAGAAACAAAATTTTTTTTCATTAGATAGAGTCGGCTATATAGATCAAGTCTCATGGCTGTCCCATAGGGTTGGCTAGATGAAGATATTAAACATCACCATTAATTTTTTTTTAGAGAAAAATATATTTGAAATTTTTACAAAACAAGTCCCATGGCTGTCCCACCCAAGGCCATGGCCTTTCAATGGCTTTGTTTTTTATTCAATAAATACTCATTCATTCAATGGTTTTGTTAAGTTAGCAATTTAGGCCTATCCTATTAAGGTAAGCCAAATTGGACCTGGCCCATCAAACACCGAGATCCTTTGTGGGCCAACCACCCATTTTCAATATTTCATTAATCATTTAGCTAGACATCCAATCTCATCAAAATTTTATAAACTCAAATTACCTTATCATACTTCACAGTTCACACCACTCAAACTATCCTTCAAGAAATAAGATGAATTTCGTATATTATTAAATGTAGGGATGATTGATTTTTTTTTTTTTATAAAGTAGGAATGATTGATTAAGTATTATAGAAAAAGTTAAATTGCACTTATAATAATTTAGAAAATTTCAATTTAATAATACTGAAGAATAAACTTTAACAATTGTTAAACTAAGTAAACAAAATGAAAGTTCAACTGATCTTATTTCTTCAGGATAAAATCTCACCATCCTTGGTGTTGTCAACAGAGTTGTTACTCTTATACATCCTGCATATTAGATCTGAAGTAATCTTCAAAGTTAAAATTGTCGTAGGCTACTCTTCCAACAACATGATGAACGAGTGGAAAATTTTTTTAGTGTAGATTATTCGTAAATTTTAGATATGATTATAACAAATATTGAATCCAAAATCACCTTATTGTCAAAATTTTCACAAAAGAAAACAAATACATGGAAAAAAAACAAGCTCCAGTTACTAGATCTGAATCGATCTAACAATGGGAGACTACACTCTCACAAGAGATGACTAAAAAACTCAGAAGTAAATTAAAAAAAAAAAATTATCACAAAAACTAGAAGATTAATTATCTATCTTATTTATGAACAAGAGACACATGTACAGGCCCTTAATTTGAAATGGTCATAATATTAAGGTGGGCAAATCTATGAATTGAGAATTAAATTAATGCAAGTTGGATTTATGTATGACTCGTTCGTTCCCTTTGAATCTTCTTCTTTAGCACCTTCCTATATGATTCCTGTCCGCGTTTACTAAGACTATTATACATACAAGTCTCTCAAAATATCACATCCCACATCGCTCTCTTTCTCTCTATAAGATATACCCTCAACACATACATATTCACAAATCACAAGTGAAAATATACCTTATCCCTTATCTTTTCTTCTCTAAATTAGAATTTTTTCCAATATGGCATACCCACCACAGCCCTATGCCGCCGCCGCCGCCGCCTCCGCCTCGGCCCCGCCGCCGCCGACGGCCGTGATTGGCACACAGTACTGTTCTCCATATCCGGTGGATCTAGCTATTGTGAGAAAGGTGATGACTTTGGCCGATAAGTTCACAGTCACGGACATAAACGGCAACGTCGTTTTTAAGCTTCAAGGCTCTCTTTTAACGCTTCGTGACCGCCGCGTTTTACTTGATGCTGCCCAGAAACCCATCGTCACACTACGTAGGAAGGTTTGTTCATAATTAATTAACACTTTCTCAATATTAATCATAGATCATCTGCTTATTATTAAATATTAATTAGATTCTTCACGCCAAATTAATTAATTAATGTCAACTTTATTTAATCATATTTTAATCTAATACCTGTTCTATTTTTCTTAAACAAAATTTCAATAGGTACAAGTGTATATCTTTTATATCTTTAAATTTTATATCAATCTTTAATTTTGTCGTTGATTTTGTCTTTAACGACAAATGATGATATAGTATCTACTCATAGGCTGTGTTTGATAGATTAAAAACAAGATAGAAAAAAAAAAGGAGGGAGACCACTTCTCTCTCATCTTTAATTTCTTCCTACCAAACAAATTTCAATTTTTGCAATGTGATGAAATTATATTTTTACCCTTAATTTTTCATCCAATTTTATTTCATTCTCACTTTTAATGTAAGGGTAAAATGGTCATTTTACTCACTTTTATTCCATTCACATCACATTGACATGATATTTTCATTCCTTCATTTTTTCTCATTCTCATTTCCATTCCTATTCTCATTTGCATTCCTTCCTATTTTCTCTCTATCTAACACATCCATAATCTTTTGGTCACATAAAAAATGACGTTTAATTTCTTCTTTTATCTTCTTAATTACATGCATATATTTAAAGTCCTATGTGATAAATTAACTATATATATATAAAGAAGTAATGTCACAACAGTATTTTTTGTTACTAATTTAGAAGTTACTAGATGTTACGATGAAATTTATTACAAGTTTACAACTTAAAACTTTTAAGATAACATTAATTGTAGAAAGATTTAAGAACAAAATTAAAAATAATATAAAATTTTGAGCATGTTTAATTGGATAAATGTTGCAGATAATGACAGCACATGACAGATGGCAAGCTTTTAGAGGAGAAAGCACAGAGCCAAATGATATGTTATTTACTCTAAAACGATCATCACTAATCCAGTTTAAGACTAAATTAGATGTGTTCTTGGCTGGTAATACCAAAGAAGAAGTCTGTGATTTTAAGATCAAAGGAAGTTGGCTTGAACGATCCTGTGTTGTTTATGCTGGTGAATCCAACACCATTGTCGCTCAGGTAATTAATTAATTAATTAATTTATATATATTTACTTAGATTAATTAATTAATTAAAGTTGTTAATTAACAATGGAAATTAAATTGTGGGATTATATATATATATATATTGCAGATGCACAAGAAACATACTGCTCAAAGCATTCTGTTGGGGAAAACAAATTTCATGGTGACAGTTTATCCCAACGTGGATTACGCATTCATAGTAGCACTCATTGTGATTCTGGACGAGATTAACCAAGACGTAAATCAATCAGCTTCTTAATTAGAATATTTAATCATTATTATATATGATCAGATTTCTAAATATATGTTCTTCTTTTATTTTATTTAATTACCTACTCTTTCTTTTTGGTTCTTACGTTTTTTTGTGGGTTTGATATGTTGTATATATGTGACTCAGTTGGTTTGGAGTTTGGTGTATGAAATAGTAAAACGTCATTTGATTTTGGAATTTCCACCCGAACAATTTGTGTTAGCAATTATTTAACCATCATATTTAATTTAACTGACCCGTTCCAAATTGTCTAAGTTGAAAATTAACTGTACTGGAAGCTATATAAGTTAGTTCAAAATTTTTTTAAGGGTAAAGTAGTCTTGTTACCCCCAAATTTTGCTGTAATGTTCATTCCTGCCCCCAAACTTTTTTTTGGTTCATGCCTACCCCCAAACTTTCAATTTTGTTCATGCCTACCCCTAAACTTTCAATTTTGTTCATGTCTGCCCTTTTTGCTAACACCGTTAACTTGCTTGACGGAATTTGCTGATGTGGACAATAAATTTGCATCTCTTTTGCCACGTCATTGTCCACCTCACATTTTAGTTTTTACTTTTATTAAAAAAAGTAGCCTAATCCAAAAAAAAAAAACAAACTTTTTACCTTAAAATGTTTTTTTATTTGGATTAGGTTAATTTTTTTAATAAAAGTAAAAAGTTAAATGTGAGGTGGACAATGACGTGGCAAAAGAAATACACATTCATCATCTACGTCAACAAATTCTGTCAAAAAAGTTAACGGTGTTAACAAAAAGGGTAGGCATGAACAAAATTAAAAGTTTAGGGGTAGGCATGAACCAAAAAAAAGTTTGGGGGCAGGAATGAACATTGCAGCAAAGTTTGGGGGCGGGAAGGGTAGTTAGTTCAAATTAAGAAATTAAATTGAAACTAGAAATTTTGTTAAATGCACTTATTGTTTCGCTTTGTAATTTGACCAATAAAATCAGACCAATGAGGCGAGTTCAAATAAGGTATTTAGAGGGTATTCTTTTCATGAAAATGTTCATGGAAAGGAAATAAAAATGGTGGTGGAGTCCACCTTGTGAAAATTGTGACACTTATTAAAAAAATATAAAATATTTATTATATTATTTTATTTGATACAATCATAACTTTTTTTTTTACTATTTTAATATAAGGGGTAAAATAGTAATTTTAATACATTCTCATTCAATTTTCATTCTCAAATTTTTACTTTCAGATATAATAAACTCATTTTCATTCCCTTTTTCTTTCTGCCGTAAAGAACCTACGTTTAATGTAAATAGAAACCCCACTCTTGAATTTCATTAAACTTTATAATGGAAACCCCAATCATGAATTTCATTAAACTTTATCTAAATAATGTGTTTAATGTAAATAGAAACCCCAATCATGAATTTCATTAAACTTTATCTAAATAATGTGTTTAATGTAAATAGAAACCCCAATCATGAATTTCATTAAACTTTATCTAAATAATGTGTTTAATTAGTATACATATTGGTTATCAAAAAAAAAGTATATACATATTGGGTAGGCCTAATTATAAGCCAATTCATATATATTAATGCTTAGGATTGAAAGAATAATTGATGTTGAAATATTTAAAAAATATTTTCTTAAAAAATAGTTATCTAATCAAATCCAAATAATTATATATAGATGATTTGGAATTTTGCATTGAATTACATTATCCAAACTTGGAGTAGATGTTCAGTGGTACGGTAATACTGAACTTCAGTACATTCCTCTAATTAGTTGGTCCCTAAACTATTCAAGGTGAATTCTAATTAATGTGAGTTTTTATTAATATTAACAAATAGCACTACATGATTGGAAGGATGCATTGAAGTTCAGTGGTACGATACCATTGAACTTTTATCCCAATCTTAACAAACCTCCTTCTCATTTGAAACGTCCTGGTTTGTATTCCCATATTGGCAAGAAAGTTCGAGGTCACATTTCTTTACTTTCTTTTACTTTTTTATTTCTATTTCGTTGAATATTATACTGCAATTCCATAAGCCAGACCATCTGTACAAGGATTATCAGAAAGACAAGACAAGTATTCCTCCACCGCTTACACTACTGATGGAATAGTGAGTTCTTACTTATTGCATCTCATTATAAGGAAAAATATTTATTTGGACTTGATGATTGATGTAATGTTCTCTCATTGATTCAGACCTAATTTGAGTGGAGACTCGAGAGTATATCCGCTGAAGTAGTTTCAGAGGATTGTACGATTCTTAATTTGTAATTAAGGGTGGCAGAAATAGAAATGTAAACGAAATGCATTTGATGTGTTTAGTAATAAAAGTTTGGTAATAGAAATGGAAAGGGAAAGGGAATGTATTAAAATGACAATTTTACCTCTTATATTAAAATAATAAAAAAAAAGGTTATAATTGTGTCAAATCATTTCAAATATAAGAGGTAAAAGGGAATGTATTAAAATGACTATTTTACTTCTTATATCATCATTTTCATGGGTGTTTCTTGCAAATGAACATACCCTAAGGGCACGTTCTTTACACAGAAATGGAAAAGGAAACGAAAATGGAATGTGTTTCCTGTGTTTGTTAGTAAAAGTTTGGGAATAGAAATGGAATGAGAATGTATTAAACTTATCACTTTACCCCTTATATTAAAATAATAAAAAGAAAAAAAAGTTATGATTGTGTCAAATCAAAGGGTATAATAGATATATATTTTGTATTTTTTTTTCTTTTTTTTAAGTTGATGGAAATGAAAAAGTAAAAAATAGGTGGGATCCAGTGGGTCCCACCCATTCCATCTTCATTTCCATTGTTCTTTCTTGTAAAAGAACAAACCCTAAATATCTCAACCATTCTTTATAGATGGGAATAAATCTGTTGAAATAATTTTAGCGAATTGTTCAATAGTCTATTTCAATCATCAACTAAGATGAACGGCTAAGATTGAGATTGTAATTGAGAATTGACAGTCATTACTGTGCAGTTTGTTGAAATATCTTCAGCAGACTACGCAAGTCACATTGACTCAATTTAATTATTGGATTGGAGTTATAGAAGTGGCTAGTTTTTAATTTTGCTTAGCTTCTCGCTTCTCCAATTTAGGGTACGCTTGGTATAAATGCACAGATGTAAAGTACTGTAAAGAAAGTACTGTAGAATAAAAGAAAGTACTATAGAGAAAAGTGAGGAGAGAGATAGAGAGAAAAATTAGGAGAGAGAAAAAGTATGATAAAAAGTGTGTTTAGCATGTATAAAATATGACGTAAAGTTTTTTTGGGAATCGTGAAAGACCAAGATTGTACTATTTGAATTTTACACCAAACATACCCTTATAATTGAAATACCCCAATTTGACAAGGTCCGATAAATTTCATGTTGTGAGAGTTACCTCTTGCAACCAGATATTATTTTGTGATCACGTAACTCATGATATTATTTAAATCCAAACTCAAGGGTCAAGTCTCCAAATACAAAAATACGATATTATGCTTAACAAGCCTACTCAAGTTAAGTCCAAATACTATTCAAGTAGCCCAAATCTATTCAAAAATTTGGACATTTTAATTTTTAGTATTTGGACATTTTAATTTATGTCTCTCACTCCGTAAGTAATTACTTTTTTCAACTAGGAGGAAACCTACTTTTTAATAGGGGTGTGCACGGGTCGGGTCGATCCGGGTTTGAGCTAAGTTGAAAAGTGCAACATTGAATTTTGTAAGGTTGAAGATTGGGATAGAAGATAATTTTGTTGTTATGTGTAAGTGTAACGTCTCATTAGCATGTATTGTTATCTATTTAAATAATGTTAGTGAAAAGGATAATATTGTTCAAAAAATAAAAGATTGGCTAAATTTGAAAGCATCATTGACTAAAGTCTCAAAGTTTGAGGGTATCAAAGATACTTTTATTTATCAAAGTTTTCTCTTATTAATTGAGACAAATTTGTTTTGAATTTAATAAAAAAGCAACAAGAATAATTTTATAAACTATGGAATGAATCATCAACCAATAGTCTAAGAGAATGTCTAGTACACGAATTAATTTTTTATTCTCTGGATCGTGATTCATCTTAATATCAAAAAAACTGTTTGGTTCAATTGTATAAATTTTGAGTTTTTTAAGATCCTATTAGAAATCGACATGTAGCAAGTTCATCTAAAAATATAGGGGAAAGTACATTTTACCCCCATCAACTATACCTATATAACACATTACCCCCCTCAATTTTAGTTTGTAACAAATGACCCCCTCTAAACTTAAGAAAAAGTTGAAACTGTTAAATTTGTAGTTAAATTTAACAGATTAAGATTGTGCATTGCACATCTTTATTATTATAATTTTTTTTCTGTCCTTTGTACGGATAAGCGCTCTGCAACCCCAAAAACAAAGCAAAAAAGAATAAAATCGATTAAATGTGAACGACCAAAAAGATCTAAGACCCAATCAAATGTGGCCTATGATGAATGGGGATATGAAGATGAAAATGAGGGAAACAATAGTGATAATGATATGGAGCCAATTTTAACTATAGAGCCTTGGATGCTTGAGGGGTTAGAAGGCCCTGATGATGATGATATTTTTGCCAAGAGGATACAAAGAGTAGCATTTGATGGAGAGGAACATAGCAAGAAATAACAAACAACTAGAGAAGAAGAAACAGGGAATGACAATCCAACCACATTTGATTGGGTCTTAGATCTTTTTTATCGTTCATATCTAATCAATTTTATTCCTTTTTGCTTTGTTCTTGGGGTTCCAAAGCGCTTATCCGATCCGTATAAGGGGCAGAAAAAAATATAATAATAAACATGTACAATGCACATAATCTTAATCTGTTAAATTTAATAGTTTCAACTTTTTCTTAAGTTTAGGGGAGTCATTTGTTACAAACTAAAGTTGTGGGGAGTAATGTGTTATATAAGCATAGTTGAGAGGGTAAAATGTACTTTTCCCAAAAATATATAAACATAAACCTATGTCATCGTCACTCTTTTAAATATATATATATATATTTGAAAAGTAACATGTTTTAAATTACCAAAGAAAATTGCATATTTTGATAGTTGTCAAGGTGTGGCTAGATGATTTTTTTAAGGACAAAACTTATCTCCATTTCTTTATGTCCATTTCATCCAATTTCCCAATATAATTATGACACGTGGCAAAAAGTGTTTAAATGACCAATCACAATAGAGAGAGAATATAGAAGACCAACTTTTATATGACCAATCATAGAAGAAAAAGAGTGTAAATACAATATATGATTGGTGAAATTGAAGGAAATGGACATAAATTTTTTCCTTTTTTTAATGTTACTATTGATGTACTTGCCTTAATTAAACGAGCCCTAAATTACTCTGAATTAACTTTTCAGTTTAGGAAATGTCAACGCAATTTTTAAGTATTGAAATAGGAAATCATAATTGCTTTTAGGATATGTTCACTACCAAGATATTAATTTCATGGAAACCAAAAAATCTTAGGGCACGTTTGCTTTGCAGAAATGGAGAGGGAGAGGGAATAAGTTTGATGTGTTTAATTTGGTAGTAAAAATTTGGGATGGAAATGGAATGGGAATGTATTAAAATTATCACTTTATCCTTTATATTAAAATAATAATAAAAAAAAGTTATGATTGTGTCAAATCAAAGGGTATAATAGACATTTTGTATTTTTTTATTTTTTTTTAAATTTTTGACAAAGAAAAAAAAAAGTAACCCCACCAACTTTTATTTTTCCTTTCCTTAGTTGTTTCTTGGAGCCGAACATGCACTTACTTTTTCACTTTTTTTATTTTTATCAACTTAAAAAAAAAAGAAAAAAAATACAAAATATCTATAATACCTCTTTAATTGGTTTTCTTACATGTATATACACAAAAAAAAATTTTATCTTTAGATTTGGCCTCTTTTTAAAAGTATTCACAGATCTATACCACTTTTCCTGTAGCATCTATAAAACGCCAATAGTAAGGGCAATTTAGTGGCAAGTTGTACATAAAAACGCCAATAATAAGGGTGTTTTAAGGGTCAACAAAGTCAGCCCTATAAACGCCGATATTGAGGGCGTTTTTATGACTAGTGGTCAATCGTGGGTCCCGCAAAAAAAGTGATATGGTATATGTTCAATGAAATTGCCAATAATGTTGGCGTTTTAGTGGCCCATCACAAATTGCCAACGTTAAGAGCAATTTGTGGTTCAAAAATACAGCAACTAAATCACCCTCACTAAGGGCAATTTATATAAATCACACATAAAATAAAAATTTTCAAATTTATTGATAAAACACCCACCACCCTGTTCCTGCAAACTATACCCAGTTTACTCGCACATATTGATGACACTCTTCAACTTCGAATTTGAGTACATGTATTTAGACAATTTTATAACTACTCTTTTTAAATAATAATCAAATGAATTGCTATAAAGAAAAATTAATTGCATATACTCATTTACATTGCTAATATAAAATGATCTACCTTGTTTGAATTTTTGGTACTATGTAAATATTTAGCAATAAATTTGAAAATGTTTATTTTATATGTGACTTATATAAATTGCCCTTAATGAGGGCAATTTATTTGTAGTATTTTTGAACCACAAATTGCCCTTAATGTTGGCAATTTGTGATGAGTCACTAAAACGCCAATGTTATTGGCAATTTCATTGTACATATGACATATCACTTTCCTCATGGGACCCACGATTGACCACTAGTTATAAAACGCTTTCAATATCGGCGTTTATAGGGTTGACTTTGTTGACCCATAAAACGCCCTTATTATTGGCGTTTTTATGTACAACTTGCCACTAAATTGCTCTTATTATTGGCGTTTTATTGATGCTACAGGAAAAGTGATATAGATCTGTGAATACTTTTAAAAAGAAGCCAAATTTGAAGATTAAAAAAAAAATTCTGTATATACATGTGCAAAACCCCTCTTTAATTTAACATGATTTGATATAATTATAACATTCTTTTTTTTAATTATTTTAATACAAGAGATAAAATAGTTATTTTAATACATTCTCATTTTATTTCCGTTATCAATTTTTTTAGAGGTGATTTAATGAAAATCAAATCCTCTCTTTTTGGTGTAAGCAACGCCATCAGCCCATCACCCTCATAATTTCCTATATAATCCTTCCCTCCTTTGTTATTCATTCACGAGGAACAGAGTGAAAGCAAGCTCACAGCGTTCACCTCTACAGAATCCGGTCGGGTCCTTCGATATCGGAGCCCCATCGCCGAGGAATAGAAAATGGCGACATTCATTGCGCGAAGGAAACCTATTATGAGTATGAGGTATGAACGTTGTTTCTCTCAGTTGGCCGATAAGCAAAACGATGCCGTCTCCATGATCCCGGAATTGCCGCCGTTCGATTACTCCCCGCCGCCGTACGATGGCCCCTCCGGCGACGAAATCATGGCGAAGCGCAAGCAGTATCTCAGTCCCGCCCTATTATTCCACTTATACAAAACTCCTGTACTGAGAATTGAAAAACGATATATCTACATTTGATTCCTGAATTGATCGATGAAATGTATATTAATTTGGTGATTTTGAATTTGTTGGATTGCGATTCTGATTGAGAGATATTGATGATAGTTGAACGTGGTTGAGGGGAAGAAGCAGTACTTGTACGACGAGAAGGGGAGGAGGTATTTGGATGCCTTCGGAGGGATTGCTACGGTGAGTTGCGGCCACTGCCATCCCGATGTGGTGGCGGCTATAGCCAATCAAAGCAATCGTTTGCAACACTCCACGGTGCTCTACCTCAACCACGTCATCGCCGATTTCGCACAGGCTTTGGCTTCTAAACTTCCCGCCAATCTTAAGGTACCACTCACGCTTTACTTGTTTTATTTTTTTACGGATTTATTTTGATCCTCTATGTTTTATTCAAATTTTAAATTAGTACATGTTTATCAGAAGTTCTAAATTGGTCATTCCATCCAAATTCGTCAATTTCTTAAGTTAACTGCTGACGTGGCATGCCGAGTTAGACACATAATCTCTCCTACGTGTATCATATAACTGACGTGACTTTAGACACACCAAAAAATCCAAACGGCGTTGTTTAAGCCAAAAATAAAATCATGCTGAGATGACCAATATGAAACTCTAATGAAACATAAAGGACTAATATAAAACTTCAATGAAACATAAAGAACCAATATAGAACTTCAATAAAATGTAAAGTACCAATATATAACTTGAATGAAACATAAATGACCAATATAGAACTTGAACGAAACCTGAAGGACAAATATAAAACTTTTTGAAAATATAAAGGATCAATATAAAACTTTTGAAAAATAAAGGACCAATTTAAAACCTGGATGAAACATAGAGGACCAAAATAAACATTTGACCTTTTTTTCATCATTGATTGATGATTCGATAAAGTAATATATATATATATATATATATTCGAAGACTTTCTTACGGTGTAAACGATTTATAGTGCAAACGCATACAAACACGTGGTACGTTTATATTGGTTCAGTTACAAAAATATAAATTTTTTATTGGTTCAGTTGCAAAAATATTATTTTTTGACTGAACCAATATAAACACGTCATATAGGCATTTGTATGTATTTAAATCCTCTAATTTAAAATAATAAAATTTTGATGAATCTCGTTGACAAATGCATAAATAAAGTGTTACAGTAATACAGTCTATGCTTTTTAAAAAAATTCTCTATATATATTTCAGTATTAATGTTAATAGTAATTAATAATAAAGATTGACTTTTGCTTAATGTTATTTAATAATTTAATTCCTAATTAATTTTATGATTCTTCTCTTTTTTTTCGAAAAATAATTAGTTGGTTTAATTGTAAGTTATATATGTTGACACAATATATCAAACTTATCAAAGTAGATGATATATATGTACTAGAATTAATACATGTTAATGTTAGTTTTATTTTCTAAATAATATGTTGAAATAAATTTAATTATATTTAAAAATAATAAAAATTATATTTTTGTTTAGAATTGTTTAAATCAAATATTATATATAATGTAATAATAGTTTTTTTTTGGATATTTCATTATTAAAAGTTTCCTAATTTCTTGGAACATTAGTATTAGCACTATATCCTAGAGTAGTATACCTAATGAGAACATCTATCTTAGATAATAATGAAGTTTAATACATTCTTTCAATCAATTGATCCTTAATTTATTTAACATAAATTTTTATATGGTACACTTTGTTAATTCAAAGGGGTTAATCCTTCGAGAAGCTTAAACAGATTTCTCCAATACTTATAAAAACAATCAATTAAGACGAAATGTTACGAACTTTTTCACGTAGATAAACATCAATTGGCAATAAGGATAATATATGTGAATTTCTGTGTATAGGTGGTGTTTTTCACAAACTCTGGAACGGAAGCAAACGAATTGGCGATGTTAATGGCAAGATTGTATTCGGGCTGCCATGATATAATATCTCTCAGGAACGCCTACCATGGAAATGCTTCTGCAACTATGGGGGCCACAGCTCAGAGCAACTGGAAATTTAACATAGTTCAGGTATATATATATATATGTTTTCTAAACACATGTTTTTCTCTATTATTATATTTATGGAATGATGGAATCTTTAGCCTTGGATTAAATTCACATGAAAGGAAATTAATTAGTGATTTTGTCACATCTAAGGTGGCTGACGCATATTTTCACCCACCCAACTCTAGTACGTGTTTGTGTGATACTATTACTTAGCATAGTTGGACACGTTCCTCAACTATTGAAGTTGGTTTAGCTACGAAAAGGAACTGTTCATTATTGTTTTGCATCCAAACGGACTTTACTATGAAAACTAACAAGTAATTACAAAATGGTGCTTTCCTACGATAATGAAAGCGAGCTGGGCCTAATACTCAAACGTGGGTCCCTTGAGCACATAACACCATACTGAAATTTTCTTGGTGTTTGATTAGCTTACCTGACAAAATTTGGGTTTGAATGTAGTTTCCTTCTCAAAAGAAGCATTTTCTTTTCCTCGTTGGACCTTTTTAATTCCCCCTTCCATATTACATCATTTTTTGCTGGAGTGTGACATTTTAAACGGTGAAATTAGCAGCTTCTTGAATGTGTTGTTTTGTTTGTGTGGTGAACAGAGTGGTGTTCATCATGCCGTAAATCCAGACCCTTACAGAGGCATTTTTGGTTCTGACGGAGAAAAGTATGCAAAAGAGGTCCAAGATATGATTGACTTTGGGACTTCTGGAAATGTTGCTGCCTTCCTAAGTGAATCCATTCAGGTATTTAATTTGGACATAAGTTTTTATACCAAAACATTAGAGATTCCTAGATCATTCTTCAATAGATGTTGGGTTTTTATACCAAAACATTGGACTTAAAAACCGCGGCTCGATACACAAGGTTTCCATCAGTAAAGTCTGGGAAGAGTTAAATATACACAGTTTTATTCAGAATTTGAACTTGTGACTTCCATGTCATAAGATAGCGATGGCTTAACCATATTGGGTAGACTAAATTATATGTAAAAAAAATCTATCAAGCTATATAACCCTTGACAGCACTGTTGTTTACATGTGGTAGGGAGTTGGGGGTATGGTAGAATTGGCCCCAGGTTACTTGCCTGCTGTTTACAATATCATTAGAAAAGCAGGAGGTCTTTGTATTGCTGACGAAGTTCAGACAGGATTCGCTCGCACTGGAAGCAATTTTTGGGGATTTGAGGCCCATGGCGTTGTCCCTGATATTGTCACAATGGCAAAGGTACAAACAAGAACTCTTTCTTTCTTTCTTTTTTTACAAAAAAATTGGTAATCAGGTGCTACGAGCAGGGCATCAATGCCATGTTAAAGAGACCAACATAGAGAATTATTACACAGGTTTAAACCGCAAGAAATTTTATAAAATGACAATTACTTAACTAATCTTTAGCTATTAGGGGATCTCCCTAGGAGGAATGCCTACCAAACAAGATTTTGAATGGCTTCAGGTAAATTTAAACCCCTGCACATAGGTGAAGCGTGAGCATTCCTCTGAATCATTTTTGTGTCAATCCACGTTTCTTTATATATATTGTATTTTGATATAAAAAAAACTGAACTTGTGTTTTGGTACGTATAGGGCATTGGAAATGGGATTCCCCTTGGTGCAGTGGTAACTACTCCGGAGATAGCTCAGGTCTTAACTCATCGAACTTACTACAATACCTTTGGAGGCAACCCTGTTTGTACTGCTGCTGGATTGGCTGTTTTAAGAGTGATAGAGAAAGAGAAACTCCAACAAAATGCATTTGTGGTGGGCTCCTATTTGAAAGACAGACTCACTGAACTCAAACACAAATATGAATGCAAGAGGTTGGAGATGTAAGAGGAAGAGGATTAATGCTTGGAGTTGAACTTGTCACTGATCATGAACTCAAAACACCAGCCAAAGAAGAGACACTTCAAGTATTGAACCACATGAAAGGTACACTCACTCCACTACTATTTTGTTGGAGCAAATCCGCTAAAATCACTTTAGCAGACTGCAATCTCGACCATCCATCTCGGTTGACCGAAAATCAACGGCCATGATTGCGTAGTCCTAACTTCAGCGGATCCTCTTCCCATTTTGTTATGCAACCTGCTAGTTGCTAATTAAGTAATTAATTAATTAATAATCTCTTGTTCTGTTACTACAGAATTAGGGGCCTTAATTGGAAAGGGAGGGTATTATGGAAATGTCTTAAGAATTACACCTCCACTGTGTTTCACCAAAGAAGATGCAGGTTAGCGTTGGCTTCTACTAACATCTTTTGTTTCACTTTCACCACTGTGTTTCTTTCATCTTATTGTTTAACTAAGTTGTTCCAATAAGAATGTTTTGGGTGCAGATTTTCTGGTTGATGCGATGGACTTGACATTGTCTAGAATATGAAAAGCTGAGATGGATAATGATCATCATATGTGTAATTAAAGATATGTGTCTATGTTATTGTTAGTAAAATCGAGACATATTTATTAATGCAGACTTAGAGCTACTGTACTGTAGTGTTATTTCATCTTAAAGCTTTGTTTTTTTTTCCGTTTGTGTGGATCTTGTGTTTATGACCAAAATGATTTTTTTTTTCTCGTGAAAACCATCCTCATTCCTCAACTCTTAGGTACGTATTGAATTGTATATTCTAGACTAGATTATTGTTTTAGTCCCTAAAAATACAATTTGTCCCTATTTAATTTCTTTGAAAATATCAAATTTAATTCTGAAAGATGCAATTTATTGCACTTTAGTCTTAAGAATGTTGGAAAAACTTTCAACTACAAAATTGAAATAAATTCAACTTCTCGAATCAGAAAATTCAAATGATGGGTAAGAGAAAGAAGGTACAAAGAAAAAATCAGACATTTTGTTTTTTGTTTTTTTTACAATCGATTTGATATAATTTTTTTCTATAACGAGTAGTGTAGTTAAAAACTTTGCACATTCAAAGTTGATGAATATGATTAATTATGAAGCAACATCAAAGAATGACTTTGATATTAATGCAAATTTCTCAAAAGGATCCCAATCCCAAGAGAATATATCATAATAAAGACTTGAAACAAATCATGGAACATTTGGGAGAAGCTTCATAAGATTATTAATTATACACTGAAATTAAATGTGAATAAAAGGAAGAAATTAAAATCAATATTATATATGCATTATCCAAGTCTAGAAATTAACGATCATGCCTCACGACCATTGGTGACATGGGAGAGTACCTTTGGGCAGAAACCATTGAAGTTTGGTGGAAAATCAGACCAGAAAATCGCAGTGATGACATCAAAAGGAAACCCAAATCCTTGAAGACATAGGAAAATTCATGGTATATCAGCATACACTTCCTCAGAATTACACTGCTCAACATATTTAATAACCTTCCCATTATATATTATAACTCTACCCTTTCTTCTTCTTCTTCTTCTTTATTCATTCTATTGCTATACCTACTTATGCTTCTTCTTGTTCACCATAATCATGACAGATTGCTGTTTTTACTAAAACACCCCTGCTTCTCATTATTTCATCATAAAGTTTTTAAATGTGGACAAAAAGTCAAAACCAAAGGCTTTTTCTATCTCTATCTCTATCTCTAATCTCTTTTTGGCATGCAACACGCCCTCTCATATTTTCCAATTTTTTTTTTAAATTTCCTCCCTACTCAAGGTTTTTTTCTATTTGGTAGCAAGCGAGTGGGTGGAGGGAACCTAAATTTCTTATCAAGTCTTATTTGGTAACAAGTAAGTGGAGGGAGATGCAACATATATTTCCTCTTTAGGTGTATTTGGTATCTGATTTAGTGAGTATTTTAATGGGAAGTGAAAGTAAGTGATAAAAAGTATGTTTGGTATGTAGGTAAATGAAAGTTGAATGTAAAAGTAATATTGTTTGGTACGGTGGAAAGAAGATAGAAAAATAGAAGATAAAAGTATGCAAAATCTTTTTTGTCCTTACTTTTTTAAAAGCCACAAATTTTTTAAGTGTACTTTGGTCTTTAAACCTCACATCACCTCACATTCCCTCTACTTCCCTGATCCCTTCCCATCATGAAGGAAGGAAGCTTCCCTCTTCACAGGGAAGCTAAAACTCAACTCACCAGTTCTGCAACTATACCAAACATACATTGAGAGCAATTCACCTCACTTTTCCTAATTTGCAAGCATGTAACTTGATTTTAAAATGGATCAAATTTGACTTTTCAAAGTGAGGCAAAATACTATTTAGTCCTTAAATTGTTGGTCAAACTATTATTTAGTCCCCGAATTTATTAAAAATATTATTTAGTCCCCGAAATTTTTAACTATGTCAACTATTTAGTCCCCGAATTTGTAACTATGTCAACTATAACGGGTAACAGTCAGGAGACTAACTAGTTGACAGAGTTGCAAATTCGATGATTAAATAGTATTTTTGCTAAGTTTGGAGACTAAATAATTGACATAGTTACTAATTCAGGGATTAAATAGTTGACATAATTAAAAATTTTGAGAACTAAATAATATTTTTGATAAATTTAAGAACTAAATAATAATTTAACTAACAATTCAGGAACTAAATAATATTTTGCCTCTCTCACAATCTTCACCTTTCATCTTTCTATTTTCATTCTATCCTACAAAACAATAATTCATTTCATTTTTCAACGTACCAAATATACTTTTGTCACTTTTTATTTCATTTTCCTCCTACTTACCCTTTTTTTTCATTTTCACTTTCATTTTCTATTAAAACATGTTTCCCCGACCAAATGTGACTAGATGTGAGCAGTAAGAGCATTGATAAAAAGGATTTTTATTGATTAATAAAATATTAATTCATAATAGTTGTAATTTTTATTGACCCTTTTTTTTCCAAATTCAACATTATTTAAATAAAAAGAAATGGATAACAGTAGGGGTAAAGTGGTAAATTCGTTCAGCTGTGTGATGTCTTAATCAAAACAGAAATGGAGGTGAGCGATGATAAGGAATGAGGACATTATGAAGACATTGGTATGCATGTAGAATGCGTGGAGAACTATCGATGCGTCTCCTTAATGGCCATATGAGTAAGATGTCGACACTCTCTTCAATATACAAAATTACAAAAATAGGGATTGCTTCTATAATATATACGTTTATTTTGGTCTTCTATATTTCACTCAAATTTTAAATTAGTCTTTTATTTTTTAGAAATTTTAAATTAGTCCTTTATGTTTCCCAGAAGTTTTAAATTGATCCTTCCATTCAAATTCATCAATTTCTTAAGTTAACTGCTGACGTGGCGTGCCGAGGTGGACACATAATCTCTCCTACGTGTATCAGATAGCTAATGTGGCCTTAGACACACCAAAAACACCCAAACGGTATCGTTTAAGCCAAAAATAAAACCATGCTGAGAGGACCAATACGAAACTTTAATAACACATAAAGGACTAATATAAAACTTCGATGAAACATAAAGGACCAATATAGAACTCCAATGAAACATAAAGGACCAATATAGAACTTCAATGAAACCTGAAGGACAAATATAAAACTTTTAGGAAACATAAAGAACAAATATAAAAATTTTAAAAGATAAAGAATCAATTTAAAACTTAGATGAAACATAGAGGACCAAAATAGACATTTCAACTATATATATATATTGGAACTTTTTGTCACTAAATGATAGTGCTCTTGTCAATTATATTTATAGAATATAGACTTTACATTTATAAATAATTTTATTTTGATAGAATTATTAATTTGATCCTTAAAAGATATAAATTGTTCTAATTTAATTCTTAAAAGATGAAAATATTTAATTTAGTCTCTAAAAAATACTTGTTTGTCCCAATTTAGTCCTTTTAGTCCTTAAAAGAAGCAACAAATTAAATATACTTGCAAAAAAATTAAAATGACCAAATTGAGACAAAAAAAAATCTTTCAGAGATTAAATTAAATATTTGCATCTTTTTGCGACTAAATTGGAACAGCTTATTTCTTTCAAGGACCAAATTGATAATTCTCTCTTTTATTTTTATCCAAATTTTGTCTAACAAATAAATGGCAAATACATGTAATGTCAAACCAGAGCTAAATCAACCCAAGGGGTGTGGTTCAGTGGAAGGGACTCATCCATCCTTAATCAAGTGTCAGGGGTTCGTTTCCTGCCTTGGGTATAGAACAACTTTAAATCATTGGGCCAGCTGTCCCACCCTTCGAGGTGCCTACAATTCAACGAGGGGATTAGTCAATGTACTTGACGGTGAATACCCTGGTCTATACCAAAAAAAAATCTACCTATATCATCAATTTAGCCTTGATAATTATTGTGTCTCTGTGAGATAGAAGGTGTTTTATGTTACAAAAAATTATAGTTAAATATGTAATTTGATATCATAGTCCGCATTATAGTCACTTTGAATTTGCGATTCATTATTTCATCATAGTCAGCCTGTTACGTTCTTCCTCTTGTTTCATGATTTCTTCGCATCGCGCTAGGGCACTCCGTTCTGCTTTCAACAGAAGCACCTTCTTTTTCTTTCTTTTTTTTTGGTGAAAAAGACTTGTAATATTCATAGTTATTAAAATCGGATCGGACCGGCTGGTTCAACCGGGAACCGGTCGGTACATCGGTCCGAAACAATTATAAAACCGCTCTTTGAATGAATCGGTGGTGAACCGGACAAACTGGCGGTTTGCTTGGTTCACCCGGTTTTGAATTTTTTTTTAAAAAAAAATTTTTTTTGACTTAAAACGACGCCGTTTCATGTATTTTTTTATAGATATATATATTTTTGTTTAGAATTATAGATATATATTTTTTTAAAAAAGTTTAAAATTAAAAAAAATGAAAATCCCTTACCCTGTAATCGCACAAGCAACAGCAGCCGCACAAGAGCAAATTGTAATCGCACAAGAGTAGCCGCAAGTGAGAGAAGAGCAAATTGGAAGTGGATGATGAACCTGGATCTCAGAATGACACTATTGGCGATTATCCTTCTTTGGATCATAACTTGGTGTCATTTGATGGAATTAACGTCAACGAATATTATGATTGAATTTTATTGTTAATTTGTCTTTTAGTATGTGGACATATTGATTCTAGTTTTACGTGTGTTGATTGTTGAGTTCTAGGTAGTATGTTGATCATTGGACTTCTTAGATGAGTTTGATACGATATTATGGCTTGAGTTTGATATGATATTGTGGTTAAGTGTGCAACTTGTTCTAATTCTAGTATTTTACTTATGGTATAATGTTGTGATTAATTATATTTAGATGGAGATGAACACATATAAAGTATGTAACTAATGTTTAATATGATATATTTTAATATATTAAATTAAAATATATATATTTAATTACCACCGGTTCAACCGCGGTTCGACCACGATTGAACCAGTAAACCAGTACCCCGGTCCGGTTTTAAAAACCATGGTAATATTAGAGAGAAAAGTTCAGTACAGGGATAAAAACAAGCGGTACTAGGGCATAGAAATTAAAGAGACGACACCTAGTCTAGGGAACTAAAAGTCCAAAGTCCAGACAACTAATACAACAGAAGCACCTTCATGATCGTCCCGCAAGGCTCACTCCAGCAACAAGTTGGATCTGATATATATATTTGTGAGTCGTGAATTTATGAGTTAGTGGATGCTGAATTTTACTCAGGAGAAGGCTAATGTAGTGCGATTTCAATGAAGTTTCTTCCCGGTGTTTTTTATACTAGTATCAAACATGTTTGATGTCATATGTTGTCAAACTTTTGCACTTAAAAGCTTTGTTAACTTCTGTGACATATTAGTTATTGTATCTTTTTTTATCATAATTAAGTTTGAATTCTCATACCACATAGAAAGGTAAAATCAATTTATCACTCCCTAAAATCTGATTTGAGACTCCTATTGCAGAAAGGAATCACAATGTTATTACTCAATCTCAATACCACTGTTGTTGAAGCCCAAGTGGCCTCCAACAATACCACAAGGCCAAACGGTGCGTTTCTAGTCTGTTTTCTTTCTTTATCTATATTAATATGACTCATAAGGTGACATGGAGTCAACTGCCATGTCATCTGACAGTCAATACCACATTTTTAAGGATTTATTGCGATTAAGGGTGGATGGGGTGTTGTTCACTTTAGCAGTCAAGTCTTTGGACAAAGACATGATAGCCATACCAAAATAACAATCACCCATTTTCAATTGAACCTTGTTTTCTGGATTATTGGACAAAGAACTTATAAATATACATATACATACTTCAAAGTTTCTTACTTCATAAAACCAATATCTCCATTCTTCCTTGTTTGGCCATGGCTACCAACACTTTTTTCTTCTTGTTAATATTTGCAGCCACTTTCAACTTAGTATCTTCCACTTTGAGGCTCCATCGCTACAAAATGGATAGACATGCACTATTAAGCTTAAAGAAAGGTGTCACTGATCCAATATGAGCCTCCTCTCTTCTTGGATGGTATGTCAATTTTACTTCACTTCAAACTCTTGTCCTTTCAGAAAATCATTTTGATTCTGAAATTTTTAAATGGGTATCAAATCTCAGTGATAGTTTGTCTGCTCTCATCCTTGAAAATAATCAGTTAAAAGGTCAAATACCATGTGACTTGAGAAATCTTAGAAATCTAGAATACTTGGAATTGTCTTTCAATGAACTCAATGGAACAATTCCAGATTGGTTTGGTCAATATAAGTATTTGCAATATCTTGAAGTTTATGGGAATTCTTTAGAAGGTTTCTTTCCTGCTAGCATAGGAAACCTGTCATCTTTGGTCTCATTAGAGCTTAGTTACAATCATTTGAATGGCTCTGTCCCAAAAAGTCTTGGGAAACTCTCAAAATTGGAAATTTTGCTACTTGGAGGCAATTCATTGGTTAGTGTGGCATCTAAAATGAATTTCACCAAACTCACAAATTTACAGATGTTAGATTTGAGTTCATCAAGTTTTCATCTTTGATAAGGTATTTGGACTTGTCACATAATCTTCTATCTGGGGAACTTTCAGATTGCTTCACAAATTAGACTAAATTTGAAAAAACAAAGTAAGTGTTATTTATTTTGATTGTAACGTTGTTTGATTGTGAATTAGTGAATATAATCTATGTTTTTTTTTATTAGTGAATGAAATGTTGTTTTGTTTTCTTATTATTTGTTGATGAGTTTAAATATCTAAATTTGTCAAATTAAACTGCTCAAAACCGCTAAACCAAACTACTTAAAACCAATCATTTATGTATTGGTTTGATTTGATAATATAAAATCAAACCGGCCAAATAAAAAATGATTGGTTTGGTTTGAAAATTCCTTCAAACCGCCCAAACCAAACCGACGAATACCCCTAATTCAATCTATACATCTGCAGAAAAACAAGTTGTTTGGTTATATACCTTTGTCTCTACAAAATTGTAAAAGCTTGAGGCTCCTTGATGTAGGGGAAAATAACTTCTCAGGAAATATACCTATCTGGATGGATCCAAGCATAAGGGCTCTTAAACTTAGATCCAATCAATTCAAAGGTAGTAATCCATTAGAAATATGGCAATTTTCTTCACTTGTGATATTGGATCTTTTCTAAATTAAAACTCTGCCTATGCTTGTATAGTGGGTCCCAAGCATAAAAGAGGGTTGAGTTAGGTAGTCGACAGCCAGCGTAAAACTTTATCAATTTTTTATGAATATGGATAAATGATGTGAACATGTTATGTAAAGCAGAACATGTTAGCGTCGCTTGATCTATATTAGCTAACCCCACATAGTTGGGGCAAGAGGCAAGCTATAGCAGCAACTTGGTGCATATGATTGATATTTCAAACAATAACTTGTCAGGAGTTATCCCTCCAGAGTTGTTTCATCTTACAGCTTTGCAATCCTTAAACTTGTCTCAAAATCATTTGGTGGGCGAGATACCAGAAGAGATTCAAGGAATGACAGTTTTGGAGTCTTTGGATCTCTCAATCAACCAAATTTCTGGTCTAATTCCGGAAGGCATGTCTATCGTATCTTTTCTCAATCACTTGAACCTGTCATTCAACAATTTCATTGGCAAAATCCCCACAGGGACTCAACTTCAGAGTTTTGATGCACTAAGCTTTATAGGAAATCCTGAACTTTGTGGAGCTCCTCCAACCAGTGATCGGACCGGCCGGTCCAACCAATTGAATCGATAACGGTCAAGTGTTCGGTCTGGTTCTATACAAAAACTCGGATTTCTGGTTGGACCGGCTAGGTTCGGTCAACCAAATGACCCATGAAAAAAGGAGAACCAGACTGGTTTTGGGTTGACCCAGAGGAAAAAAAAAATTTAATGGTGGACCTCACATTTTGGGTTATATTTCACTATATACAAGGTATATCTTATAATTTTAAATTTTATATGATTATGAAACAACTAATATAGAGTGTAAATAATATTAATGTTTTAAACTTTTAATTATTCTTATTTGAGCTTATTATTTATATATATATATATATATAATTAAATCATATAAATTATTTATTATATATAAAATTCATGATCAAGAATAAAAATATAATTTTTATAACATAAAATATATTATTGATAATAAATTTATTTAATTATAATATTTATGACATCATCGGTTTGACAACTGGTTCAACCAATTGAACATGTTAACCCGTGATCCAAAAGATTTTTCGATTCAATGATCGGTCCAATTTTTAAAACATTACCTCTGACAAACAATTGCACACAAGGTGAAAAATCAGACAGCAAAAAAAAGATGATGAATCTGCCGAGTTTTCTAGGTTTTATATTGGCATGGGAGTTGGATTTGCTGTAGGATTTTGGGTAGTCTGTGTGATACGAGTATAAGTCCTTGGGAGAACCACACCCCAAAAGCTAGCTATTGAAGTGGGAGAGCCCAAGGCCTTATAAGGCCGTTCCTTGAAGGTAATCTCCCCAATGTGGGACTTGTATCATTATCACCCCCTTTGAAAGACACTTCACTCGGTGGCGCTTCACTCGATCACGGTCAGCCCCTCCACCGGTCAGAACCCTCCGCAGGTAACCATTTTCGGTTAGCCGGCTCTCAATGAAAGCACCAATTGATACGAGTACAAGTCCTTGGGAGAACCACACCCCAAAAGCTAGCTATTGAAGTGAGAGAGCCCAAGGCCTTATAAGTAGTACTGTCAAAACGGGCCGGAGCCCGCGGGCTAGCCCGGCCCGCTCGCTAAATGGGCGGACTTGGGCAAGCTAAAATAGGCCCGTTTAAAAACGGGCCTAAACGGGTTGGCCCGTTTAAGCCCGCGGGCCGGCCCGCCAAAAACTAAAAATAAAAATAAAAATTAATATATATTTGTTTAAAATATGTATAAATATATATATTTTAGATAATATTATGTGTTAAATAATAATTTTATTCTAATAAAGTATATAAATAATATAAATAATTTAAATAATAATTAAAATTAATAAAATATTAATTTAAAGTTAAAAAATTACTAATTTTTAAATAAATATATAATTTTATAATTAATTTTAAAAATATATATATTTTAAAAAAATAAAAAAATTGGCCCGCGGGCCATTGCGGGCGGGCTTGGGCATTACTTCCCAAGCCCGCCAAATAAACGGGCTGGCCCGGATCGGCCCATTTAACGTCGGCCCGTTTTGACAATGCTGCTTATAAGGCCGTTCCTTGAAGGTAACCTCTCCAATGTGAGACTTGTATCACTGTGTTACTTACTATTTTCTTCAACAGGAGATGTAGACATGCTTATTTCAAGTTTCTTGACCACATGAAAGATAGGCTTTATGGGTATGTTGTTTTGGTTGAAAAGACGAGGGAATGGGAATGGGAAAAAATGAGAGAATGGAAATGTCATGTCAATATGATGTGATGTAAATGGAATATAAGTGGGTAAAATGATCATTTTGTCCTTACATTAAAAGTGATAATAGAATAAAAGTGGGTAAAAAAATAAGGGCAAAAACATAATTTTATCACATTAAAAAAAAGTGGAGTTTTTTGTTGGGAAGAAAAGAAGAGGAAGATGACTTCTCCCTCTCCCTTTCCATCATTATTTCTATCAAAAGAACACACAAATGTCTTCTTTGCCCTGAAGATGAACTCCTTCCACTGAAATCCATTTAGTTGCCAAATGGTAAGCAAAAAAAAAAAAAGGAAAGTTCTATTTGAATGTTTAAGAATGGTATTTAATCATATAATATTTACAATTTCTTACAATCAAGGAAGATCCACCAATCATGTACTACATTTCATATATTATGTTCTTCTCACTGTATAAGTATTTATGCTATCAGAAATTTCAAGGGTTACAATCATTCATTGCCAACCCTTAAATATGCACACACCTCTCTAGCACTAGGTTGATCAACACTCTATAATCAAGCTATTTTAGACTGAACTTCAGCATCACATAGATGAAGGGAAAAAGTATTTTTATGTCTCAAAATTTTAAAATAATTTTCAATTTCATCCTTAAACCTTTTTTTCGATCAATTTTGTACTAAAAGTTTCGAATTGTGATCGATTTCGTCCCCAAGTTTAGACGAAATCGATTGTAATTCGAAAATTTTAGGACAAAATCGCCAAAAAAGTGTAGAGATAAAATTGAAAATTGATGTAAAATTCAGAGACATAAAAAGGCACTTTTGCCTAAATGAAATCATGGGATAAAAATTCAGTAATACCGTACTATTGAACTTCAATGCATCCCTCCAATTATGTCGTGCCATTTGTTAATATAATAAAAATTCACATTAATAAGGACCCACCTTGAATCGATTAGAGACCAACTGATTGGAGAGATGTACTGAGGTTTAGTACTACTGAACATCTACTCAAAATCATGAACCAAAAACAAGCCATTTAATTCCAACAACAACAAAAATGGCATACCGCATACCAAAAGGGAATACACCAAGCATGCATCAAAAAACTATTTGCTTAAAGGGTTTGGTTGGGAGTTTTGAAGATAGTGGGGTGAGGTGATTTTTAATGGAGTGGAGTGGGGTGGGGTGGGATGGATTGATTGAGAGTTTTTTTTTTTTTTTTTAAAAAAGGAAGGTGATAGACAATATTACCCTTATAATGAATGAACAAAAGGAGAAAAAAAGAGAGTTCATAATGGAACTAAATATTATAAATAATGCAAACCATCTTATACCATCCAATTTGGTGGGACTTGAAAATTGAGGTATTGAATAATTTAGAAGAGTTTTCAAACTATTCTAAACCATCACACTCCATTACTCACTTAAACTATCGATTAAGAGTTTATAAATCCAAACGACTCCACATCACTTTCAAACCATTCTCCCAACCAAACCCTAAATTAATTTTAAGAAAATAGCAATAAGAAATCTTGCTTCAGCTTTTAAAATTTCCATACAGCATCATAAGGCCACCCATATCCAATAGCACTTATACTAATTAATGTAAAGATCACTATAAACAACATATTTTCTTTAAAACACAAGAAACATGTACTATATTAAATAAATTAGAAACTTTTAGGTAAAAGTAAAGGAAATGCGTGTGATCAAGTATGCTAAAATCTAGATTTAAATCTTAAAATCTTGCGAATTTATAATTGTATATCTCCAAATCTTGTTAAATCGTGTACAAAGTCGTTTTGGTGCAAAATCGCAGTATAATTGATCGAATGGGTAAAATCGCATAAAATCTCGATTTTACCTAGCGATTCTACGATTTCACCACAGTCCAAAAAATAGACTCGTTTGAAGCTTTTTTTTTGTCATGTTTAATTATTTAATTTGTCTATGAATTATTGAATTATTAATTATGTATTAAACTATCTGCAACCATAGCCAGGTACGCGACATGGGTGGAGTACGGATTAATAATTCAATACATAATTCTTTATAAAAGACATCCAATTATTTATATATATTTGCAAATAACAAAATATTATTATAGTTTAATTTGCTACATAGTTCTTTAGAAAAAAACACTCAATTATTTGTAGTTGCAAATAACTAAAGATAATGATAATTATTAGTAATATTCTTATAATATTTGGTATTACTTTTTAAAATTTAGATGAGATTAGGAGAAGAATATAACTTTCAATTTTTCAAGATTGGGTTAATTTTAATTATGACTTCGTTTACTTTAATTTAGAAAATCAATTTTAATGATAAAATTTTTTGAACAATTTCTATTCATTAAATTAGGTAAAAAAAACTAAAGTTCCATTTCTCTAACATTTATATTTTGAAAATTATGATAAAAATTTTAGAGCACTACTTATCAAATTATTATGGCATTACTCTTCAAATCTCTAAAGTGCCATTTGACATGTTTTTAGGATGCCATTTGTTGAAATTTTAGATCGGTGAAAACACTTATATATATACACATATAGATATCTCAGTTTTTTTATGTTATCGATTCTACAAACCAAATGTTGACAACCAGAAGAAGTCATGGTTGTCAAACTCTAGATTTTAAGTAAAAATCGTGGGAGATCTCTTGCGACAAAGCTCGATGTTCTCATTTGGCGCCTTCAGGTTGTGACGACTGTGAATGGGTATGATCTTTACAATTTCTTGATCGATGGACCTATAGAGAGAAGGGTCCGAACAAGGCTCACTTCCTTGATTGCTAAGCTTAAGACATGTAACCATGGCGATATTCTGAGACGTGGAGTGTTCTAATCCAGTACGAACAAGAAGATCACTAATGTATTTAGACTGTGAGAGAAACAAGAATCCATCTTGAGTTGGAATGGCTTGAATTCCCAAAAAGTAGTGAAGAGTCTGAATAAGCTGCTGAATCTAAAAAGATGAATTACTTGTGACAATAACATCATCAACGTAAATTAATATAAACAAAATTGAAGATTGAACACCACGAATAAAAAGGAAATTATCACATATGGCTAAGCTAAATGTGATAGAACTCAAATTATTGGAAGCAATCTTGTTCGAGCTAGCTGAGGTCTAATGGTAGAGCTCTCCCAATAGGGCATATTATATACACAAGACTCAAACCCGAAACTTTGCTTAAGGGGAATAGAATACCTACCACTCAAATCAACTACCTGTTGCAAGTTTGTTGCAAGTTTGTTTTAGTGGAAAATATTTTGGAGTTTGGACTTGCATTATCTTACCTGATGTAAAACATCTATTGAATATGAATATATAAATATGAATATTTGGAAAGTAATTGCTATTTTTTTAGTATATTTGGTTAATTAATTATTTTATATCATTTTTTTAATTAAATTTTGCAACTAGTTTAATTATATTTGGACTAAATTTGAAAAAAACATTGCAAGTATTATTTACTTTGATTGTATCATTGTTTAATTATCAATTAGTTTTTTTTTTTTGAGAATCAATTATCAATTAGTTAAGATAATAGTGAATGAAATGTTTTGTTTTCTTATTATTTGTTGATGAGTTTAAATATATAAACTTGTCAAATTAAACCGTTAAATCAAATCGCTTAAAACTGATCGTTTATGATTTGGTTTGGTTTGACGCTATAAAATCAATCCACTCAAATTAAGTCACCAAAATAAAAAGCGATTGATTTGATTTGAAAATACCTTCAAATCGTTCAAACTAAACCGACGAACAGTCTTTTTCTTGATCGTATTTTTTATTAATGAATATCAAATCATAAATCATATGAAAGTGAAGTATAAGAATTAAATAATTATCGCTTATATCATTTAAAAAAAATACATTTCCTCTTAAATAAATTTAAAAAAGAAAAACTAGCCAATTTACTCTATATAGCTATATGACCCACTACACTTTGTGCTTGTATCCCAATTAATCACTTAAAATGCCTCGTTTGGTTACAAGAATATATTAGAGAGAATGAGAATAGAAATGTTGGAGAGAATGTGACTATAATGTAAATGGAATAAAAGTGAGTAAAATGATTGTTTTACCCTTATATTAAAAGTGGGAATAGCATAAAAGTGAATAAAAAAGTAAAAACAAAAATATAATTTTATCATATTACAAAAAATAGATATATTTAATATGAAAAATATTAAAAGGAATATTAAATTGCAACCAAAATTATATCTAAAATTCACCCAAGTGAACCGCGCCAAAATTTCTTGCATGACAACCATTCAATCCATATCTCATCAAAATCCAATAGTTTTTGCCTAAATTTATAAATCCCTTTTTAGAGGTTTCGATTCTGATCGAGCAGCACCAACCAAAGAGACAAGACAACACAAGACACAGAAAAATGCACACTTCTAATAGATAATAAAACAAGTATTATCACTTTAAATTTTTAGGATAATTATTTCACTTTTCAAAATGCATACAATTTAATAAAAAAATTAATCGCTATGTTCGACAGTAAATATTTTAATCTAGATCAAAAAATAATATATGCATGGCATTGGCCATAATTTAATTAGGATAATACTTTAAAGTTATGGTGAACTTTGACTCACGACATTAAATCTGTCTTGAGATATTTGTCAACTTAAATTTTTTAAAAAAATATATATATTTTAGTATATATCCCGAGACTAATCCAATTATTAAAAAATAGGAATCGAAGCTCTCAAACATTATCCAATTATTAAGTCTACTTTAAAATTAAGTGCTTAATCATTGATGCCTTTAACTTTGTTTTTTTTAATTAATGTGCAAGTTAAAAAGTGATTAAGACCCTTGATTGATGATGAGGTCATGCACACATATGTCACTCACACGTATATCTTCTTCTATTGGTTCTCTTTGGCCAAAAATGGCTTTTTCTCTCTTACTCTTATCTTCTTGAGGAGATGTTCAGTGGTACGGTAGTACTAAACTTCAGTACATCCCTCCAATTAGTTGGTCCCTAAATTATTTAAGGTGGGTCCTAATTAATGTGAGTTATTATTAATATTAACAAATGGCATTACATGATTGGAGGGATGCACTGAAGTTCAATAGTACGGTACCATTAAACTTTTATCCTTCTTGAGTTATCTAAGTGAGTGTTTCAATTCAAATTCTTTATAAATTCTCATCTCTCATCACACTTTGGATAATAATTGATAAGTTAATGCATTTCCTTTTCAATCTCCTATATATGCAATTAGCATCTTTCATTTAGTTGACAATTCAAATTTGCCAAAGATAATCTTAAAACTAATATATCTTATTTTTTTAAAATTAGTATTTCTCTACTTTGTCACAAATCACATAATATAATGACTTTAGATTTTTTTTTAACTATATAATATATAAAAAAATATAAGGAAGTGATGAATTATGGAAGAATAAGATTATTTATGAAAAAAAGAATAAGATAATTTCGTTAGGAATACTTATAAAATTATTTGTCAAATAAGAAAATTAAATCCCGTGAAAGTTATGAGACAAACCATTTTTTTACAATTAAAATTATTTATCAAGCTTTAATATTCATTCCACCTTTTTTCCTTACGTATTTGTTTAATTACTTTTACTTTTTAATTTTAGGATTTTTCAATAGAAAATTCAATCTTTCAAGCGATTAGAATTTTTATAAATAAGATGGTTCTGGATTCAAGATTTGTTATAATCATATCTAAATTTACGAATCATCTATATTAAAAAATTTTCACTCGTTCATCATGATGTTGGAAGAGCCTACGACAATTTCAACTTTGAAGATTACTTCAGATCTAATATGCAGGACGTATAAGAGTAACAACTCTGTTGGCAACACTAAGGACGGTGAGATTTTTCATCCTGAAGAAATAGGATCAGCTGAGCTTACACTTTGTTTACTTAATTCAATAATTGTTAGGGTTTATTCTTCAGTATTATTAGATTGGAGTTTTCTAAATTATTGTAAGTGTCGTTTGACTTTTTTTACAATATAATAAAGTTTTAATGTTTTTTTATAAAAAAAAAAAGAATTTTTATACTATAATTCTCTTATTTTAATTTTTTTCGAATAAAAAATTTAATAAAAAGAGAGTAAAAAATAAGAGGAAAAGGCTTCCAAATACATACGTTAATTTTACTTCGGATCTCGGAAAGACTATTTTTTTTTTGTTTTTTTTGGCAAGCTTCATTGGAGATATAATGCTTAAATAGGATAATATATAGGATAGGATGGTTTTTATATTTAGCGTATTAACTTATATTGTTGTTGTAGTATATATATTATTGGCATAGCTTCACAAAATTATTAGTATTTAAAAGTTTATTGTAGTATTTTTATATATAAGACTTATAAACTTCAAAGTTGAATTTTTTTTTTCATAGAAACAAATTAAACATTTACTTAAAAAAACAAAATATATACAACTCTAATTATTAGTTGTTAATTTCATGAAACTTTCTTTTGAGCAATGCTCCCTTTGGTACATTGTAATTGAAACAATATAATTGTTTGAAAAATTTTCAACAAGATTATAATATTTGGTATGCATTTGTGTATAACATATAATATGAGTTTGTCTTTTATATTGTAATCTCAACTACTTAACACACATGTTAAAAAATAATCAAATGCAAAGACTCATTCACAATATAATAAAAATTATTGTTTATAATACCCTCACCATTACCACTATCACCCACCTCACAACCACCACTGCCACCATTGTCGTAGCTGTGACCGTAACTTTAGATATTAAGAGTATTTTAGATATTAAACTCATTTTTCTTTCAAATTATTACATTTAATTCATTTGCATATTAAATATATTTTTTTCCTCTAAAATTTCATTCCATTACATTTTTTTATATCTCATTACATTTTATTACGGCCATGTTCTTTAGGAATATTTGTTAATGGAAAGGGAGAGGCAAAAGCCTTCTCCCTCTTCTTTTCTTCTTAACAAACAAACTACACTTTTTGCAATGTGATAAAATTATGTTTTTGTCTTTATTTTTTTATCCACTTTTATTCCATTCTCACTTTTAATGTAAGGGCAAAATGGTCATTTTATTCACTTTTATTCAATTCACATCACATTGACATGACATTTCCATTCCCTCCTCTTCTCCCATTCTCTTTCTCATTCTCATTCCTATTCCCATTCCCTCCTCTTTTCCACCAAAAGAACACACCCTAAGTGAGTGAACCTTATGTATTCATCATGCTTCTTTGTTTTTAGTTTCTTACTCATTTTTCTTATTATTACAACCTCTTGTTTTTTTTTTGGAAAATGGGTTCGTCCACCCTTTGTGGATTAGGCCCAAGCCCATTTTGAGATTAAGATTTTTTGTGTAAATACCAAAAACAAGTAGATTTATTGAGTGTACTATTTGTATTTATTTAAATTAAAAAGGTGAGAACAGTTATTAGCGTATATATCAAAGTGTGTGTGCAAAACTGATTCATTCATAAGGTAACCACCGAAGAGAATTTCATTCTCTCTTCTCTTCCTCTCCAAAAGTTTGTATTTACTGTGTCTTATTTATTTGAGTCCATCACTGTGATCGAATTAGGCGTGACTAATTAAATCCGACACGTAGGTATGCCTGAAAACTCGATTCTTTCTCCCGCCAACTTTTCTCCAATAATAAGGTTCATAATTATTGAATATTTATTTTTACAAAGCAAGTATTGAAATTATACATTTTTCTCCATATTTTGAAAATGTGTATTGATTTTGTTAAGAACAATTTTATACTTGTACTAATTTTGATCATTATTTTTTGGGCCAAAATCTCATTGTGTCCTCTATATATGTTTCGCCCAAGTTACAAATGAGTTATTTATGTTTTAAAAGTTTTAAATCAGTCTTATATGTTTGCAAGTTATTTCAAATAAATATTTTTGTCTTACACATGTTTGGTTGGAGTAAGAATTGAATTCTATCATGGAATTACACAATTCCCCGTAAAATCCATGGTTTGGTTCACTTGTTTCAATTTGGAATCCAATTCCAAACCAGCATCCAATTCCATGCTTTTTTGTATTTTGGCTTGAATCAGACTCCTTATTTTGTAGCTGGAATTGGACTCATCTTCGTGGAATTGGGGAGAAATATCCTTTTTACCCTCCTCACTTTTGCACTTCCAGAATCTTGATCTCAGTTTCCATAATCTCGTTCTGCAAGGATCTGTAATAAGAAAAAGAAGAAGAAGGACGAAGCTGCAAGGATCTGCTTTTCTAATTTCTTCGGCTTCAGTCCATTGAAGCTCCAGATATGCACGAACCAGAGCAAAAGAAAGTGAATTTGAGACCAGTAAAGAGGAAAGACTTTCACATGGAAGCTATGTACATCTTCCAGAAAACCCCAAAAGCAAAATTTTTCCACCAAAAGAAGAAGAAGAAAAAAGAATCGCAGAAAGAAATCACTCTTTCTCTCGAACAGTAGTGGGGTGGTGCTTCATGTTGCTTCTATTCTGTTCTTGAAAGTGAAGATGGAGAGGTTTGGAGGACACATGGACGTTGGGTGATTATATTGATCTAATCTACTAATATGTTCTTGGAAGGGAAGACGGAGAGGTTGGGAGGACATGTGTGAAACACTTATTGGAATAGTAAAATTGATTTTTTAATAGATTTTTTATACAGATCTTTTTTAATATTTAAGGAAGGGTATTTTTGTCTTTTAACTTTACTTTCTTTTACAAACTTTTAATTCCATCTTTTCATACCAAACACATTTTTCAATTCAAATAATTCAATTGCAATTCCATTTTACTAATTCCAATTCCAACTTTATTTCAATTCCAATTCCAATTCCAAATTTTTCTCCAACCAAACGTAGCCTTAGTGTTCTCCGTTAAATGATAATGTAGATAGCTGGTATAGATAAAATCTCTCTCATACGTGTCCTTTTAAACTTATGTGAATAATATTAAGCCACGTAGAACCTAAAATAAACTAAAGCAGAAGCCAAAATGTGTACGCAAATTTAGCAAAAACAAAGGCCAAATACACAAGAACCCAAAATAAACTAAAATAGAGGCAACGTAGGAGATCGATTATGTCTACATCAACTGTCCAAGTCATTATTTAATGGAGAATACTAACAGTGCCGGGTAAAAGGGTTATATAGAACAACTTGCAAATATAAATAACTGATTTAAAACTTTTGAAACATAAAAGATTAATTTAAAAATTAGGAAAAATATAGAGGATTAAAATGAAGTTTTGGTCTATTTTTAGTGATATAATGTTAATTTATTTAAAATAATAAAATAAACAAAACAGTCAAAAAAATATGCAAAAACCCGACGGCCAACGCATTTGTACTTGGAAATTGGAATAATCTCAATTAAATTTACTTATGAATATGAATTATGATTGCTATGATAATTAATAATTTTCTAGAGACATATATCATAACATATAGGGTAAGATTATGAAGAGTTTGTTAACTTTAGTTCACTAGCTTTTTATTATGTGATCTATTTCGAGATTTATGTTAAAGTATTTTTTAATTAAAATTGATACAAATTTTAAGACAAATTCAACGACAGAGAACTAATGAGTCAAAGCTCACAAGCTCTCCGAATCATTACCCTAATATATATATATATATATATATATATAACTTTTCATAACTTGCCAATTTAAATAAGGCAAAAGTACATTTCCTGTCCCCAACGTTTGGGGGTCCCGTCACTTTTGCCCCTAACGTATTTTCGCTGTCAATTGTACTCTTAATGTTTTGTGTTTCTCCCAATGTCAGGCTTTTGGCTAAGACCGTCAATTTTTGAACGATTTTTTATGACGTGACATCCTATGTGATCCACAATTCTGATTGGACTTAATTTTTTCTACATCAGTAGTCAATAGTACTGAGTTTTTGGGGTCCATTTTACTGATGTAATGAATATTTTGGTGTATTGGATTTACTGATGCACTGAGTTTTTGGGGTCCATTGTACCCTTAAAATATATTGCTGATGTGAAAAAATGGAGTCCAGTTAAAACTGTTGGCCATATAGGATGCCACGTCATTAAAAACCGTCCAAAAATTGACGGTGTTAACCAAAAACCCGACATTGGGAGAAATACAAAACATTAGAGTACAATTAATAGCGAAAGTGACAGGACCCCAAACGTTAGAGACAGTTGAAGTCTAACTACCTCATTTGATGATTTTGACAAACTCTCCAATTTTGATAAAATCTATTTGGGTTTTGATTATTTTACTCTCCCTTTACCACCACTATCAAAATTAATTACATGAATAAATAAGTCATTATACCTATTTTACATTTTTATTTTTAACTCTATTTCTACATGTTTTATATCATATTAAACATAATTTTAAACATTCTCATTTTTTTAAAAAATTAAAATTTCAACCAAACGACCATAAACACCTCTTATTGTCTATTAGAAACAAAATCTTGATGCTCCTTGTCTACTAAAAAATGGAACACATATACAAGAGAAATTCTAAGCATTTATGACCAAGAAAAAATAAGGTCACCCTCCATACACCAATTTGAGAGGGAATGTGAGAGAGGAAAGTGTAGGGAGGTGTAAGAAAAAAAAAATCTATTTCACCCTTTTAAATTCTAAAAATTATATTTTTATGTACATCACCTTTTTTTTATCTACCGCATTGGTATGCATTAAAGATAAAAGTAACATTTTAAAATTTAGATTTCATATAATTATATTTTATTTTTTTACATATCAAATATTTTTTTGAAATTCATTTTATTTTCTTTCCACGTAATTTCACTTTCACCCAATTTTTTTTTACAAAAATAATTTCACACAATCAAATGCTAGGTAAAAGTTTGTAATGAAATGGATTCGATATGCTGAAATACAGATTTATAAAGTACGCGAATTACATAATATAAATTATTGAATAAAATTATTATAATATAAATATAAATTTTAATTTTTATTTAACGGTGTAAATTTACGTCTCGTATTGAAATATAGTAATATATAGATTTACTGATTTACAGGTCTTTGAGGAATGACACGTTTGAAATGGTATCTCCATCCAAAGAAAAGTGTCACTTTCCCAAAGCATATTGGAAACTGCGTTTGTGGCTTTGTGGGGTTTTGTTTCCCCCTTCAACAGTACTCTTTTTTCAAGTGGCCAAAAGTCCACTCTCCTTTTCTTCTTTTTTATTTTTGTTTTTAATAGTTTTTGCTAGTCAATATTCTCAATGCTTTGATTAATTTTTTAATTGATTGATAAAATATTTAATAATTTAAAAATTGTACAAAATCTATAAAAAATAACTATTTTTAATAATAAAAAAATACATTAACTAATCAAATAAAATGTTTAACTCATTTATTAACAAAAACTTACTTTTATTTTGTACTCTTATGCTCAACTCAGGTTATATTTTTAAAAGAATTTTAAATAAATCAAACTTAAACTCTTAAAGTAAAATATGTTTATTTATTTTTGGCTTAACATTGATTTTACAAAGAAAAACATATAGGAATTGAACATAAGGTCTAATAATTTTGTTTATACTATAAAAACGATTTAATAAGTATTTTTAGTTATGACTTATGAGAAAAAATATGATTCATTTTGATTAAGTAGTTGATATACAATTTGTTTATACCTTCCTAATTTATATTTTACTGTGGAATTATATCCTTATATTACATATAAAATTAGTAATGATATGAAGATGTAAGGCTGCATGATTTCAAGCATAATATAACAAAAGCATAATATAATTTGACAAATTTAATATTCACACTATGTAGTCAAATAACAAAGAAATTGATGTTTATACCTTAGAAAAAATAGGAATTGAACATTTATCCAAACATGTACCATTTCTTAATTATAGCAATTTTTTATAAGAGGTAAATTTATTTATTTTTTATTAATTTATTAAATTTAAAATAAAAATCTTAATTTAATTATTTAAAAATCTTTCCAAATAAAATATATCCTTGTTAGTAATTTTCTTTCAATTAATAAATAAACGATCACGTGATCATTATCATGTGACCTAAATTTGTCCAATTGACAATTCTGTTTAAAATAATATTAATTGTTGTGTTTTATAAAATTAAGTGATAAGTAAAATACAACATTTTACATAAAAAAAATTGCGTAGACTATATTACTTTAAGAAAAAAAATGCAATTGATATAAGTCTGAATTATGAAAGTAATCAACACGAGTTCTACATTAGTTAATAGTTATTGAACAGCAGTAATAAATTTTTTCACAGGAAAAGTATAAATGTCTTTGTCACAAAATGTTTTTCATGTTTAAAAATAAAATTAAGGGTGAGTCTATAATGCAACTTATTGCACCATGCAATAGGTTATATGGCACAATTATAGCCACTAATGTCATCCAATTGCATTGCATGATACAACAAAATAACAAGTGTCACAATCTTATTGGCTGAAATTGCATTACATGATGCAACAAGTTGCATCATAGACTCACCCTAAAATTAATTGTAGATTTGGAGCAACCTTCTCTTTTCTCCAGGAGAGTTCGAATCTTTTTAAAGTTATTTAAAATTTCACTTAGTGGTATTTTTTTTAGAGAGATCTTTTGACATCTAAGGGCAAGTTGAATAGGTGTGACACTGGATAAAACTACTTAATGTCTAGGGGCTTGTCTATAATGCAATTTGTGCCTTTTTTGCATGAGATGCAATGTATTTTGAGCCAATGAAATTGTGACAAATAAATTAAGTGACTTGGAGAGGAGGTCATGTAACTTGAAGAAGAGGTTTTAATATATTTATATTTTTTACCTCAAATTTTATGATATTATACTTTTAAGCCTAGGTTAAAAGAAAAAAAAACATCCCCAACCTTTGCCCTTGTTGTTTGAATCAGTATAATAGTCAACTACTACATATAATAGTTGACTGTTTCATGATATTTTGTATATTTAATATAATATGTTATACTTTTATGTTTTTAAGTTTTTTTTTTTAATTTTCTAACTAAATTCTTACCTAAAAATAATTATTTATTTTTTAATCCCAATTATTTTTAATAAAAATGTTATTTTATATTTTGGACAAAATTATAATTTTACATATTTTGAGGGGTCAAACTTTAATTTTCTAAAAAATACAATGCTTACTTCTTCAATAGATTACTCTTCATTATTTAAAATCATTGGATCATATCAATGGTTACACCTTTGCCACCTCACTTGTTACATGGATGCCACACATTGCATGATAGACCAACCCAATTTTTAGGCAGGTATAGTAATTTCAGGGTCGGGCCTCTGTCAATCTCTCTACCGTGCCATTGACACTCTGTCTAATAGTATTTTTTCTTCTGTACCTTTCTTTACTACTATTTTTTTTTTAGCAAAATTTACCGCATACATTCAAACTAAAAAAACAAGATGAAAAAGTTAATCTATTCTTTTTGCGAAATCTATAGTATACATTCAAACTAAAAAAAACAAGATGAAAAAGTTAATAATTAATAAATTATTAAATTAAATTGAAAAAAATAATAATAATAAAATAGTCGAGAAGAAAAAGAGGAAGAGAAGACATGGTATTGGTATAAGACCAAAAAGCGCACACGCACATAAAATTCCGAAAATCTCATTTTATATTCGCTTCACAAAATCGCATTCCCGGAGGGGTGCCGCCACTGTTCCATGCGCCTCCATCGTCCTCTTCGTCACCTAGGGTTTCTAGGGTTTTCAGACGCCTTCCTCTCGTTCTTCAACGCTTTCCGAGCTGGATTCCCTCCCCTTCCTCTCGCGAATCTCTATGCGCCGCTGGTTGAGCGGCTTTGTTGATTAGCTCACCACACACACGCACACACACACACACACACAACACTCTTTCTCAGCTTCCCCGATCATAGAGCTTCGAACGAAGCACACGTTTCTTCTCCGAGTTGTATGTGGTTGTTTGGTTAGGACGAGGTTGAATGATCGACTGTAGGTTGGTTTTGTGGTTTGGGGGTTTTGGATTTGGATGGCATTGGGGGATATAATGGCATCTCGGTTTTCGCAATCCTCGGTGATGGTGGTCTCGAACCACCTGGATGATTGTGGAACTTCAACCCCTGAAAGTAGTGATTTGGGCTCGCAGAGAAGGGATTCAGAGGCTGCGAGTAGTAGTTACGGTAATGCCACGGTGTCCACCGCAACAAGCATGGCGTATTTGCCTCAGACTGTTGTATTATGTGAGCTTCGACACGAGGCGTTTGAAGCCTCTGTGCCCACCGGTCCATCTGAAAGTGGGGTGGTCTCGAAATGGCGACCTAAGGAAAGAGTAAGATTCTGCCATTAAGTTCATTATTATTATTATTGTTATTTTCCAGATAGCTTTCCAGTATGAATGAATGAGCTGCATTTCTTTGATCTTAATTGCTCATGTGACCACTTCATTGTTGGAGTGGACTTTTGATTCTATCATCTGGGAAAATGGTTGAGCATTTCCGGGCCATTTATATGTCAAAATTTGCAATGTACATAAATGAGATGAGGCACCTGGTCCTTTGGAGGTCAAGAGTCAAGTCAATTCAATCATTTATTCCAGTAGCGGTTAATGCCTTTGTTTGCTTAGGCAACTGACTTGTGAGGGTGTAGTATTAACTTTTTGAACTCAATTTTCAAATAAACACAAACACAATATGCGCATTGAGTAGGATTTTTTTTTGGCTGACGTACTGACAGTAGAATGGATAAAATTCACTTATATTAGAGTTGGATGCTTAAATGATTTGCAGTAGTTAACTAGTTATTCATATTTATAATTGTTCAAAAATATCAAGTTATCCTCTTTTATTGTACTAGCACATATTCTGTAAAATTTATATTTGGTGGAGTTGGAATAATCTATTAATGATAGTTCCGCAGTTAACAAATAGCAATTGGACAAAAGCAGGTATTGAGAAGTACCTGAAGCTTCTGCTATTTACTGGCTTTTGAACCTTGTAAAATGTGACAAACTTTTTCTAAATATGTAATTTTATTTTTATTAATTCTTCAAAAAATGTGAATATGTGATATAAAGCCAAGGATACACATTTTACAAATATAAAACTATAACTATGTATGCTTTTGGTAATGTATTTAATTGAAATTCCCTTTTTTTTAATTTTGGAACCAATTGATCCACTCTCACATAGTTTGATTGTATCATACAATAGTTTTAGTTGGCAATTTTGGGAACTAGTTACCTTTGCTTTCTTCAGCTTATGAAGAACTTTTATTTGCTTTTTGCAAATTGCCAAATTAATATGAAGCTACTTGATCATAAGCACCTGATTCATTGAAGTGATGACAACCACTTCTATCAGTGAATTCCTAAAATCTTTAGCGGAACGATGGTAATCCCATGCAATGTGGTATATACTAATTTTAAGGAATTTTCATTCAACATAATGAAAGTGACTTGTGAAGGAAGGGAATTATTTCCTTAAGAAATTCAAATTGGTGCCTTTTAGATAGTTTAACTTGGTTGAATTTGCTAAGCCACTGGTGACCTTTAACATGAGACTGCCTGGTGCTTAGCATGACACTTTTTGAGTTTTATTTAAGAAACCCGGTTGGTGTTTGCTTGTCTTTGTTCAAGGTTTTTCTACTTTTGTTGACATTTCCTTTCTTTTTTTCTCTTTCTTTTCTAGTGTGGTGTTGAAGGGGGCTTGCACTGTTTAAAATCACCTTAGATTTTGTCCCTATTTATATGTGGATGTTATAGTATACTTCTATTATGAGATAAAGTATACTGACATCTCATGTATTAAAGCTCCTAATTACAGTAGTTTCTCAAACAATTGTTTTCTTTTTTGCTTTCTTTTTGATGTTCTAGTCAATGCACCTGGAAATGCTTATACTTGTTTTACTTGAAGGATTTTGCTTTGATTTAACTCCTGATTCTGTGGTGCAGATGAAGACGGGATGTGTAGCTCTAGTATTATGTTTAAACATTAGTGTTGATCCACCTGATGTTATTAAGATATCTCCCTGTGCCAGAATGGAGTGCTGGATAGGTCTCTTTTCACCCTGCCAATCTCATTTGTGTTTTTAAATTTCATATTCTCATGTTCATGCTATAATTTTCTTTTGTCTTGGAGACTTTAGGCATCTTTGTGGCTCTCCACTAATGTTTGGAAATATCTTTTGTTTCCTAATATCATTATTTTCACTGTTTCTTTTTCTTTGTTGTCTTAAAATTTTTTCCTGTTTCTATAAGTTCCCATTTCTAATCAGCAATGCCTTCATTAGAAGTAAAGCAGATGTCTTCATGCAGCTGCTTTGCACTTTTCAAGTGGTTCGGTTATGGATCATACTTGTTCTTTTTGTATTGTACTAGTTCTTCAGTTGCAGCATTTTAATTCTGAACCTAATTATCTCGTGTTATTTTATGCTTATTTCATAATGAAATTTTTTAAAATTGAATATTTGTGATCTAGCTTAATGTATTGATAGTCTGAACTGAATTAAAAATATTTATCCTTTTCTATATTAATGCATTTTGTTTCTGTGAAATCAATTGTAATTATGCATATTTTGATTGCACAAACTGTAGATATTTACAATCAGGGTGTTGGCAATTGAACCTTGGTTCAGGTCTTTGCATTTCTTTCTATTGTTTAGATGGCAACCTAAAATCCAATGTTGTCTTTGGGATGTAGTGTTAACATATATTTTCTCAAAGATAAGATTTGATTCTTTCTTATCCAACTTTTATCCCCCTCCTTGCTGTAGATCCTTTTTCAATGGTGCCTCAAAAAGCGCTGGAATCGATCGGAAAAACCTTGAGTAGTCAGTATGAAAGATGGCAACCGAAGGTAGGAACATGTAACTAACAATTTCATCTCACATTTCGTCTTGAAGTTGATTTGTCAATTAACTATGTGGGCATATCAACAGGCCCGCTATAAGTGTCAGCTTGATCCTACAGTGGATGAGGTGAAGAAGCTCTGTACTACATGTCGTAAATATGCAAAGATGGAAAGAGTTTTATTCCATTACAATGGACATGGTGTGCCCAAGCCCACTGCCAATGGTGAAATTTGGGTCTTCAATAAGGTTAAATTCTTCCTGTTAGTCCTTGGTTTTGGGTAAATATTTTATAGACCATGTTGCCCTGTTTTGGTTGGCAACATGGATAGATAGGGATGGAAATTCATATATGGTGGGATCCTGAAAGATTATACTGTATACCAATTGCCTAATTTTTCTTCTGTGAGTTCATCCCAAATATAAACTTTAGTTTGTTTTGTGGAGATAAACATGAAAAAGCTGAAAAAAAATGGGTGAATGTATGACAAGGGATGAAAAACATTATATACTTTCATATTATAAGGTAAACAGCTCAGACAATAATATGAAAAGAAATATTACTACTAATTAGTAGAAGACATTCTTGATTAAAATGTGAAAATTTTAAAAATAGAGGAACAGTACATTGGCTTCACTACGAACTTATCAATTTTTTTTTGAGTAGTCATCTTGCATTTTTCTCCCTTATCTCTTTCCTCTTTGCTGCGAGGGCTATGGGCCCATAACTTTTTGCATTGTTAATTTTCTTCATACTAAACAAATTGGGGTACCAGTGAGAAAAGGCTTTGTTGATTGTAGTTTTGCTGTTGTAAACAAATTGAGATACCAAAAAATGTAAGCCCTTTAAATTTTCTCACATTCTTAATTAAGTTGTTTATTAAAGCATCATCTTTATATATGCTTCTTGAGCCTGCCTGCCAATAAAATTTTGTCTAACTCTCCCACTCTAACACAGGAAGTGGACAGAGTAGAAAGGAAAGAATAGGAAAGGAGGATCTAGAAATGAGAGAGAAGATAGGAGCATACAGGCATTTAGTAATTAAATATATTTTCCATAAATGGAAAGTGAAGTTAAACTGTTAAAGTAATCCTTATAACGGCAAACAAGTTTTCTGATTCTATTATGACAAGAAACCAAATATCCTGTTGAGTAGGATTCCATATAATTAATCAACCCTTAATTGAGGTGATATATCATAGTGAATATAAGAACTTTGCAATATTTAGATTCCTGTCCTAATTTTCCTTCTGTTCATGTTGCAGAGTTATACACAGTATATACCCTTACCAATCAGTGACCTTGACTCCTGGCTGAAGACCCCATCGATATATGTATTTGACTGCTCTGCAGCTGGGATGATTGTCAACGCCTTCGTTAAGGTACTCATGCAGAGCCAAGCTATTATTAATGTGTATAAAGAAAACTACAAAGACGAGGGAACTGATTATATCATTTTTCTTATTGTCAATTTCATTGATAGCTTCATGAATGTAGTGCTCCTAGCTCCTCTGGGTCCACTAGGGATTGCATTCTGCTTGCAGCATGTGAAGCTCATGAGACTTTGCCTCAGAGTGCAGAATTTCCAGCTGATGTGTTTACATCTTGCCTTACAACGCCTATTAAGATGGCATTACGATGGTGAAGCTTTTCTCCATATTGTTTTTTCTTTAGTCATCCCATAAACTTCCATATTATATCCTCAATAACAATAAGTATAGCTTACTATTTTTAGCATTAAAGTGCATTGCTCTTGGAGTTTGTTTTCACTTTTTTTTTTTAAAAAAAATTGATATAGAAAATAATATATTAAGAGTGAAGAGAATAAAACTGCAGGATTGGAAAAAGAAAAGATCTTAAAAGAGCATTATCATCCTTGACAGTTTTCAGCAATTTGTAGTAGGCTAGCAGTATCTACCTGGGGTTGTTGATGCAGGACTAAAAACGAACAGTATAAAAAGAGAGGAGAGGAGAGGGATGTGAAGTGAGAATTCCAGAAAGAGCAGAGAGAGAGAAGCAGGAGAGGAATTAGGGGCAAATGTCACACAATAATTAAATAATTCATTGAAGGCCTAAAACTAGAGTCAATACAATATGATTGTTGAGTTTGTTGATTAAAGCTATCATTGTTATTTTTTTTAAAAATGTTTTTCTACTTTTTCTTATGGCAATTTTATGTTTCTTATTAGAGTGACGACTTACTAGCTTTTAAGCCTTACCTCTATAATTATCTGGTCCAAGTAAAATTCCATTCAATAATATGGATTATGAGGAACTGTTTTTTTTCGTTATTTTTTCTTATCAAGCAATTGATCGCTAGTGATTACTTGCTGGCATTGAGATTGGACAGTACTCCATTTGATGTATTAATGGTCTTGCTAATGGACCCTTAAAGACCAAGTGTTTTTCACTTTTCCAGTTAATGTCATTTATATTTCTTCCAATAAAGCAAGATAAAACAAAATATTTGAACTTATGTGTGTGCCTATGTATTCTTAAAAATGGGCTATGGAAGTTTACTGATGATCAGGGGGCTGTACAGTTGTGTTGACTTTATGTTAGAAACCTGCTTTTGTGCAACTTTTGGTGTTTGTTTTAATTCTTGAACATTTAAGTTGTACTGCGTGTCTGTGTATATATATATCATAGTTGTTAAGAAGAAAGTTATTTGTTTCTTAGGTTTTGCACTCGTTCATTGCTTCATGAGTCCCTCGATTATTCACTTATTGATAAGATCCCTGGCCGACCAAATGACCGGAAGACACTGCTGGGTGAATTGAATTGGATTTTCACAGCAGTAACTGACACAATTGCCTGGAATGTTCTTCCTCATGGTAGGTCCCAACTATCCCAGCTGCTCCACTTAGTAGATTACCACAGCATCTCTCTTTAATCCAGCAGTTCATCTATCAAATTTATTTGTATCCTTGTATCATATTTGGTTTCATGCAGATCTTTTTCAGAGACTCTTCAGACAAGATCTGCTTGTTGCCAGTCTATTCCGAAACTTTTTACTTGCTGAGCGAATTATGCGATCTGCAAATTGTTCTCCAGTTTCGCATCCAACATTACCTCCAACCCATCAGCATCATATGTGGTATCTATTTATCTATCTATCATGGATGATAATTTTCATGTTATTGCAGTATGTGGTGATAAAATTAATTGTCACTGTTATTAATTCTTGCTGCAGGGATGCGTGGGACATGGCTGCTGAGATCTGCCTTTCTCAGCTCCCCTCATTAGTTGTAGATCCTAATGCAGAATTTCAGGTATCAGACAGTCTTTCATATTATAAGTTAAGGAAAAAAGGCCCCAGTATTAATAAAGCATGGTGAAGATTAATAATGTAATTGATTGTTCTCCATCATTATTGGCTTTTTATACATTCCTTTTTTGTTTCTTTGTTTTTTTTTCAGCCCAGTACATTTTTCACCGAGCAGTTAACAGCATTCGAGGTATGGCTTGATCATGGTTCTGAACATAAGAAACCTCCAGAGCAATTGCCTATAGTTCTTCAGGTGCGGCACATGTCCTTGTCTAGTTAACTCTGTAACTGTCATTTGGTTCCTAATTCTCTTCTTATGTAGGTTGTCTGATTTTTGCCAAATCAGCTGATGGAATAAGGTGTTTTTTTTGGTGGATATTGTTTCATTTTGGTTGATGACCATTGTCTTTCTGATGGAAACTTTAAAAATGTGTATTTATTGTTAGTTTCTACTGTGTTAGCAATCTTCCTCTAAGGTTTGGTTAGATTATTCGTCACTAGAGCCAGAAGTAATTTTGTAAGTTGTTAGGTGACATTATTATGGTGTTTTTTTTGGTGGATATTGTTTCATTTTGGTTGATGACCATTGTCTTGCTGATTGAAGCTTTAAAATTGTGTATTTATCGTTATTTTCTACTGTGTTATCAATCTTTCTCTAAGGTTTGGTTAGATTATTCATCACTAGAGCCAGAAGAATGTTGTTTCTTTTCCTCGATAAATCACATGGTGGATCTGTCTCAATTATCTTTCTATTTAGATATAGTAATCTTACTCTAGGTAGTTGTATGGTGATTAATTATAAGTATTTATGTTTCTATGATGTCTTGTATGATGTGTAGTATATTTTGTAAACTGATTTTCACCCATTTTGTATTTTTATTTGTGTGCTCTAATCCAAGGTAGTTTCTCTCTTTTTTGGCAGTGTACAAATTGACTGATATTTTTGGTCATTTGCATTAATCTTTGCATGCATTGACTGTAGCGCTTTTAATTTCAGGTTTTACTTAGTCAATGCCATCGGTTTCGGGCTCTAGTACTCCTTGGAAGGTTCCTGGATATGGGGCCATGGGCTGTAGAACTGGTAATTACTCCTCTCTACCAAATTAATTTATTGCCTTTTATTGCAACTGCTTATCCTATATAATAAATGATTATGATACCATAACTTGATACCAGTTTTTCTATATGTAGGCATTGTCTGTTGGAATATTTCCATATGTTTTGAAGCTATTGCAAACAACAACCCCAGAACTTCGTCAGATTCTTGTTTTCATATGGACAAAGATTCTTGCTCTTGATAAGGTACATCTGGAGGAGATTAATTTGTACAAAGTATATCTCTGTATTGATGGCATAATTTGCCAATATGTTTCTTGCTTAATACCCTTTAATCCAAGTCATCCAACATCCATTTTCGACTCATCTCCCACTGCATGTATATTGCCTATCTACACTTTTTTGAGAGTTCCGTAGGTTTCTGGGGCGTGGGGTTTGAAGGATACTGCCTGGTACTTGTCAAAAAAATTATGGCATATAAACTTCTGTTATGCTTTTCACTTTTCAGTTTTCACTTTGTGCAGCAGCCTTGCAGGATGAGAAGGGTATGAAGACAATGGAAAAAAGTAATAGACAGATAGGTTATAGAAGTGCTAAGACGAGGGATAGGAGAGAGAGGGGGAAAATCCAGGAGAAAAAAAAAATTAGAGCCAGTTACTCTTAATATTGGGAAATTCAGTTCTAAACTTTTTCTAGAAATTGTGTTTTACCTATTGGCACTCATGATACAGGTGGAATAGAATTTAATTCATTAGACATTTAATTAATCTAAATTCTTAATTACCAATATGTGCTTTAATTATACACAAATGAATAACATCATTACAAATAATATAAATATTATTGAATCTCTATCTCCTTTATGGTTTTCTTCTACTATGTATTGTAGAAGCTTTACATGTTACTTGTTGACTGGGTCTTGCAATGACGTTTTCAACTCTTGGTTTGTAGTCATGTCAGGTTGATCTAGTGAAGGATGGAGGTCATATTTATTTTATCAAGTTTCTTGATAGCATGGAAGCTTATCCAGAGCAACGTGCAATGGCTGCTTTTGTCTTGGCTGTAATTGTGGATGGGCACAGACGAGGCCAAGAAGCCTGTATTGAAGCTGGCCTGATCCATGTTTGCTTGAGACACCTACAGAGTTCTTCCCCCAGTGATACACAAACTGAACCCCTATTTCTTCAATGGCTTTGCCTCTGTCTGGGAAAACTTTGGGAAGATTTCACAGAGGCCCAAATAATTGGTTTGCAGGCAGATGCCCCTTCTGTATATGCACCTCTACTGTCTGAACCACAGCCAGAGGTCTTCTTCCTAATTATAATTATTTTTTTAGTCACTACTCACTAGAATATATCTTTAGGTATATTAATTTAATGCTAAGTCATGATAGTTTGTTCTGTCTCAGGTTAGGGCCTCTGCTGTTTTTGCACTGGGCACCCTTCTCGATGTGGGATTTGACTCTTGTAGGGAAGGTGTTGAAGGGGATGAAGAATGTGATGATGATGAAAAGATTAGGGCTGAAGTTAGTATTGTTAAAAGTCTTTTGAGTGCTGCTTCAGATGGGAGTCCATTGGTGAGGGCAGAGGTAGCTGTTGGTAAGTGAACAGGGATCAGAGAGATTAAATATCTATTTTGGTTATTCATTATTAAATGTTTTCATGTTCTTATGAGTAATGATTTAACAAGTACCAAACCAAGAACTTATTTTGCATTTATTTTAATAGTTATTATCCTTACCAATTCTTAATAATCAACATGTGACATTCGAATCACTAGCCTCTTCAAAACATAGATAAGGAAAAAGTTTGAATAAATCATTCAAAATAAAAGATTTAATTTCCATATCTAATAGTAATACATAATGGTTCTTTTGTGGTATTTCTGTGTTTTCTTGAATCTTGTACAACTGCTAAGCACTCATTATAGACAATTGGTGTTCAAATCTGTTGAAAGTCTTGTTAGCTTGAAGTTGTCTCTTGTCAAATCTATGTAAAGAGGTTTCAAGTATGAGAACGTTGGCTAAGTTTTCTTATCTTTGTGCGAGGAATGAGTATCACAGATAATTTTAGCAACTTTTCTTTTTTCAATTATCAGCTCTGGCCCGCTTCGCCTTTGGTCACAACAAGCACCTAAAGTCCATTGCTTCTGCATATTGGAAGCCTCAGACCAATTCATTGTTGCCTTCATTGGCTCATATAAAAGGTTCAGGTGCTGGATATCCTAGCCAAAACCGACATGTGCCTCATGGAAGTATTGTTTCATCCCAAATTGGTCCTCTTCTGAGGGTTGGTAATGACAATTCTGCTGTAGTTCGAGATGGACGGGTCTCTTCTAGCAGTCCTCTAGCAAGTTCGGGAATGATGCATGGTTCCCCATTGTCTGATGATTCATCTCAACATTCTGATTCTGGAATTCTGAATGATGGTTTAACCAATGGAGTGCTTAATCACTCTGGACGGAAGCCCTTGGACAATGCGCTGTATTCACAATGTGTAATTGCTATGTGTAAGTTAGCGAAGGATCCATCTCCACGTATTGCAAATCTTGGTCGTCGAGTACTATCCATAATAGGCATTGAACAAGTTGCTAAACCATTTAAGTCTGCTGCTATACGGACTGGTGAAGCTACAGCGTCCTCCAGTCTTGCAGGATTAGCTCGTTCATCTTCTTGGTTGGATATGAATGGAGGTTGATCTCTCCCTTTATGTCTTTTTATTTAGTGTTATATCATAGTGGAATCATTTCCAATTTAAGTTTGGTACTCTTTCTGCACCATTTGGATGTTTGTGACAATTGCAACTGCAAGTATTGGCCTTTCTGTTTTACTGTTACTTGCTTTTCTGTCAGGTCATTTGCCTCTAACCTTCAGAACTCCTCCAGTGAGTCCCCCTCGCCCTAGTTACATTGGAATGCGGAGAGTATGCTCTTTAGAGTTCAGACCCCATCTGATGAATTCCCCCGACTCTGGATTAGCTGATCCACTCTTGGGTTCTGGAAGAGCTTCTGGAACTTCTGATCGCAGTTTTCTTCCACAATCAGCTATATATAATTGGAGCTGTGGTCACTTCTCCAAGCCACTATTAACGTCAGCAGATGATAACGAAGAAGTATTGGCCAGAAGAGAAGAGAGGGAAAAAATTGCACTGGAGCAAATAGCAAAATGCCAACACTCTGGTTTGTTTTGTGTTGATTTATTTTTAATCAATAACCAGGTACCTTAGATACTCTTGACTAGGGGATTTATGGCATTCTATTCTTGTCAGCTGTTAGCAGGCTAACAAATCCAATTGCTAAATGGGACACAAAGGGCACACAAACAACATTAATGCAACCTTTCTCTCCTATAGTGATAGCTGCGGATGAGAATGAACGGATCAGGTATGCAGGATTTCCTGATACTATTATTTTCACAGTGGATAATGTTATAATGAAGCTGAGCATGTCTCCTAAATGTTAGGGCACTGTATGCAGAGTACAGGAAAGGGTTGTAGATATCATGTCCTTATTAAACTTTGGGTCTGCTAGATTTGAAGCATATTATGTTTGACTAACACTAAATATAGAGGCAGGCCTCTACATGACCAAAATACTAAGGCATTATTTTAAAAATCATTAGGATTCGTTGTATTGGTTAGGTTACAACTTACAAGATTGTTCCTGACCTCAATGAATTAATTCCCGTTGTTGTATAATGAGTTTTTATTGGCTAATTTTTCCACTTTGCTGCAGGATATGGAATTATGAAGAGGCTACGCTTCTGAACAGTTTTGACAATCATGATTTTCCTGACAAAGGAATTTCTAAGCTCTGCCTAGTGAATGAACATGACGATAGCTTGCTTCTAGCTGCTTCAAGTAACATTCTGTACTGTTTCTTAATTTAACTTTCTACTGTTATAAAGTGTTGGAATGTCGCATTTCTTAATGAATCTATAATTGTGCAGCGGATGGAAACATTCGTATTTGGAGAGATTATACTCTGAAGGGTAAACAAAAGCTTGTCACTGCTTTCTCTTCAATCCATGGCCATAAACCAGGCATGCGGAATCTGAATGCTGTTGTTGATTGGCAACAGCAATGTGGTTATCTGGTAAGCAGTTCCTTACTTGAATTTGGAATGTCTCCCTTCCTGCTCTCCTTTAAATATCTCCAAGAAACCTCTGCCCCCTTTTTATGATGTTGATTTTCCTTGATGATCTCTTTACTTGTTATATATACCAGTATGCTTCGAGCGAGATATCTATAATGCTCTGGGATCTGGAGAAAGAGCAGCTTGTTAATACTATACCTTCATCATCAGATTCCAGTATTTCAGCTTTGGTAAGTCTCACTTATGCTTGATATGTGGAAAAACCCCTAGTTGTGGTTTCAAGATGTTAGTTGAATTTCCATGTTAGAGGTCTAATGTGCCATTTACATCAGGCAGTCATGAGTCCAATTTTAATTTGTGAGTGACTAGTGATTAATGATATTGTCATTTGTATCTGGGAGTCTCAGTTACTGCAATCTATATCAGTACTTGTTGCCGTCTACACATTGTTGTCAACTTGTCATTTCCTTGATATATTCTTGTGTTTCAGGCTGCATCTCAAGTTCATGGAGGCCAATTTGCAGCTGGTTTTGTAGATGGTTCTGTTAGGATTTATGATGTCCGCACACCTGAAATGTAAGAACCTCAAATAATTCAGTTTCTCTTTCCGTGATGTGAATGTTAATGTTAGTAGGTAGCTTCATGATTGAATTAGGCAACACATATATTTATTAGCTTTATTTTTGTCATGGTTTATAACATGCATCTAAACTATGTATTTTTATATTTAGATTTGTGCTATTTATTATTTAATGATCACTATAATCAAATTGAATCTAAAATTCTGTGACATCAAAGCTTCAAAAGTTCAGTTTAGAGAAGCCTCTTCCAATATCTTACCTTTTCTGTTTCTCTGCAATGACGACGACACATCTTAGGCTTGCCTACTCAGCACAACCACACACTCAGAGAGTGGAAAGAGTTGTGGGGATTGGCTTCCAACCTGGATTAGACCAAGGAAAGGTAAAGACAATCTTTTCAGGTTTCATTTGTCAATATTTGCTAATTCTGTGAATTCTGTTAGACAAGAATGAAGTCATGTGGCGTTTTCTTTTTCTTCAGATTGTTAGTGCTTCTCAGGCTGGTGATATCCAATTTCTTGATATCAGAAATAATAGGGATGCCTATCTCACTATTGAAGCTCACAGGGGCTCACTTACAGCTTTAGCTGTACATAGACATGCTCCAATTATTGCCAGTGGTTCAGCCAAGCAACTCATCAAAGTCTTTAGCCTGGAGGGTGATCAATTAGGCACGATTCGATACTACCCTACCCTAATGGCCCAGAAAATTGGTCCTGTAAGCTGTCTGAGTTTCCATCCTTACCAGTTATTACTTGCAGCTGGTGCTGCTGATGCGTGTGTCTGTGTCTATGCTGATGACAATAATCAAGCAAGATGAATCCATATCCATGATAATTTTTGGTGGTTTTGGCAGCTCAGGAGAGTGCTTGAAGCATATAATTTAGGGTTGCCACGCATATTACTTGTATTGGATTATCTTGTGGTGCTCCTGCAATCCACAGCCTCTGTGAATACATCTGGAAATACTGTTAGGGTGGTGCATTCTGCAAATTATATATTCGTTAGCCTCCATTGTTGAAAGTTTTCACTCGCGAGAAAATTCTGCATATTATGATTGGAGGCTTTGGGAAATAATGTCAGTTTAGTAAATGTGTGTAAATATCCTCTTAATGTTATTATTTTTTCCCCAGCTTTGGTGTGTTAATTTCCCTCCCTCTTCCAATTTGTAAATTGTTAGTGAATTTATAATTTAAAGTGTTGCAGTCAGATGAAAGGGGGTGATTGACTCCTGAAAAGTGGTCCCTTCCGCTCATGCCTTGTCCTGAAAAGGAAGGAGGTGTAATGCCAGATTCCGTCAAAGATTAATACAAATTTCCCTATTTCAGAGATCAACACTTCACTGAGGTCTGTCTATTTATTCACAAAATAACTTTATGCTCCTCATTTAGTATATGACTTTAATCTATATCTAGGTCTAACGAAAATGGGAAGGTGGTTGGTGAGGAAGCTGTACGATTTGGGATTTTCCTCTGGTACACTAAACTAATTAAGGATGATCAATTAGTCGTATTCTTTTAATGAAATTGTAAGTAGTAGTTATAAAATATTTCCAGTGTAATCGAATCTTCCGTTTTGTTGGTTTATGCTTTCCTCCAAGCTAGCTAGCTCTCAGAGATGGTTTTAAGAAACAAAATTGACTAATATAATAAATTTTATAAAGATTATCGTTATTCTCCCTAAGATAGTAAGACTACACAGGTGATTTTTTAAAGCCATTCAATATATTGAGTATTTTTTTCAATGTAAAGCTGGTGCCTGGTGTCCATTTTTTTGCTCCAAATTTGTCAGGGTCCAAAAAAAATTGAGCACACAAGGCTCAATATTTATTGCAAAAAAAGGGCTCAATATTCGATAGTCCAAACTCCAAACTGTGCGATAAGGATGATAAAGATACTACTTCCCAAGTTCCCTTGACCTCTTCCGGTCATGGCATAATTCGATAACAGCAATCCAATAAATATTTAGGCCAAATCACAGTTAAGTGTCACAGTTTAAACCACAGGGGGGTAAATTAGATTTAGGTCAAACCAAGGGGGGCAAACTGTAGTTTACCCTAATATTAAAGATGCTCTTCTTTGACATGAAATTAATTACGCAGATGTCTTATTTGTTATAAATGGGTGTATAGCTGTCTCTTGAAATTATGTATTTATTTTCAATTTAGTTTAATCAAAAATATTTTCACTTATTACTAAAAATGTGAATTCGTGAAAAACTGTTTTCTTAGTCACGTCGACCAGATTCGGCTAGAAAAAGGTCATTAGGAAGAAGACATTTTTATCTTAATATTATATATAAATCTAAATGAGGTAAACTATTTTTTTTTTTTAATTGGTGGTCAAATTATCATGTAGTCTTTAAATTTTGGAAATAGATTATTTGATCCCTAAATTTATACTCCTATTAATTATTTAGTTCATGTAGTCTTTAAATTTTGGAAATAGACTATTTGATCCCTAAATTTATACTCCTATTAATTATTTAGTTCCTGAGACATTATCTCTTCAGTCATCGCGTGACGTGGCTCTTATAAGTTGACGTGACGCCGTTAATTTGCTACCATGTTTTTCTATCACATTGTCACATTATCTAAATATTGAAAAGTAATATTAAATTGTTTTTGTATTTTCTACCATGTTGTCACTTTTAATTAATACAGATACTATTTAGTATTACTTTAATTACTTTTAATTGAGACTATTTAGTACTATTAAATATTCAGATAATGTGACAAGGTGAGGTGGTGAATTAACAGTGCCATATTAGCACATAACGACCACGTCAAGCGGTGATTTAATGGGTAACGTTCTAGGGACTAAATAGTTTACGATAATCTAAATTAAGGAAGGAATTAAATAGTCTATGTCTAAAATTCAATGACTAAATAGTATGTTTCACTAATAATTAATTTCTTATATAAAAAGTCAATTTAATTTTTTTCACGTCTACCAGATTCCGCCACTACACACTGAAAATAATTACTGTGGTGTAAGATTTCTAGCAAAGGCCACTGCAGAATGAATGTAAATTGGAAAACAATAATAATTACTGCATATAATATATGAGGAAATTTAATTTTGACTATTTTATATAAAATCTATTTCTTTCATTTAGGTAAAAATGATAATTAATGGATATGTTGAATATTGTTCTGGTTTCATTTATACCGAAAAATGAAAATAATTAGAAATTTAAAAATTTACTGTATTGTACAACAAATACATAAACGAAGCCCGAATTTTGAGAAGGTATTATTTTAAACTACTCAATTGTATAATTGATCAATATCTGCACCAAGAATGTGTCAATAATCCATGTATAAATTTGTTTAAAATCAACATATTCTTTTAAAATTTCATTATCCCCAAATTGAATGAATACTCAAAATACATTCAAGATACATGAATCCAAATACGAAATAAAGGGATATCATGTAGTAGATTGAACAGTGCAGCAGGCGAGCAGAGAGAACCTTGTGGGTTCTTTGGTGGTTTTAGATAAAGAATAAACTTGAAAACGCTAGAAATGCCACAAAAAACTAAAATCATATATCAAAGAATGTTCAAGATTGTCGTCTCTAAGAGTGAACACTCCCAACTAAATACAAAGATGAGCTGAGTAGTGTGATCGACTTAAACGTAGAAATGTGTCACTTTTTCAACCAGTAAAAACTTACATGTTGCCAACGTGAAAAAGCTACCAATACTGATATACACCATATTCACATCACATGTCTACATTCAAGGATTTTCACATTTCACTTACGACCACCAACCATACCTGGGCCCATTGTCCCTGACAAGCTAGATGATGTGTTGCTGGTGGTCATCTTAATCCTTCCGTCCGTGTTTCCGAAAACATTCAGATCTTCAAAGAGTCTGTAAGATGGGACGAAAGGCTTTTGACCAGTTGCACTGGTAGAGTTCCCCAGTCCAGAATTCGCCCTAGGATCTCCGCCTATAGCAGACACACCGGTTCCTCTAAGAGGAAACGAACTGTTATTTTGAGAGGCCATTCCTTGCGCCGGTCTATAAGATGGGCTGGGTCGAGGAGTCATAAACATGTTCGGCGAAGATAAATGGTTTTGACTGTTGAGATAACCGGGTGTAGAAGCCCATGGTGGAGGAGGGTATGATGATGGGTATTGAAGGTGTTGATTCTGCAATTGTAACTGGGATTGAGATTGCATCATTGGTACTGGCTGGGTTTGGGTTTGAGTTCGAGAATGAAACTGTTGTTGGGGATGGGGCTGTTGAGGAGGCTGTGATTGTTGGGGTTCAGAATGCGATTGCAATTCATGTTGAGGTGGAATATATTGAAGATGCTGATTCTGCAACTGTGATTGTTGGGGTTCATGATGTTGTTGTGGACGTTGGGGCTGACTCTCTGACATAGATTCAGGATGAGCCCAAGGAACAACATAATTGCTGAATGGCACATTTGCAGGATATGTTTGGGGAGCATAGGGATAACCTTGTGTGCTGGATGGAATAGATGTTTCATGCATTGGTTGGCTAGTGGCCTCCGATGATAATGGTGTAGACAAAGTGATACTCAGCAAGTCAATAATGTCCTGCTCTTTAGAAGTGCTAACTGGTGCACCAGGATTAACCAGTGCTAATGCATTGGTAGGGACGGAGGCTGAGGGATCTGATGCAAATGAAGTCGTTGAGTTGTTTTCCATGGTTGCTAAACCATCACTGGATCCATTTATAGCATCTTTAGAAGGCACTTGCTGTGTCTTGGAATGCCTGCATCGGTGGTTATGAATTAATCTAACAATTAGATACATAATAGAACAATTTCACTAGGCAATAGGCATGAACCACAGGCTAATAGTTTCCAGGTAATTCTCTCTCTACATGAAAATAAATCACAGGCTAATAACAGAGACATGCTAGCTAAGTTTGACAGTATAGAATGCAATAGGGTGAGAGCAAAGAAAAAAATGCCTTGTGCAATTCTTCCTATTTCACCTAAATGAAACAGAATATATCACTCGGGCATGCAGACCTATATATGCAATATGTTCTTTATCTATAAACCTTTGTGCATGCAGAAGATCTTCTAATCTAAGCTAGTCATTTACAAGGACAAGTGTATTAGAATCTTATTTTCATATCCAAAAGCTCAGAGAAATTTCGTTGATATGTAAGTATAAGCAACCTTCGAGCTAGCTGTGCAAATTCATCTTCTTCTTCTTCCTCTTCATCAATCGGGCTTTTTGTTACAAAAGAAACAGGAGTTGAAGGGTTATCTTTAGGTGTTGGACTAGAGTCTCTAGGGCTGGAGCTCCTCACTTCTGTTGGATTGATACTGGAAGAGCTAGCTTCAGTTGACTGGGCACCGGAACTAGCATATTGGGATGGAAGTGGAGCACCAGAAGCAATCGCATCGTGCTTTGCAAGCAAACTTTGAATACTGTCATTCAATTCAAGGCCTCGCCCAAGAAGCTCCTCATCCCTACCACAACCAATATTTTAGTAAATGCCTAATACTATAGTACACAAGAATACATGTCATCCCAAGTATTATGAATTAGAAATGGTGATTACTTAAATCATATAAAAAACAAGTATGCATGAAACATTCAAGACCTTGCCAAAGTTTATGGAACTAACCCAGTGGTTGTTAACATCTGCATCAATTTTTTCTGGTTGGTACGACATCGGTCAACAAGATCAATAATCACTTCATCTTTTACAGCCTAAAAGCAAAAAAAGAGCATTTAGTAATTTTATTTAGTTGTAAAGAAATAAGCTACAGAATTGTTCAACATACTGCTCGGTCACTGGGGTTCACAGCCTGTAGCATGTCACTCAAAAGCTCCATAACATGCCGCATTGAATCCAAGCTTGACAAACTATGAATTTGAGGAAAAAAGAATGATCATCCAAAAGATAGCTGGAAACACGGATTCAAGCCCCAAAACAGAATTTCAAATTGACTATAATAGCAGAAGCACAGGCGAGGACATCAAAATCAAAGTTTCACCTTAAACTTTCTATCTCTGTTGCCATAGTTTCATCAAGTCTTTTTGAAGAATTAGTTGGCATTCCATAGCCAGCTGGAATGTGTCCGTAAGTCGGATGGGTAGGAGGTGGAGTGAATATTGGAGCAGCATCTGAGGAACGCTTGGGAAAAACTACACCAGACCGCTGTCATTCATATAATGCAAGACGATAATATGATTTACTGGTCATTAAACCATATTTTCAATGAACTATGAAGGGTGAATATCAAAGCTAACAATTTCACACCATACTTTTAATGTCAATGGAAACAAATGGAATGATGAATGAATTGAACAAGGAGATATCTCTCCTCCACTAAGGTATTAAAAGATAGAAATTGAGCATTGTGAAAAACAGAGGAGGGTATTAAAAAATGGAAATTAGAGAGATTGTCTACATCTTAGTTACGTACATGTAAGAAATTGAAAATGCAAGGCAGATAAATTAATTAATACCATGATAGGAGATAATGTGCTTTTTTCTTTTCATTTCCCAATCTTGACCTTTCTGGTTTTTCTTAAACTGAAAACAAAAGATCAAATATTCATTTTTATTTCACTCTTCATGCACAGACACCGTGCTTTTCTCTTTTCATTTCCCAATTTTGAACTTTCTGATTTTTCTTAAAAAGAACAAAAGATCGAGTATTCATTTTTATTTCACTCTTCATGCACAGACACACCGTATTTAGATTGGAGGTACTATTAACAAATAACTCTTATTGGCAAAATGGATAAATTTGTGTAAGATTAACTAATGTTGTACTAAGATGATGAGGCTAAAATGATTATACAACCAGGCATCAGCTAAAGAACCAGTGAGAAATTTTGTCGAGTAGAAAGATCTATACTTACCTTTAGTTCCTCATATGCCCAGTAGTAGTGAGGATGTCTTCCACCAGGTCCACCAAATGCCTCTTGCCATGAGTCTAGCAATACCAAAATTTTATCCCTCACTTGCATGTCTGTCTGGAATATCACCACATATATTTCAAGTAAGATGAGATAAGACATAGAAGAAAGCAGAAAAGAAAAAGTTAGTTAGCTCAAAACTGCGATTGAACAGCAATACTGTACTACCTAAACAATAAGATTTTGTTTCGACGGTGAAGAGCACCCACATATTGTGACTGAATAAGTATTATGCAATACTAAATCCCATGTGAACCAACACTAGGATTTTTTTTTTAAATTTCCTCGCTCCACCCAAATGTATTACGCCCATGATCCAGTAAACTATCCCATTGACAAGGTGTGAAGGGATGCCATATGACCCTAACAAGTTTGGCAACGAGTTATAGGTAAAACGAAGAAATTTTTTAGGGTTTGACTTAACATTAGTTTTCCCTCCTCTGGTTTAAAATGTCTCATTCAACTCCCTCGTAGATTGTTTTGTCACTAGTTAACCACCTTATGGTTTTTTCTTTTTTCTGTTTTTGATTATAACTTATTTGAGAATTATTTATAAACCAATTAACAGATTATGGCCAGTGGAGTAGAAGACTTGTGGAAGGGAAAATAGGTTATGATGAATGTCAAGACTTTGGGAAGGTGTTGAAGTGCAAGTGAAATTCAATGGATCACAAATTACACTACCTACTCAACTTTTTTCTTTATAGAAACTACCTAATTAATTTTAAACATGGGCCACTTGAACAATAGCAACAACAATCAAAAGCCTTTTGCCACTAGGTAGGGTCGGCTATATGGATCAAGCAACGCCAACATGTTCTGTCTTTACTTATTTCTATTGTTAAGTTATTTATAGCTAACTCCCTCCTAATAGTTTCTCCTATTGTTTTCTTTGGTCTTCCCCTACCTCTAGTTATTGAGCACACAGGCCACTTGAACAGCACAATAAAAATCAATTTAACAAGCCCAAATAGCGGTTCTCCCTCTACATAAAAATTATAGATATTAGGACCTAGATCACATTGGTTTTAACTTGATTTGATTATCATAAAGGAGAATTACCTGAAGCATGCAGTAACAGTTTTATTTAGAATCAAATATGTAAATCTTATCACCATGCATCTTAAGTTTCCATATGACACCATCTTACCTTCTTCCTAACAATTTTGATCATCTCATCCAGCACATTCCTCTCAGCAATTTGATAATGGACAGAATCACCACAGTTCTTCACCATTGTCTCCAGTAGCTAGGAAGTAGACAATCATAAATCAAATTCCACAATTTTGATGGGCACAGCCATTGATACACAGGCCCAGATAAATATGAAAAGCAAATTCAGTGGCAACAAAGTACCGTCAGAGCAAGAAATTGAACTTTGGAGCTCTTGTGCTGTAATCTCTTCTTCACAGCTTTGACCACATCTTTTGGCTGCCTGCGGAATTATGCATGTACTAATCAATATCCAGCAGAATCTTAACTGCAGTTTTCCCAAAGACTAAAATATAAAGACAGAAGAACAAATTCGTTGACGGTGTGACCGTGCAACTTCTGAGAAGATATTAAGACTCATGAAATTTTATGATTCTTTTTGCGTTTGGCAACCAAATATTTTACGCTATGAAAAGTTTTCAGGGAAGAAAAAAATATTATTAATTATATATATATATATACACACACACAGATAGATTGATATATGTGTGTAATTTCCAGCAAAAGAATGACTGACTTCCACTATTTTACCCAATTCTTCACACACGGATGACTAACAAAGCGGTGCAAACCCGGGAAAACCGTTAAATAGTAGTTGTTATCCACAAATTTTATCTCACGAAGAGCTATTTTGAAAAATAGGCTTGCAAAATAAAATATAACAATCTGCATGAAATATCATGTAAAAAAAACGAAGAAATCATCCACATAATGAAACTTCAGAATTCCGTTTATGAAGAAGCAAAAATATTGTCAGATGATCAAAGTCAACCCCACAAAGAAAGAAATAGAAAGTCTCAATTCGTTTGTTCCTTAAAAAAATTACCAACGACTAGAATTGACAGAATCGCATATTTCGATATTCATGGTCCAATCAGGACCCATGAGAAGATCGCTGGTCGCCTTCTCCACTGCTACAGTAGCTGAAGAAGAAGATGATGATGAAATGTTCATCCTGCCTCTCTCTCTCTCTGCCTATCTCTGTTTCCGACTTTCGAAGAGAAGCGAAACAGACGCTTGTTTAGTAACCGAAAAGGTGAAGAAACAAAGGAAAAACTCCAGAGGCTCCAATTCTCCTTCCAAATACACACCTCCGTAGTTGTTTGGATGAGTGGAAAATGATGAAACCCTAGCTAAGAAAGCTTGGGGTGCCTTTTTTTGCTGCGCAATAATCAGAATTTGTGGTTTGTTTTCTTTTTAGGAATATGAAATTTTCTCTCGGCTAAAAGAAAATCATACAAATTTTTCTATCTTCCATTCCTCTTTTTTCCCGGAAATTTCGTAATTTTCCTTTCTCTGTCTTCACTGTTTTGCTTAGGAGAGAAAGAAACGTTCCGAATTTAGTTTGCTTTTCTTCGGTCTCCGACGCATGCGCACTCGCTCTTCTCAGTTTTCTCCATCACGCGCCACGTGGCAAAATTAGTGAAAGGTCATGCCTTATCAATAATTCTTCTGCTTTTAAAATGCAACTTATCGGTGTGCAAGTGTTTTTATTAAAGGTCAAAATTTTAAATTGATCCCTTATGTTTGCATGAAATTTTATATTAGTCCTTTATATTTGTAAGAAGTTTTAAATTGGTCCTTTCGTCCAAGTCCATTTATTTCTTCCGTTAAGTACTGAAGTGGACATATCATTTCTCATACGTGTCCATTTAAGCTGGCGTGTCATGCTACGTCATCACCAATTCACCATGTCATCATCTTCTATTATATGTGATGACGTGGCATGACATGTCAACTTAGATGGACACGTCAGTATGCCACGTCAGCACTTAATTTAAGAAATTGATAGAAGTGTACGGAATGAAAAATTTAAAACTTCTTGCAAACATAAAGGACCAATATAAAACTTCGTGCAAACATAGGGAACCAATTTAAATTTTTGACCTTCATTAAATTAGTGTTTAAAGGATATATATGCTTTAAATTTACTCATCACAAATATATTTTAGTTCAGTTTATAAAATAAATTATTTTTAAATTTAATATTTTAATTAATGAAATAGAAATAAATTATTTGTATATTAATGTAGCATTAACATTAAATTAGCAGTTAAAATTGGATTTTAGTCAATACCAAACGTGATAATTTGGATTTAAATTTTTGTTGTAAAATTATTTATATTTAATGTTTGACAGTGTTTCGAACAGAATTATTTTTAATAAAAAAATAATTGTAAAAAAAAATATATAAAATAAAACATATAGAATTCACAAATTATACATAAAAGATACAAAGTATATATTTTAGCAATGTGTAACTTGTAAAATTGATGTATCTTATTCTTTTATTGTTCTTTAATATCATTGTTAATTAATTTTTCATCAATCTTTTTAATAAGATGACCAAATTAATAAAAAAGAAAACTTATAATTTTATTTATTTTGATTTTTTATTAAAATTTCTTCATAATATATATATACACACGATCAATATAAACAACTACTTTAAAATTTAAATAAATAAACTTTTTATTTTTAAGTCAAAACAAATAATAATAAAATAATAAACTTTTTAAAAAAAATAATAGATTATTATGAAATTTTAGTTAATTAAATAGATGAAATCATACAATTTTCTTATATTTTATGAAAATAATCGCATATAGTTTCAGAATGTAAAATTAAAAAATGAATTTTATTTATTTATTTACTCCTAAAAGTCATGCTGAAAAGTAGTAAAGGCAAGACGCAAGCTTGGAATGATTGGCTCTTTTGCATTTCCTTTTCATTATAGGTGGACATGCCACAAAAATTAAGATTTTATTAAGAAACAAATTTAAAATATTTTCACAAAAATAGGACAATCATAATTTCTGTAGACTTGATTTTCGTTGACTAAAATGTTTTAAGTTGATGATATAAAGGTGAAATGATATGTATTTTACACTTTCACCCTTTATAACTTATCATAAGATTCACATGTATTGAAGTATATGTGCTTTTCTAAAATATAAATAAAAAATTTTTTTTTCGCGTATTTGATTATGATATGAAAGTCTCTTAACATGAATAATTGCATTCACAATGTTTCAAATTCAAAATCTCATTTAAGATATACCAAGTCGCTTACCATCCGAAGTATCCGAACCAAATCATCGATGATAAATATTGTTATATTTTAAAATAATATAACTCAATAATAAATAAATTATTTAACGTTTTACTCTTTTTTTTTTCTGCCAACGCTTCTTCTTTAATATACTTAACTTATCACTATTTTTTGTTTCTATCTTAATTTTCTCTTCTCTTATCACATATTTTATTTTATATGATATACTATTTAATTTTGAAATTTAATGACTACAAAACTTTAAAGGCATCGCAATATAGATTAAGAATTGGATTTACACTTTTGTCAAGATTTCCCACAAAATATAATTAATTTTCGAGTTATAATTTTATTTGTGAATTAGAAATTATGTCAGTAAAATCATTATTTGTTTTACCGAAATAATGTTAAAAAGAAAATGTGACTATCATATTAGATACATTCTTAATTAAGTGTTAGAAATTTGATTCCTAATCTTGAAATTGAGCATCCTTATTTTTTTTCAGCTTTTTCACTTTTCGAAGTGTATATAAGTTAAAGAAATACCTATAAGTCAGCGAAAAAATTAATTACTGTGCACAACAGTAGATACCTTTATTTAAAAAAAAATGTTAGGATACCATCATACATTCATACTAATATTTTATTATTTTTAACGGAATACTAACACACAAAAAGGTTACTAAAAATGTGTACACGCCTAGAGGAAATAGAACATGTCATTGCAAACTTTAAAGATAGAATAAAGAGTAATGAAAATTTTCCTTTTTTTAGTGCCAATAATAATATCACACAATTTTTGTTTTCAAGACAAGTTGAGTATGATCAAAATACTCATACTTTTTAACTATTCATACAATTTATTTGTTGAATGTGAGTGTTAAATGTATAAGTCTAAGTTTGGGAAGAGTGATACTAATTCAAATCCAAATCCCCTACCTTTGGTAAAAATATGTGGATGAAAAGAGAAGAAATGTAAAGGAAAGTAAAAAAATAAAAATTGTATTTGTTATGCAAAAATGTAATGTAAAGTTCATAAAGTAAAGTATTGAAAAAGACTAAATGCACTTACTTTATAATTAAAGTGTTTATAGATAGGTGAAAAATTAAAGAGAAAAAAATAATTACTGGGGGCATTTTAGTTATTTCATCTTGAGGAAGAGTTAATTCAAAAGTCGACAGGTGAACAGTAGATTGTATACAATGTATACCAAACAATCGAAATTTTTGGGATCTGCAATAATACATCCCTTCCCTTCATTTACATCCTTACCAAACACAACCTAGGATTAAACATAGTGCAATTGACTAATCCCTCACAATAAAGTTGAGTTAAAATTTTTACAGGAAAAGGTGTACACATTTAGTGTGCATTAAATAAGATTGGCCACTACCAACGAACATTGAGTCTAGTAGAATAGACTAATCAATTTCCCTCACAACATAAATTAACCCGGGTTCAAATTCTTATTAGGAGAAGTGCTCATATTTAGTATCCGACAATGTTCCGAATAGGATTGACTCCAAAAAAAAATATATAAGTTATTATAATCAACGATTTTGTAAGGATTAATTTGTTAGACTTTATATTAATTATAAACTTAAAGTTTATATAATATAATATTTTTTAACTGCAAAACTTCCATTAAATCAAATCATACTTCAGTACATTCGTGAGAACAAAAAAAAAAGGCAAACAATTTACCCAAACAAAATCTCTTTTATTTTAAGTAAGATTTCTTAGATTTTTGTTATAAGGTTCTCCAATATAAATAGGATACATGACAAAAAGTATTTAAATGATCAATGACAATAGAGAGAGAATATAAAAGACCACCTTTTACATGATCAATTATAGAAGAAATAGTATAAATGAAACATATGATTCGAAAATCTTTACAACAAAAATACAAACAACTTCACCTAAGTTTTTTTTTTGAGAACCAAACAAAATCATAATTTAAAGAAAACCATACAGTACATTCTTAAGATAAATCATAATTTAGAGAAAAAAAATCAATTTTAAAAAATATTATTGTTTTTTGAAAAATGGTTTCTTCAAGTCCAAAAATTTAAAAGGTCCAAATATGAAAATTAGGTTGTTACCAAGATCCGAGAATCAATTAGGACCTTGAGGGATAAAAGTTCAATGGTACCGTACCACTGAACTTCAGTGCATCCCTCCATTCATGTAGTGCCATTTGTTAATATTAATAAAAACTCACATTAATTAGGGCCCACCTTAAATGGTTTAGGGACCAACTGATTGGAGAGATGTACTGAAGTTCAGTACTACCGTACTACTGAACATCTACTCTGAATTGAGATGTTTGTAGTTATAAAACGTGGTGTGCATCTTTACCAATACCAAAAAGACTGGCCACTACTGATATAATGCTTAAAAAAAGTTTTGCTAATCAATGAGGATTAAAAATACATGTTCAGTAGTATGGTAATATTGAATTTTAATATATCCCTCTAATAAGTTAGTTCCTAATTCATTAAAGAAATCAATATGTGTTCTAATTAATGTGAGCTTTTATTAATATTAATAAATGACACTACATAATTGAAAAGATGTACTAAAATTCAATAGTACAATAGTACTAAACTTTTTATCGAGAATTAAATGTTAAGAACTTTGTCATTTTTAACATAATTTCATCATGTCAATAAGGCAAATTAATCAGAGGGTGACGTCAGAGTCTTGAAATCTGAGAATTAAGACATCAAGTTTTTTATTTTCCGCCACCGTGACTAATTACTGTAACATATTTTTTATATTTTTTTAAAAACAACTCGTACATCAGAACTGCGAGTCAATACAAAACACTCGCAATTTAAATTTGTGAGTCAAAGAATGACTCGCAAATTAAAAATGCGAGTGAAAGTCTGAAAAAAATCAGACTTCCACTCGCATCAGGCCATCACTTTGTGTGTGAATGACCACACAGGTCATTCACACTTTTTATTTTTTTTTAACTTAATTTAAATTTAATATTTATTCTAATCTATCCCACTTTTTTTTTTTAATTTTAATTGAGAGGATAGTGATTTGAATTTATAAACATTTGGTTGAATATTAAAATGAGCAATGGGTCATGGGTAGGACGGTTTATGATAGTTTAAAAATTATTCTAAACCATTAAACACCTCAATTTTTAAACCCTTTCAAATTGAGGAATTAGGTATGATTTGTATAGTTTATGATATTTAATTTCATTTTTAACCCTCTTTTTTTTTTTTTTAAACTTTTGTTTATTCATTATAAGAATGTTGCTGGAATTAGAGATGATTTGTATAGTTTATGATATGGGTTTAGGTAATTTGTAAAGAAATATTTAAAAAAATTAGTCCTTTAGGATATGTTTGTTTAGTAGAATGTTGGAGGGAATGAGAATGAGAATGAGAATGTGATGTGATGTGAATGGAATTAAAGTGGATAAATGATAATTTTACCCTTATATTAAAAGTGGGAATGAAATAAAAGTGGATAAAAAAGTAAGGGCAAAAACATAATTTCATCATATTATAAAAAGTAATGTTTGTTTAGTAGGAAGAATGTTGAAGAGAATATTAGATTACCAAACATGACATTAGGGTAGTTATAAAAAACCATGGTTTAGTGAGATGTTTAAAGTTACTCTATGATAAAAAAAAGTTCTATGATTTTTTTTGGCTTAGTTTTTTTTTTTATAGAATTATGAATAATATTTTTTTACATAGGTTATTAAAAAATATTTTTTTATTAGTTTATGAATAAAAAAATCGGAATGTTACTAAGATTTTTTTGACAAATCAAATATTATATTTTCAATAATAGCGATGATTAGGGATGTTAAAATGAACCGGCCCATCATGGGCCATCATAAAGATGGGTTGGGTCGGACTTGGTCCATTCTAAGAAGATGGACCTATAATAGTGACCTAGCCCAACTCTTGATGGCATTTCTTTTTCTTTTTTTATGGAAGTTAGTGGCATTAATTCATTTAATTTTTTTCAATTTTTAAATTATTTTATTTGATCAAATATCAGCATATTGAAAACAAATTACAATTTGGCTTACCATAATAGGATTTAAAAAGTTAATTTAATGTAGTTTATTTTATTAATCAACATATTATGAAAAAATATTGCAAACTGGCCTATAAAAATGTAATTTATTTTACATATTAAGTTATTTTGAATGAATATTTCATATCAATATAGGCAATAATATTCTTCGCAAAAAAAAATATAGGCAATAATATTTTATATAACATAAGTACTTATAAATATTTTTTAAAAAATAGGAAAAGGATAAGCTCATGTGAGCCAGCCTGGCCTAACTCTTACAAGTTCATCATGAACCATGGACCAAAATGGATCAGGACTTATAATCATTTCTTAAAATGAATCAAATTTTTTTGATTCAATCTTTATTATTATAAAGGTTGAACTATGAGTCGAGTTCATTTTAACATCTTTAACTATAGCGAGCAACCTCTCTTGAGTGGAGAATTTATGATGTGACACTGGTGAGTGAGTGTTTGAAAAGGAATCAAATTTGGTCAAATTTTGTAGGTATTGATTCCCAAATTTGAATCACATTGGTTATGTTTGGTTCGTAGAATTGGATAAGTGAATAAAAATAAAAATCGGGATTAGTTAAAGTATAAAAAATTAATTTTATCTTTTATTTTAAAATAAAATTAACCCTTTATTAAAGATTATTAATATTTAAAAAGGATTACAAAATTAACTTTTAAAATGCATGATTTCTATTTCCTCCTCCTAATTCTTTAAACTATATTATATTATAGGAATGCCCAATTAGCTTGCCTTCTAATCGGTTCTATCACTATTATTACCCACGCGCAAGTGGATGCGTTACTCTCTTTTTCTTTTGAGAAAACAAGAAGCCAAATATGTGGATAAACATAAAATAAAATAATGTGAGACAGAAACATTTATGGATGATACTTTCTGATATATATATATATATTTGTATTTTCAAATTAGCGAATAAAATGTTTTATTTTATCTTAAAATATTAAATTTGTAATAACAATCTTACATAACTATTGTCACTAAAAAAAACCCTTCATTTTTAGGAATGTAGATTCTCAAAGAATGGTTCAAGACCCTGAACCCCCTCCTTCTCCGGAGGAACAAGATCAGCGGAAAAGATCAACGAACAAGCAGAAGCCTAATGACAGTGATGGTAAACCAGTTGAGGAAAATATTGTTGGAGATGCTATGGAGGAAAGCCCTCAATCGAAAGAGAATACTCGAGAGGATGAAGAAATTCCAGATTTGGAGGATGTCTCACCCAAGGCCAAAAGGGCGTTAAATCTTGGAGAGACCCCGGTCACAATTTCGTATAAAGATAGGCTTCTTGGTATAAATGGAAGAGGCAATGATGACTGTAGCGGTGAAGAAGAAGATACACAAATGGAGGAGCTTGAGGAAGAAATAGAGGACCTGGAGGAATCAGAAGATGATCTCTTTTGCCCAATCCTTAGAGTAACATCGGATGAAAGAGCAAACCTGTATAAAGAATGGAAGCAGTCGCTAATTGTAAAAGTGTTGGGGAAATCCCTAGCTTTTAAGTTTCTCAAAGGACGCCTTGAGAGACTCTGGCAGAGAACAGGTACTATTAAGGTCATAGACATTGGAAATGGTTTTAACTCCGTGGTATTTACTGATATTGCAGACTATCGTTTTGCCCTCCATGAGGGACCGTGGATCATTGCCGAGCACCAGCTCCTGGTTCAACGCTGGCGTCCGAACTTTGATCCTATCAACATAGAGTATAAACGCATTCCTGTCTGGATTAGAGTGCCGAGCCTTCCAATTGAGTACTATGAAAAACATATCTTATGGCGTCTGGGGGACTTATTTGGAAAAACCTTGAAGATTGATGAACACACACTTCAAGAAAAAAATGGTTTCATGGAAGTAGAAAGAGCAAATTTCGCAAGATTTTGCATAGAGATTGATTTGAGGAAAAAATTGTTGTCCAAGTTTAGACTCATGGGAAGAATCCATCATGTGGAGTATGAAGGAATTAGACGAATTTGCTTCCATTGTGGTACTTTTGGTCATGGTAAGGAATTTTGTCCCGAGATAAAAAAAACAGAGGAAGAACAAGGTGTTCCTTCAACCACTACTACTACAGGGTACAATCCCCTGGCAAACAGAAACGTTGAAGTTGGCTCAGAAGCATTTGGACCTTGGATGATTCCCAGAAGACAAAGACGCATGCCTAGACCCAATCAGAGCAAATCAAATAACAATAATCCCAAGGGTAATTCTTCTATTATAACTGTTTCTAGATTTGGAAGCCTTGCTAACCTTGAACAGGAACAAGCCCAAGAGGATGCTAAAATGGAGCCAATCATTGAATTAAATACTCCTCCAACAAAAGATATGGAAAAGACCACAATGAAATTGTCTGAGGCCAAAAACGAGACAGGAACATCCAACCTCAAACCAAGGCAAAAGAAGGTTGAAATCAATATTTCAAATCAGAAAAGGCAAGGACCTAACTCCCAGGCTGTGCAACAACTCAAGAGACAATCAAAGAAGCCATTAGAAAAAGTTCAAGAGCACACGTTAGTCACTTCACAAGCTCAAGGAACCAGAAATTTAACCGTTCAACATAATGCCAAATCCCCCTTGAAAAATAGAGAGGATCCCAGCAAAACAAATAATGGCCAGGATCCTCCCAAGTACAAACAAAGGAAGCCTCCAGACTATGAGGAATCTCTTCGCTTGATCAAAATGGCTGAGAGAAATCTTGCTGACCCAGATACATTGCTCTCCGACCTTGGGGCTGTTCAGGTGTACACTAACAACTTGTAGTTAGTTTATTTACTCTCTCATTTCTTACATTCATGAACATAATTAGTTGGAACTGTAGGGGGGCATCCTCTAAATCTTTCCCTTGGTTGGTCAAGGACTTGTTTAGAATCTATAGTTTAAAAATTCTAGTTCTGTTGGAAACAAGAACCGCAGGGGATAAAGCTGATAAAATCATAAAAAATTGTGGTATTCGTCATTTTGCTAGGATTGAGGCAAATGGGTATTCGGGGGGTATTTGGATGCTATGGCAGGACGATGACTTGGGCATTGACATACTAGCTTCGAATTTTCAGTTTCTTCACTGTAAAATTTCTTGTACTAATTCTTTAGATTATTTCTATACTACTTTCGTCTACGCTAACCCATGTGAACAGGCGAGAGAGGTTTGTTGGAAGAACTTGAAAGCTCTTGCAAACAGAAATAATGATCCGTGGGTCATCTTAGGTGACTTTAATTGCTACCTTCATCCTCATGAAAAAAAGGGAGGAGGGAGACCTAATGCTAGAAGCATGAGGAGGTTCTCAGAATGCATGAACCACTGTGGTATGATCGATTTAGGCTACAAAGGCCCCTTATTTACTTGGAAGAGAAATGACTTAATGGAGAGGCTTGACCGGGCTTTAGGAAATCTCCAATGGAGGAACAACTTCCCCGACTCCTCTGTGATCGTGCTTCCTTCTTTTAAAAGCGATCACAATCCTATTCTCCTAAAAATGAATGGCTCCGCTCCTCAGAATAGAAATGATAAGCCTTTCCGTTTTCAGCTGGCATGGGCAACAGATTCAGAGTTTAAAAGTATGATTGAGCAGATTTGGGGGAAACATGACAAGTGGAGTGATGCTGTCAATGAATTCATTCCTTCTGTCACTTCTTGGAATCGCAATATCTTTGGCAATATTTTTCAGAAAAAAAGAAGCTTATTCAGAGGTTGGAAGGGATAGAAAGAAAACTTGCTTTCAACAAGGACCCGAAACTCTCAGAGCTCAAGTGGAATCTTTGGAAAGACTACGAAAACATTCTCCTTCAAGAAGAAATACTTTGGTTCCAAAAATCAAGAAGCAACTGGCTTAAGTTCGGAGATAAAAATACTAAGTTTTTTCACACCTCCACTATTATTCGGAGGAAGAAAAATAGAATTGAAGCTTTGAAGGATGACACGGGCAACTGGGTTTGGGAGGAATCAACCCTGAAAAATATGGTTCAAAAGTTTTTCTCAGAGCTGTACAAGAAAGAAGGAGTTAATTCTGAACCATGGAACATTAATTACAGCTTTCCTGCACTTGAATCCCAAGCTAAAAATCAACTTGCTGCAGAAATTAGTGACGATGAAATCAGAGAAGCGTTTTTCCAAATGAGTCCTCACAAAGCCCCGAGAGTTGACGGGCTTCATGCTTGCTTCTTCCAAAATTATTGGGGAATAGTAGGGCCTTCAGTTATTAATTTAATCAAATCCATATTCAAGGATCCGAAGGAGGTGGAGAAAATCAATCAAACCCTTTTGGTTCTAATACCAAAAGTGGAAGACCCGGAACATGTGAAACAATTAAGGCCAATAAGCCTTTGCAATGTTGTCTATAAGGCAATTACTAAAGTGATTGCTAATCGTATTAAACCCTACATGAATAATCTAATTTCTCCTTTTCAATGTAGTTTTGTTCCTGGGAGGCACGGAACCGACAATATAATTATAGCTCAAGAGGTGATTCATACCATGAAGAACTTGAAAGGAAATTCTAGCATAATGGCTATAAAAGTTGACCTTGAAAAAGCTTATGACCGAGTTGAATGGGATTTTCTTGAAGATTCTCTTAGAGCTGCGGGAATACCAGAAAATTTGATTAACCTTATTATGTACTGTGTTTCCACTAGTACCTTTCAAATTCTTTGGAATGGAGGGAAGATGGAGGAATTCAAGCCAACAAGAGGAATTAGACAGGGGGACCCAATTTCACCCTATCTTTTTGTCTTTTGTATTGAAAGGCTTGCTCACCTAATCTTAGAGGCTGTCAATTTAAAGTTGTGGAAGCCGATAAGATTAAGTAAGGATGGCCCCAAAATATCTCATCTTTTTTTCGCTGATGATTTGTTTTTGTTTGCTAATACAGGCTTTGAACAAGCAGTGATCATAAAACAAGTGCTGGATTTTTTCTGCAGTATGTCTGGACAGAGAGTGAATAAAGAGAAGACCAAAATCTTCTTCTCAAAAAATACTAACCACAACAGGAAAACTCAGATCTGCAATATTATTGGTTTCACTATTACTAGTGACCTGGGGAAATACTTAGGAGTGTCGTTGCATCATGAAAGGGTTAACAAAGATGTCTATGCTTTCCTCAATGACAAAGTTGAATCTAAGCTTTCTACCTGGAAAAAGCAAACATTGTCTAAAGCCGGTCGCATTACCCTTTCAAAAGCTGTTCTTTCTTCGATACCTGCTTATACAATGCAGGTCTCTCTTCTTCCGGCTGTTGTGCTGGACAGAATTGAAAAAACTGAGAGAAGGTTCATTTGGGGAGAAGACAATGGCAAGTCTAAAGTGCATCTGGTTAATTGGGAAACCGTGACCCTCCCAAAGAAGAATGGAGGTTTGGGTATCCGTAAGATGAGAGAGTTTAACCTCTCCTTCCTTGCTAAAGTGGCGTGGCAACTTCTAACTGAGAATGACAAGCTTTGGGTGCAGATTTTAAGATCCAAATACAAGTGTTGTAAAAATGATGAGTTTATAGTTAAGAAAGTTGGGTCCTATTCCAACTTATGGGCTGGCATTTGCAAGGTTTGGCATGATATGAGAAGCCATGTGATGAAAATCATCAATAATGGTGACAACACGAAGTTCTGGAATGATTTTTGGGTTCCGGGTTTTCCCAATTTAAGTGCTGTTGCAGTTGGGGCCATTCCTCAAGAAGAAAGTAGCAGGTCCGTTAGGGAATTTTGCACTCCTGAGGGTGCTTGGAATTGGGCCTTGTTTAGCCACTTGTTGCCGCCTGAAGTTCTCTTAAACATTGAAGCAGTCCTTCCTCCTTCCCCGAATCTGGGAAAGGATTCTTTCGCTTGGAGTGCTACTACAGATGGAAAATTTTCAGTTAAATCAGCTTATTCGGATGTGTTTGATAAAACTTCTCATCCGCGAAAGGGACTATGGGAGAAGATTTGGAAATGCAATACCACTCAAAGGATTAAAGTATTTCTTTGGTCCATGGCCCACAATAGCATCATGACTGAAAGTCAAAGAGCTACTAGGAAATTCTCTGACACTGACATTTGCAAGCGATGTGGCAAATATAGTGAATCAACCTTGCATGCCATTCGGGACTGTGAAACAGTGATGCCGTTATGGAAGACCTTAGTCAAGCAAGAATATTGGAGCAAGTTCTTCTCCCTAAATGAGAAGGATTGGATCAAGTATAATCTTGATAACAACTGCAGCAAAAACCATGTTGATGTCTGGAATTCAATGTTTGGCGTCACTTGTTGGTATATTTGGAAGCAAAGGAACGATTGGGTGTTTAACAATAAACACAACCGGGCTGATTCTCTTATTCCTATTATTTATATTCATATGAGGAATTTTACTGCTGCTAATAATTCCATATGTTGTGATTCTAATTTTCAGAAGCACTTGGAATTCATAAGCTGGAAGCCTCCTAAGCAGGACTGGATGAAGATCAACGTTGACGGATCACACCGTAAAGATGATAATAGTATCTGCTGTGGTGGGGTGGTGAGAGATAACAGTGGAAGATGGATAACAGGTTTCACCAAGAGACTTGGGCATGCCTCTGCGTTTCAAGCTGAAATCTGGGCTATTCTTCTGGGGTTAAGATTTGCTCATGACAAAGGCTTTCCCAAAGTTATAATTGAAACTGACTCAATCATGGCCCTCAACTTTGTTCAGTCTAATACTGATATTCAACATCCTCTTGGAGGCATAAGAGCAAGAATCAGAGAGCTCCTCTCCATGGATTGGCAAGTTAAATTGGTGCACACGTATCGGGAAGGCAATATGGTGGCAGACGCATTAGCTAATGCTGGACATGACCAGTTATTGGACATTAGAATTTCTGAGAGCATCCCTAGTGTTTGTATTTTTGCGTTTCAAAATGATTGCAGTAACTTGTCTTTGCCCCGTTGGGTTGGTAGCTAGCTTCTGCTAGTTTCATTATGTAACCAAAAAAAAAAAATTTAGTTTATTGATCAAATTAATTAACATCATCCCATATCAATATATATGTTGTGAGACAATTTATTATCAAAGAGAGCAATGTATACTTAGTGACAGAACATTGCATGTGATATATATACAGAGGAATGAGTGACTATCATGTGCTATTGAAACTTTAAAACCTAATTGAAATTAATGGAAATAATTATTTCCTTTTTCTATGATATTTAATTTGTTCTTTAAATTTTAGCTAAGAGTATCTTCAACTTTTTCTTTTGAGCAAACTAATATGAAATTAATTTTTTTTTGTTCTTCTATTATGATCACAATTAATTTTATTATTCTTGTGAATTTGATTATTTTTCAAATGTGTCATTTATTAGAGGAAATTTTAATTATTCAAAATATCGTGGACTACTAAATGTAAGCATTTCTCCTAAATTTAAATTGTGATTCATCATATTCAGATTGAGAAAGGATGGCATTTTCTATAATTTTAAATTAAATCTATATAATTGTTAATTCTTGAAATGCTTTTGAATTATTAAGAATACACATATGAGAAGAAAAGGATTGTTATATTTAATCTAAACAAAAGAAAGTATAAAAATAAAACATGTCACTTCTCTTGTATTTAATTACTCTTTTCATTAGACTCAATTATATATGATTTTACGATCTCTTTGTTTTGCTTTGAATTATTTATTATATATATAAATTAATTTGGCAAAGTGTTAATTAAGAAGCTGAGGTTATTCTAAATTTAGCTTATCCGATCCTTTGACAAATAAGGTGGGCAGATTTGTCTACTTGTTCTTATATATTGTCCATCAATGGTGATAGATAAAATCAAAAGACAATATAATGAAGACAATGATTGGACAAGAATATTAATTTTGAATAGATTTTTCAATACTTATAATTAAAAGGTATCACTCTTGCAGCCACGAATTATTGACTTTGACTTTCAACAATATTATAATCCAAGTCTCAATATGTACTGTGTTGTGTATTTTCTTTGGAAATAATATTCTCATGTTAATCTATATATGCATTCATTCAGATTGTCAAGGATCCGGAAAAAAATTTTTGTCTCACTTATGGGCGAGAGTTCGAAATTCGAATTCCCCGTAAGTCATTCAAAATCCTGCTTTTGTGGGCATTCATCCCCAGGGAGATCCCCTGGCACCCAAGGGCTAGTTGAGTAGTTACAACTGGGTGAAACTGCTTGCGATTTAGGGCTGTGCAATAATTCTTTAGGTTGGGTCTCTGTTGGTCTCCCCAACACTGGCGCTCTGTCCGATAGTACTTGGGAGCGTCTTCCCTTACTACCAATTTAATAAAAAAAAAGATTATGCCATTTTTTTAGTTGTTTGAGAAAATAAATTAATATTGATCTCAATATGTGAACGAAATAATCAATATATATAGAGAATATTCTTTCTCAACATGTCCCATGCAATTCCTTGAGGTTGTCCAAATGTATTTTTGTGTAACATATCTCTTTAACTAATAATTCTATTCAAAATTCAAATCCTATATTATCCTAAAGAAAATTCCAAATTTGCACAAAAGTGTAAGTGCTGAGAGTTTTCTTTTGTCTATAGTTGAAGGGCAACATGGTAAATTACAGTTTGGCCTTTTATCAAAAAGAACATTTTAACTAGGAAATTTTAGGCCGGGTTACCTTAATAATAAAATACAATTTTGTTACTGAATATGCAAAGTTTGAATTATAATGTTTAAATGATAAATAGTATTGAATTTCATAAAACACAGGCATAATCACTTGAAAAAAATTACTAGGAGAGCATATTAATAATCATGTTTAAAGGAATATGCTGAATTATATGTTTATATAATATTTTCTTAATTTTTAAATGAACTTTTTTTTGTCTATGACTTTGAGTGTCCATCAGAGTGAGCCTAATTAATAATTAATCCCTTGAATACTGCGGGATCTATTATTGGGAGCAATCCTAATCTCCCAATGTATGACGCTCCATTTCTATCCCATAGGGATCAAATTAATATTTTTTAATCATACATGTCATACTAATATTTTATAATCATACATGTCATACTACAAATATATAAATAAGTGCTAATTGAAAAAAAAAAACATTTTAAATTAGTAGGGTTGATTTATTTAATCTGTTTCCAACATTTTCCCCCACTTGCTATCAATTTTGTAAGACTTGTTTTTGCCAAAATATCAATATCAATATCAATTTTGTAATTAAGTTTAATTGAAACAGCAGTGATGCAATATTTCCAATCCTTTTATCTTTAAATGGTAAATGGAGTTGTCAAAGCAGCCTTAATTAATGAAGAAACCATCGATGGTCTCATCCTCATACCCCACTTGGTCCCAAATTTCTCTCTCAAAGAATCCTATGCAATTAATTATGAGCATAATGTAGTTTATAGTCATAATTTCGCTTTAATAATGGGATATATATATATATATATATATATATATATATATATATATATATATATATATATTAAACTCTAATTTTGATACTAATAAGTAATAATTAGAGAGAGTAAACAAACGTGACACAAATAGTAAATGATCTATATTAGATTTGATCTCTAGGAGCACGTTTGGTATGTTTTTAGCACAGAAAAATGAGGTGCAGAGGAAACCTTACTTCCTTCATGATGTGGAGGGAAGGGAATGTGAGGTAAGGTTTATTAATAAATGCTATTAAAAAATTTGTGACTTTTAAAAAAGTAAGGGAAAAAAAGGTATTTCATACTTTTATCTTCTATTTCCCCATTTTCTTTCAATTATACAAAACAATATTACTTTGGGTTTATCTAACAAGTGCCCTAGGTTAAAGAGTGCCCTAAGGGCACTTGTTAGCAAAACCCTATTACTTTTACATTCCACTTCCATTTCCCTCCATACCAAACATACTTTTTAGTTTTTATCACTTACTTCCACTTCCACTAAAACACTTACCAATTACCAAACGCAACAGAATGAGAATTGAGCAGTATGGGAGATCGTCCTCAAAAGGTCCAACGATAATTAAGGGCACGTTTGGTACGACTAGTATACAGTACATTACATGTAATCTCACGAATCTCAAAAAAATTTTACATCATATTTTAAACATACCAAACATACTTTTTCTCTCTCTGAATTTTTCTCTCTATCTCTTTCTTCACTTTTCTCTACAGTACTTTCCTTTACTCTACAATACTTTACTCTACAGTACTTTACATCCGTGCATTTATACCAAGCGTGTGGGTATACTCATGAGGCATTCTCTAATAGATACAAGAACAAATAAACAATACCAACAATTTAGATAGAATAATTTGTATTAATTGTGTGTAAATATAGTTGTGACTATTTAGAGTATTATAGAGGAAACATTTTAAAAATAAAAGTAAAAAACAGTTATTGCTTTTTTTAAAAAATAAAAAATAATGTGGATGGTTCAGGGGTGATTTTAGAAGCATAATTAAATATAATCACTATAATTTAGTCAAAATGCAAAAGAAAAAAAATCCTTAACTTAATATAGGTTATATAATTTATCCTTATCAACTTTAAAACTGAACTAATAAAAATATTCTAAAACTTAATTTAATTTTGTATAACATATTTCTTAATAATATTTTATTTTAAAAATTAATAGGACAAAAAGTTGGCAAAATACCCCACAAATAATTTAAATTTGTGTAATATATTGTTGGCATGGAGAAGAACCATTAAAATTTTGGAGAAAAATATGAATGCACTAATAAAATAATTTTAATGTCAGTTAATTAACATGATTTGTTATTTGATAATAATCATATATTTGATATTATTTTCTAATCATACATACCATATATACTAGAATAAAATTATATGGACAAATTTGTTTAATATATGGACAAATTTGTTAATAATGATTGCACGAGGAAGTGATTATTAGATATCCGTTCCCAATATCTTAAAATTAAAAAGACCAATTATGAGATAGAATGAAGGCATTTGGCATGGTGGGTGGGTTTACTTAATTAAGACCACATAATCAAAAATAAATAATCTTTATATTCATTATTATAGATGCTTACGGAAATCCAGTGATCATTTTTTGATTAAAAAAAACCCAATAATCATTTGAGTCTCAGAAATGAAGTCAAAGAATTGAATTCTAGATATACACCACTCACTATGCATACGCCATATGGATTATGGACGGCACAAAACTCATTACTTTATTGTGTTTCTCTTTAAAGTTAAATGTCCATTTTGGTCCTCTGTATTTCACCCAAGCTTCAAAATAGTCCTTTATGTTTCAAAAGTTTTAAATTAATCCTTTATGTTTCTCATAAGTTTCAAATTGATCCTTCCGTCCAAGTCCGTCTATTTCTTCCGTTAAATGCTGACGTGATGTGCTGAGATGGACATATCATCTCTCCGAAGTATCTATTTAACTTAAGAAATTGACCGAAGTGGACGGAAGGACCAATTTAGAACTTTTGTGCAATATAAATGACCAATTTAAAACTTTTGAAACATAAAGGACTAATTTAAAACTTGAGTGAAATATAAAGGACCAAAATGAATATTTCACCTCTCTTTTATTAATCTTGCTTCCGTCTTGGCTTACACTTACGCATAACAACCCAAAATAGGGAATATATATATATATATATATATATATATATATATATATATATATATATATATAACCAATTAGAGATTAATCCAAGTAATAAACAGTTTGGTATTGTTTAAGTAATATTTTGGGTTTAAGATTTTATAAATGTAACTATCTCTATTGTAAAATTCTTTTATCATAGTCGGACATACAACACATATCGAGTCTGAATTAATCAAGGCAAAACAAATCTTGCGGCAACCACAAATATTATATTCTTCAATATCCTTCAATATACTCTTTACAGGAAGTTTGTATTCTAAATACAAGGTTATATGCGGGACAGCTAATATACACAAAAGCATATATTCTTCAATATCCTTGGTTCATTTATATTGGTAACTTGAAAAGCAAAAGACAGTTATTATTATTATTATTTTAGACAGAAAGGGTAATTATAAAGATATAGGTTACTCTAATAATAATAATAACAATTTTTTTTTAGAAGACAAAAGAAAAATATTATTATTGTAAGTTAGAGAGACACCATGTTCAGAATTCTTTCATACTCCAGATTTTTGCAAAATTGATATTATATGGGCTCATCTCAATTTGGATCATAGTACTTTTTTTGGCCAGAGGATTATTAAATGTTAGTAATACAACTTTTTATAACTTTTTGAAACCCAATAATATTTTTCTTTCAAGGCCCAGCAGGCTTTGCAAGGTTAAAAAATGTAAGTAAGAAAATAATCAAAATTTAATTCAAGGTATCAAAAAGTAATTGGTCCATAAGGTTTGTATTCTATTGTCTTTGATTTTCGAACTTAAGACTTTACTTAAACGTTATGGTACATGAATGTAAGTACCATTTTACCCATATTCTAATATATTCATGCTCTTCAATTCCACAACTGTTGGCAGTTTATGCCATCAAATACAACTTGTGCTATTTCGTTATCAACTATTTTTGCATAAAAAAAAGAAAAGAAAAATCTCCACAAAAAGTCATTATAGACTAATTTCAGAACTTTGCAATTATTGCTACTATTATTTTCGTGCAACATGGTAATGCCAATAACATGATTGAAATTTGAAACCTGCTATAATTTCTTTCGGTTCAAACAAATACTATAATTACACAACCGCTGTAAACTGTTTTTGCAAAACTTTTTTTTTTAAGCAACTTAGTATCACTTAAGCAAGATTTTTCGTTCAAGACCTTGTAAATACAACTATTCTCATTGAGAGACTTTTTCACCATAGCCAGATGTACAATACAAATCGAATCCAGATTAATCGAAATAATTTCTCAATTTCATCACTTGCAATGCTTTTGTGTGGTCCCCACCTTATGGGCTATCTTTAATATGGACTCTTGAGTATTATTACCTCTGAAAATAATTTTCGTTTTTGAAAAAGTATAGAACTAGGAAAGTAGGAAATTTCAATTTAGGAAAGCAGAATGAGATAACATACCCATTTTGTCCACTCCTAAAGAAAACAATAGGCCAGATGACATGGAATCACACGTCATCTAAGCGTGAGAGCAATGTCAGCAGGCATCAACCGTGAAACACGTGGCACAAAGACACCAACCCACGTGTCAATTTTGCACGTAACAATTTCATAGGACCAATGAAAACTCATAGGACACAAGCCCACTAAAAAAAAAGAGGCACTCAATTGGACCAACCAAATTTGATGGAGAAAGGGGCCCACATCAGAATTTGGTCACCCACGCTCACAGTCAATACTCAATATTATTTCCACCCAGAACTGAAGCACTTATTCCTGATTAAATTTTTTTTAGTCTATACTAAATTAATGCAAATTGTCTCTTATAGAAACTAAATTTAATATTATTATTGACTAGAGATAAATTACCTTTTTTAATAATCAAAATAATAATTTACTCCAAAACATGGAAACCCTCACATGTGCAACTCCGTTTCCACCCTCTGCTCAGTCACACAGTGCGTTACTTACTCATTTTCTCCTCATAAAACTCAAGTCAAGACAAAACGGTGAAACAGAAGGGAAGAGAGAGAGAAGGAGAAAACAAAACAAACACTTTTTTTGTACCCGTATTGTAATCAGTAACCCCACCACAAGATGAATACATTTGTAATTGTATAAGCAGGCAATATGAAAGATCAAATCCTTTTTGGGAGTGGGAGGTGGGAGGTGGTGGGTCTTGCAATGTTTCTCTAATCATGCCCACCTTTTCCTTCTCCTTCACCTTCTCTCATCAATTCTGGCTGGAATTTACTATTACTTCCCAATCCCACCTGCCAGAAACCTCAAACTCAAACCTTAGTTTTAATACCGAGAGAAAAGTTAAAAAAGAGATAAGCTTGGCGGTTTCAGCATTATTTTTATTACTCATGAATCTTTTCTCCTTCATCTTCCTCCTCCTCATCTGCTTCAATTATGCCTCTTCTGGGTCTGACATTCATATTGGTTACCAGTTTATGGTGGTAGTTCCGGTGGATTATCGTGTGGGTTTCACAGGGAGAGCATTTCTCATAGAGTCAAATGAAACGGCACCTAATTTCAAAGTAGCATTAAGCGTTGAAGCCATTGATGAGAAATACTCATGCTCATTACAAGTTTTTCTCGGGGATGTGAAGGTGTGGGATTCTGGCCATGAAACAAGGTTTTATACCACTGAGAAATGCCTGATAGAGCTGACACAGGATGGGGATTTAAGGCTGACAGGTCCAGAAGACCGAATGGGATGGAAGACTGGGACTTCTGGCCAAGGTGTGGAGGTAAAAACTAGCACAAAACCTTGGTGTTACTATTAGCTTTACAATGCTTAGGAATTTAGGATGACAAGTCAAGTCTAATGATAATACTTTGTTTCTTGCTTTGCTTCAATTTGAAGCAGAGACTACAGATACTAAGGACGGGAAATCTAGTGCTAGTGGATTCATTGGAGAGTATAAAATGGCAGAGTTTCAATTTTCCTACGGATGTAATGCTGTGGGGGCAGAGACTTGATGTGGCTACTCGCTTGACATCTTACCAAAGCAACTCAAGCTTTTTCTACTCTTTTGAGATTGAGAACAAAGGGATTGCTATGTACTTGAATACTGGTGAGTTGAGATATTCTTACTGGGAGTTCAAGCCTTCCATGAATAGGAATATTACTTTTGTAAAGCTGGGTTCAAGAGGGCTGGATTTGTTTGGTGACAACTACAAGAAAATAGCACAAATTCCATCATTGAAAGGGAGTCCCCCACTACGATTTTTGGCATTGAAGAATGAAACAGGAAATTTTGGGCTCTATTACTATTCATCTGAGAAGGCCAAGTTTGAGGCCTCTTTCCAGGCACTCAACAGCACATGTGATCTTCCCATTGCATGCAGACCTTATGGTATATGTACATTTTCCAATGCCTGTTCGTGTATTCGGCTTTTGACAAAGAAAAACAAAGGAAGTTCTGATTGCATTGAGGACATCTCTGGTGGGTTCTGTGATGGGAAAGAGGCAGAAATGCTTGAACTGGAGAATGTAGGTAGTGTGCTCAAAGATGATCCTACAGTGGTAAATATTAGCAGAGAAGCATGTGAAGATTTGTGCTTACAAGACTGTAAATGTGCTGCTGCTTTATATTTTAGGAATGCAAGCAATGGAGTGCAAGAATGCTATCTTTACAGACTAGTCCAGGGGCTCAAGCAGGTAGAGGAAGGTACAGGATTCAGTTATATGGTTAAGGTTCCAAAGGGAACTGGAGAGAATGATGGTCCACATAATTTGAAAAAATGGGTGTTTATACTTGTAGGAGCCATTGATGGACTCATCATTCTACTTATTGTTGGAGGGGTAGGGTACTGGATGATCAGAAAGAAGAGAAATATTACCTTGCGTTCTGAGGTTACAACTTCATAACTCATGCAAAGCCCAAGTTGCCTCTCTGAATTCATCTGTGAAAACAAGGTAGTGAAATCATTTAATACACATTTTGACACAATTTTGGTGGATTTTGAGAAACTGACATTCATAGATGACAACTAATTGAAAAATACTTATGATTGATGAAGAAAAAATGCTGTGTACTTGCCAAAAATTCTCCCTCAACACCTCTCATATTTCTTGATGTATAGAGGATGGCTAGTGGCAACACAAAATTGTGTGTGCGTGTTATTGTTTAGGGTAGAGATAGAAAGAGGTCGAGCTCTCAGCCAATGAGAGCTTGAGCCTACCTAGAAAGCTTGAACTCTCCGTAGCTGAGCCTATTGTTTTGTTTTAGGGTTTGTTTGGATTGGAGATTAAGGAGTGAAAGGGGAGAGAATAATCTATTCACCTTGTTTCGAAAGTTTAAAAATTAAAGGGGGAGATAATAGATGGTTAATTTGTAACCCTCTATTATCTTTATTCCTTAAAATAAAGCGCGTGCATGCAATTCTCTAGTTTGGGATATTTTAGAGGATATTTAAACGAGAGGGAGAGAAAGAGGAGAATAGCCTCCTCTTCCCCTGCCCTCCCTTTCAATTCTCCCCCCCCCCCCCCCCCCGAATTGTCAAGCATACCCTTATTCTTTTGGAGAATCCTATATGAATTTTGCAGAAGATACTCCCCGTAACATACTAACATCCTTTGACATTGCTAAGGACTAGGTAAATACTTCTAAAGTATTCTCTCATTTAACTTAGTTCCTTTTAAGCCTAATTACAGTAAAACGGGAACAAATTCTGCTTGCACAGGGTTGGTGAATCTGTGTCTATCCTTAACATGACATCTAAAATGAAATTAATAGATTGATGCTTTGAGGTTTCTTCAACTGTTTTAGGAGATCTACCCAATAGTTTTTACAGTTTCCCGTTGCATGTTTGTGCCTGAATTATATAGGAAAGCATTGTTCACTAGCAGGTTGTTAGAGTTTGTAAGTAAGCATTTGTTGGAGCTAATATGGGCATGATAAGTGGCATTGTTATCTGGCTTTTACTTCTACTGCATAAGAATGCATGACTGTATCATCCTGAGTTACGCGAGAAAACATCATTTACGTAACTGGACAGTAAGAATTTCAGCTTTAAACTAGAATAATTGAGCAAAGAAACAACTTGAAAAAAGCATCTACATCCATAGAAAAAGAGCGCGGCCCAATGCACGAGACTCTCACTAGTAGGATATGGGGAGGATCATATGTAAGCAACCTTACCCTTGTACCTCTAGGTCACATGGTAACAGCAACAAGGCTCATCCTCTAAAGCGTCTACATCCATATTTCAATGACCTTTACCAAGGTGTCTACAAAACAAAACAGATCCAGGAAAAAACTTAAAACCATATCTTATTGGTCACAAGAAAATGTCGATATAGTGATTCAAGTGAATATATACAATACATACATGACATGCTTTCTGCCAAAAGCTATTACTTCCCAAACGTCACTTGCTACTGTAAAAGCTTTTACAGAACCATTTAGTGTGTTACGGCAACATTTTTATTCATATTAGCAGGCAAATCAAAATCTGTGTTCTACTCTAATTAATCCTCTGATAAAACAATAATATTGGTTCTGATATTAATAATTTAATATCTTCAGAAAGTTTACCATTTAGAACTACTTCAACTGGAAATAAACTCAATTATCTTCTATCACTTAAACTATCTAGCCATACTTTCCAAGATTCAGGACAAACTATATCCTGAGATAATTGCAATATCTACTCTGAAGAAAATGATCGTAGCAAAAGGAGGTAGGTAGAATTAGAATTCTATGTGTATATTTACACTTATTAAAGACTTGTACAGCTATCAATTTTTAGAAAATTTACTGTTGGATTGAACAATTGTATCTTGAAGATCATACTCACCAAGTGGCAATCAAATCAAAGATTGGAAAGGAATCTATCTGAAAATTCAGTTAATTGTGATTTCATTAACTTTTCAGTCCAATATAGGATGTGCATTGGTGATAGTATATGATCAGGTTGAATTTATGAGTAGGATCCTCAAAATACAGAATTTTAATCCAACGCTAGAAGTTTAATAGTTTAGATATTAACAAACATAAAACAACGCTAAATGTTGAACACAAGCCTTTAAGTTAGGTAATGTTTGGCAAGAAATCCAAGCAGTGGAATCCATGTATTCTCAGGGTTCCCAAAAAAAACTTTACATCATATATTTTACATAATAAACACACTTTTCATCATACTTTTTCTCCCTCTTAATTTTTCTCTCTATCTCTCTCCTCACTTTTCTCTACAGTACTTTACATCCCTTCCCATCCGTGCATTTCTACCAATTGTAGCCTTAATTTTACACAAGATGGGAATTTGATCATAAGCAGAGGAAGTCAGGGGAGGGAGATCCAACGCTTTTGATATTCAATTGCATTTGTAATTCAGATATAAATGTCTCTCTTAAATGATTCAACTTTAGAAAAAGAAATGAAAATTTTCATCTGCAGAATCAAGGAAAGATTGTCTAAATTTCAAGAAATGCTACTGAAAGCTTGAAAATTTATTCAAATACCATATAATCCAACTGAAAATAGAAAAGGCATAATGGCAGTGCGGATAGACGTCATTATTTATCCTATTATAACAAATTTGACAATATAATTCCAGACTTGAAATTTAGAACTAATATGAAAGCCTACTTAGTCATTTAAGTTTGCTTTTATTAATTTAACTTATTCCTGCTTGATGGATTAAATTTTTCTGCAGAAGAAAATACTGCACATTCATTTTTCTTACAAAACCAAGATATGATTTGAGACCAGTAGACCATTAGATGTAGTCGCACAACGCTGAACTCAAAAAGAGTAGGCTCAGTGCAATATGTCATTTTTCTGAATGAACAAGCTTATAAATCAAACCTCAAACATTGTAAAGGAAGGAAAACAGAATGATAAACAAACAAGAGATGTTTGCCGAAGAACACTTGAGGCCCAAAAGTTGCTAGAATGTTGCATTTTAGTGGCTGAAGTTTTTGGGTATTAAGGAGGGGAAGGGGAGGGAAGGGAAGTATATTTAGTGGCCCTTCCCTTGTTTGATTTTTAAAATTTTGGAGAGGAAGATATTGGAGGATTTTACGTAAACCCTCTTTAACCTTCCACCTTTGTTAATTTGAATTACTACAAATTAAAATATTATTGAGAATCCAAACAAGTGGAGGATAACCTATCATTTAACCTCTCCTCCCCTTCCCTTCCAATCTCTCCTCTTCCCTTCCCCTCTTAATTGCCAAACATACCCTTAATCTCTACTAAGATAGAAAGAGCAACAGTAAAGCAGGGTTGCAAAAATATTGTAGTCATGAGATGCAAGATATATAGAATTGTAAAAATTGCATATATTAGTATTTAGCAGCTAGAGAACTGCAGCTGCTATTCAAAAATCTAATTAGGTAAATTAAACATAACCTAAACGCTTTTAGTACTGAGAAAATAACCAACAGATGGACAAAAAAATCAAAAAATAATGAGAGTTAATGGATAATTCAAGCTAAGAAAGGAAAAAATAAATCATCAGATACACTTCTAGGAGATGGAAGTGGACTGATTTCACGAGAGATAACTGGTGTACAGGTATAAAATATATAGTGAGGTTGGAACTCCTACATGCAAAAAAGTTTCAAACATGGAAAAACAATTTATTATCAAAGTGTAATATAAGACATTTATTTACATTTTCCAGATGAATTGTAGATTGATTTACCAAATAATTGCCGCTTGAACTGCAACATATTAATTTCCTGAAGTAAATTATTAGCATCTACATCCTACACAATGAAGTTAAAATCTAAAGCCCTCCTTGAAACTTCGGAGACTAAATGCTACCACTAGTACTACTACTTCAGTAGACACAAACAAAAGTTCTGGTGCACCAACAGGATATGCTCTAGAAGTATTTACTTTTTTTCTTGTTGGCATTTATTTATCTTTTATGTTTTACCAGCTCAAATACAGTTGCTTACTGAAGAAATAGCATGGGTACGTAGGGAACAGACATAGCAAAATGATAATTTGTTAACAATGTGTCAATGTTGGAAGGGAGGACAAGCCTTCAGAGAGCGAAGGCAACTGTTTTGAGTTTGGCAAACTGAAAGAGCTTAACAAGTTAACAACTAACTCCTGAATTTTACCATCTTGTCCCAGTTCTGAGAAATCTACCAAACAATGACTAGGATGGCCAATATTTACCACTCATAAACCAAAATGCCAGCATAACCAACCAGAAAGTTTAAAATTATAGATATCAACAATTTGGTTCTTCTGTTGCCAATGGTTGTCATATTGTGGAGGTTTAGTTTGACTCTGTGGTACTAAAGCAGGAGACGATGATAACTTGCAAAAGACTCAATATCATATCCTGTAAATGACACATATATCGTATCTTCTGCAGCTATATATCTAAGGGATTTTAATGGAGCACCAGTACGAGTTTCACATTTTATTGTCTCGAGGTGTCAATGCTTCTGACCTAATAAGTCACGAAGCATTATATTTTTCATCCACCCAGTGACAGAAAATCAGAAATGATTAATTTAGCGGAAGTTTCAATGCACCAACTCGTCTTATTCAGAATCCTCCTGCTGTGTAATTGGATTAGTAAAACCTAGTTTCACCTTCTGATAGTAATTGTTTCACAATGGACAAATTAGTTGCATCTAAAAATGCTCGCCTGACCTACTACTAGTACTTCTAATTATTATTGCGTCTGAATGCAATGACGAAGCGGAAAAATTAAGGGATAAAACAAAAGTAAGTGTTCACACTTCACACAGAGACACGAAAGCTAGAAAACGAAGAACCAACAGAAAATTAAATTGGGAACAGTTTCAATAAAGCTAATTGAGAATTGGAGATGATCTTTACATTACATGCATACCTTTCTATACACTTGAGGGAGGAATCCGAAGCACGAGCTTGTAGGATTTCTCTGAAGTTTCTTGGAAGAAGAAGCATAAGAATCAGCAGCATTGACGATTCTCAACGACGAAGCTTCAAGCCTTCGAGCTTGAAGGAAGGAAGATCCACGGAAATTTCTGAAACAGATTTTTGGCGAATTATATTTGGACACGTCATCCTAGTCGAGCTTAGTGATATTTCTACATATAATGGAAGTTATTTTCTTACCAAAAAAAAAGAAGAAGTTATTTTAAAAAAAACTAATCCAAATAAAAGTTATTTGGTTTTTTTTATTAGGTTAATTTTTTTAAAAATAAAAATTAAAAGTTGAATGTGAGGTGGAGGTTGGAGAATGAGGTGGATAGTGAAATGGTAAAAGAAATACATATTTATTGTGAAATTGGATTCGGTGCAATTAGCTTTCGTGCAATTACTTCAAAACACACATTTTTACTTCATTTTTGAAGTAATTTTTGGACCTACACTAATAAGGACCTACCATAAATGAATTAGGGACAAAATTTTTATCAATATTGGCAAATATCATCACTAAATAGCCTTGTGAGACTATTTATCAATATTAATAACAATTTAGTCCCTAATTCCTATAAGACGATGATATTTGCCAATATTGATATTTAGTCCCTAATCCATATAAGACGATGATATTTGCCAGTATTGATAAAAATTTGGTCTCTAATTCATTCATGGTAGGTCCTTATTAGTGTGAGTCTCTATTATTACTTCAAAAATGAAGTAAAAATGTGTGTTTTGAAATAATTGCACCGTAATTGCACGAAAACTAATTGCACCAGTTCCAATTTCATTTATTGTCTACATTAGCAAATTCGGTCAAGTGTTAACAAAAAGGGTAGACATAAACAAAATTGAAAGTTTGGAGTAGGCATGAACCAAAAAAAAATTTGGGAATATGCATGAACATTACAGCAAAGTTTGGGGGCAGAAAGAATACTTTATCCTATAATGATGATCTAGCTAGTAAATTGGGCTCCAAAGTATTGGACCTAGGGGTGTTCATTGGACGATTTTTGACGAAAAATTTGTACACCTATCGATTTAAATTAATAGCGTTGAAACCAAACCGAACTAAGCCAAATATTAATTTTTTTTTATTTATGCTAAATTTGATTTGATTGGCTTCAAAAACGTCGATTTTATTCTATTCTAAACATCTTAATTGGGCTCTTGGATTTTGAGTTATAAAACTCATAAATCTTTTTAATAGATTTAAAATAAATAAATAAATATTTACAAACATCACTCTTATAATTATTGCAGAGAGAGCGCAAGATTAGGATGGCAATCTTACCCGGACTCAACGGGTACCCGGTAAAATTACCCGTTGGACCCGGGTATTGAAAAAATGAGTCTGGGTCCGGGTCTGGGGATTTTAACGGGTAAATTTTTGGGTCCGGGTCCGGGGACGGGTAAGGGGGTATTCACCCCGGTCCCGGACCCGGTGATATAATATATATAAAAATATTTTATATATAAATACTTTTTATATAAATATTTTATATATAAATACTTTTTATATATTATTTATATATATAAATATTAAAAAAAAAATTTACACACTATCTCACACTTACCCAATAGTCCAGTACCCACACGTGTGCCTCACCCTCATCACGATTCACACATATTTCCATTTTACTAAACTCAAACCCAGATTTTTTATTTTAATTTTACTGTGTGTTTGAAGTTTTTTTTAAAAAAAATTGAAAATAATTAAATTTATGATTGTATATTTAATACTTGTGTGTTTGAAGTTTTTTTAAAATTTGAAAATAATTAAATTTATGATTTGTAGAAAAAAGTAATAAATTTTTCGGGTCCGAGGATTAAGTATTCGATGGGTCCGGGGTTGGGTCTCACATTTTATACCTGACCGGGGACGGGTCCGGGTCCGGGGAAAAAATTGAGTACCGGGGCCGGGTCCGGGAATTGCAATATCCTCCCCGTACCCTACCCATTGTCATTCCTACGCAAGATATACGGATAGGATTACATTTTAATATATTCTTCTAATTATTTAAAATAAATTATTATTAATATTAAAAATAATATTAAATAAATGAAAAGATATTCGTTCTGAATTTTTATCTCTAACTAGCCAAGGCTTTTCCTACCATGAAAAGGACAACAAAACTGAATAATCCCAAAAGAAACCATTAATGTAAAATTTAAGGTGGTGTTTGGTATTGCAGTAGTTTTCAATTTTATTTTGGAAAAAAATTGAAAATTTGTTTAGCTAAATGAGTTTTATTTTTAATTTTTGACTTAATATCAAAACATAAAACACTCTATAGGAAACTACAAAATATGATTCAACATTTTATTTCAGTTTTTTTTTTCAACCACCCACCATTACCACGACCACTCACCACCAGCAGCAACCACCACCCACCACCCATCACCACGACCACCCACCACAACCACTCACCACCACCAGCAACGTAAACACTCACCACCACGACCACACCCCACCAGCAACGTAAACACTCACCACCACGACCACACTCCACCAGCAACCACCACCCACCACGACCACTCGCCACCACCACCAACTACCATCCACTACCAACACCACACATCACTTGCCACCACCATCAACCACGTCCACCACCGATCACTAAGACCATTTGCCACCACCACTCACCACTACCAGCAACCATCACCCACCAACACCACGCACTACCACCACGTCCACCACCACCCCCCGCCACCAACCACACTCACCACTACCATTACTATCCACCAACCACCACCATGCACCATGGCTCACTGCCACCACTCACTACCCACCATTCACTACCCGCCACCACCATCACACCCACCACCAACCACCATTATACCACCACTCACCATTCACCACGCACCATCACCCACCATTTGACCCACCACCGCCACCACACCCACCACCACTAACTGCCAACCAACCACCACCTACCATGAATGTGCATGAATCTTCTTGCTCCCAAAACATCCACATAAGTATATTTTTGAAATTTCATAAATATTTATTTTCTGTTATTTTATTAATATAGAAAATTGAAGATATAAAACAAAAAATAAAAAGCAGAACAAAAAAAAAATAGACCACGAATTTTAGTTTTCAAAAACAAAAATCTAAAAAATATCAAACAACCCCTAAAAGAACCATTTTCATCTCCAACTTTCATGGGAAATATATCTTTTACCAACCTTTTTCATATTTTGTTAAGGAGTAAATTACACTGCCCTCTCCTGAGAGATGCTGAAATTACACTACCCTCCCCTCTTGTTTGCAAAATTACACTGCCCTCCCTTGAGAGATCAAAAATCATTACACTTTGATCCAAAACACTATTCTCCTACTAAAAAAAAGGTCTAAAAAGTCAATATAATAAATATTAATGACTAATAAATATTCATGACTAAATTGATCCTCACACAAGATAAAAAATATTTAACGTTATGCTTCATCGAAATTTATAAAACTGAATCTTTACCAAAAAAAATTTATAAAACTGAATTCTAGTACACCTAACAAAATTTTTTTGATATATTTTATTATTATATATATATATATATATATTAAACTTAATTATCGAAAATTAAGTAAAATAATAGATGTTTTATATTACATTACATTATTAATATAAAAATCTATAAACTATTTTAAGTTACAGATTTTTTTTTTAGAATTTTATTTTGTTAACAATAATAATTACTATAAATACTAATAAAATAATAAAAGACAATAAAAAAATGAAACAATGTTATTATAAGAAGTTGAAAAAATTTGATCTTTTAGACTTTTTTTTTATTGGAGAATGGTGTTTTGGATCAAAACGTAATGACTTTTGATCTCTCAAGGGAGGACAGTGTAATTTTGCAAACGAAAGGGGAGGACAATGTAATTTCAACATCTCTCAGAGAAGGGCAGAGTAATTTACTCTTTGTTAAGGCCTTCAATCCTTCATCATTCCTTCTTTAAAGTGTAAGTTATTCTAGAATAACATTAATTTTAATTTTTTTCGTCAAAATTAATTAATACTTATTAACACATATTTTTAAAAATTTTATTTTAATATTACTTATTTTACTTTTAAAATTATAAATTTAATTTATTCCAAATTAAAAAATATATATATTCTATATATAGTTTCCATTGAGGCAGGCTAATTAAACTTAATTATATATTGAATACTAAAAGTTATATAGGGAGGTTATAATTAAGATCTTAGAAAGTGTATTTAAAAAAAATTACCCTATTTCAAAAGCCATTGCAATCTGCTTAGTCAGCCTTTCTTGTGTGATGTGTCTATAAGAAATTTTTGGTTTGTAGAATTGGATGAAGAAATGGAAATCGGAATTAGGTGAAGTTTGAAAAGTTAATTTTGTCCTTTATTTTAAAATAAATTTACTCTTCATTTAAAGATTATTAATATTTAAAAGGAAGAACAAAATTAACTTTTCACACTTTAGATTCTCATTCTCTCACTCCAATTCTTCAAACCAAACATCTTCTTAAATGAAACAAATGAAAGGGTGTTTCAAGAAGAAGAGTTTAGAAAGGAGATTGAAGCCAAGTTTTTAGGAGTTGGTGACCAATCATTTCACCCAACCCTACTGTCACACTCATCCAAACTACTACTCTTCTCCTTGCAGCATAATGCCTAGAAGCTTTCTTGTCTCCTTTTAATTTGCATTGTAATCAAGTTTGGTTTTTACTAACTAAAATTTTCTTAAATTAATTGATAAATTATTTCATATTTTAAAAGTTGTGAAAAATTAATATTTTTTAATATCTTAAAGCGTTATAATTAAATCAATTAAAATAACCAATTGATCTTGCAAAACCCATAAAGTTTCAAAACTTTTAATTATTTTATTTTTTTCGCAAGTATCGTTTTATATTGGAGTTGATTCTATTTTGAGATACTATCGAGTCTCTTTTAATAAAAATTTGAATTTAAATTCATCATATTATGAAAGACTAATCATTTTCACCAGATTTAAACCCTGTTGGTCAAGGCTTCTATATTAAGTGACCTAAATCATCAAAATGATATATAAATGATAAAAGATTCCTATTTTGATCAATATTTCTTGTACGAATTTAACATTCAAAATTGAAGAAAAAAAAAAGGGGGGGGATTTATTCCAAGTTCACCTTCCAGAAGTAGTGATGAGTTATGAGGTGGATGATATTCTACACAATTATATTATATCATTTTTCAATGATAAAATATTGTGTGGTTGAAACAAAATTAGGGTCCTATATATATATCTCAACATCAAGTACCAATGAATTAAAATATAAAATATAGTTAAAATTAGAAATAAAAATGTGTAATGAGTAGTTTGTGTGGTATTATATATGAATATGATTAATGAATGAATGTTATGTGGAATGTCAGCATCAAGGGGTTTTGAAATGCAATAGAATGCATGGAGTTTGGTTGTTTGCATTGCATGAGGAGTAGCTATAAACCCAACATGTGAGGAAAAGAGACAAAGTAAGTGTGGTGTAGGTATTATGAGAGTAATATTGGCATTTTTAGGCAAGAGAGAGAGAGAGAGAGAGAGAGAGAGAGAAGAAGCTAACACTTAATTGCTTAGCCCGTGAACCTCATCACATCTAGATCTCATGTCACCACATATATAGCTAGCTATGGCGAAGCTGCTGGTGGTGGTAGTGGAAGTGGTGGCATGTCATTTTTAGACTTAAACATCATCTCTCAATATTGGATCTATATGTGTGTATTATCTATTATGTATCATATATATGTGTGACCCCACGTCTTATTATACAGTTATACTCCATATATTCATGTCTTTTCTATAATAATTATCATATTTAATCATGCATATATATATATATATATTTAATTAAGGTCTCAGTTTGGTATACTTGCTACAGGGAAGCTAAGAGGGAATTTCAGACAGAAGCATGTTTGGTATGGTTTGATGAGGTGAGCTTCAGCTTCCTTGTGAAGAGAGAAGCTTCCTTAGCTTCCCTTATGATAGGGAGGGAAGTGTTGGGCCCCGCACAAAAAATATAAGGAAAAGAGAAAGAAAAGCACACAAAAATTTTAATGTGGTTCGGTGACTCAAGACCTACTACCACGACCCCAACTAGAACAAACTTTACTACTTGTAATTTTTGAACGGAAAAATTACAAACCCTCCTCAATACATAAAAATACCCAAAACCCAATACACCCAATGGTTATAGGCTAGTATTCTTATGTGTGTTGAAACCTATATAACTCACACCTATTTATATAAGCTCCTCACCCACTCACTCCATACACCCCACCATTCCAATGTGGGACTTTGAATTACACACACAACAAATCCTCTCTTAATCCAAAGTCCTACGTTATTTCTCTCTATAAAAAAAACTAAACTCTCCTATTAATTTTTTGACTTTTTCTGCTTCTGCAACGATCCTCCTTTGCTGCAGAATCCTCTAACATCCTCAGATTAACTCATCTTCATAAGAAACCACATTAGTAGAAAAAGTTCCCTTTGATCTGCCTCTTTTCTCCTTCATGCTCTGCAAGTCCTCCTTGAAGTCTGGACATCTCATTTGCATGTGACCTAACTGTCCACAGTAATGGCACTCAACAGTACTCATGTCTCTCGATCGAGAATTTCTTCCAAGTTGATCACCCTTCTTCTTCCTGTCACTATCCACTACTAGTATATGACTGTCCCTGAAAGACTCTTCACCACCCATCATCCTCTGACTCTCCTTCAAGGTACTCATCACTTCTTCTAGATTCAGTGTGCTCTTTCCTGCTAGCATTGACTGGACTAGAGGCTTGAAGGATTTTGGTAGTGAAGCCAAGAGAAGCAGCGCTTACTCTTCATCCTTAATAGTCTCCCCTGCATTAAACAGTCTTAGATACCATCTCATTAAATTTGTTAATTGATCAGTCACATTACCTCCCTCTTCCATCTTCAATGAGTACAAATCCATTTTCATCATCAATCGATTTGTCAATGTCTTCGACGCAAACTTGCTCTCCAACGTGTCCCACAACTTCTTCGGTGATGTCTCCTTCAGCACAGTCACTTTTATCTGTGGGGCTAGTGCCAATCGAATTGTACTAACAGTCTTTTTCTGAATTGTACTCCATTCCGACTCTTTCATTTCACTCGGTTTCTCATCTTGCAATGCTAAGTCAAGACCCTGCTGGACCAAATAATCTTGAATCGTGCATTGCCACAGTGTAAAATCTGTTCTCCCATCAAACAACGGAACTTCAAACTTCAAGGTGTTCATTGTATTTAACCCAACTCTTGGCTAAATATTTCCATTCACACAGCCAACCAACCAGCACCACAAACAGTCCAAATTCAAAAGAAAATCTTACTTGAAAAAAAAATAGAAAAAAAGCCAAAACCAACCTCTCTCCAAATTGCTGACTGGATGATGACAACTCCTTCCTCTTGCTCTTTCTCCCTTCTTCCTCCCTAGGCCAGAACCAGGCTCTGATACCACTTGTTGGGCCCCGCACAAAAAAATATAAGGAAAAGAGAAAGAAAAGCACACAAAAATTTTAATGTGGTTCGGTGCCTCAAGACCTACTACCACAACCCCAACTAAACAAACTTTACTACTTGTAATTTTTGAACGGAAAAATTACAAACCCTCCTCAATACATAAAAATACCCAAAACCCAATACACCCAATGGTTATAGGCTAGTATTCTTATGTATGTTGAAACCTATATAACTCACACCTATTTATATAAGCTCCTCACCCACTCGCTCCATACACCCCACCAATGTGGGACTTTGAATTACACACACAACAGGAAGGTGAGGTTTAAAGACCAAAATGCCCTTAAAAAAATTGTGACTTTTAAAAAAGTAAGGGCAAAAAAGGTTTTTCATACTTTTATCTTCTATTTCTTTATCTTCTTCCCACCATACCAAACAATATTACTTTTACACTCCACTCCCATTTCGATCTCTGCATACCAAACATATTTTTTATCACTTACTTCCACTTCTCGGTTCCTACTAAAACACTCACCAGATACCAAACGCCACCTAAAGGTGTGTTTGATCATGGAAATGACTTATCCATCCTTAACCAACTGTTAAAGGTTATTCGATCCTTAACCTTGGGGTATATAAAACAATTTTAAATTCTTAGATCAACTGTTTCATCTTTTAAAGTATACCTATAAGTCAGCTTCTATGGATATGCATGTTTTGGTTAGTGCTCGATAGTGAATACCTAATTTTTTTTATATATATATATATGCCTTGGCTAGTGCCTACCTTTAGCAGCTTCAAATTATATATCAGACTTTAGAGTTCATCAATTTGTAGCTATAGGATATCAGATTTTCTGGATGCTATAATTTTTTTATTATGCGTAAGTTAGTTAATTAATTAATAATATACCTCTAAAAGATTATTTCTCGTTCCCCTTAGGCAAAATTTGATCCATGCATTAGTAAATAATAATTTATCTATCATATAAATATATGGCAGTGACACCCAAGTTTTAAATTGCGGTCGTGGTTGCGGGTATTGCGGCCATTGCGACCGTGAATTATTTAAAAGATCAATTTATATATATTATAACATTAAATACATCAAATATATATTATTCTCTTCTAATTTTTTTATGGACATACACTCATTCTACATCCACATCTCAACTTCTTAAACGGTACAAACTCATACAATTAATAGCATTTCTATATAAAACTGCATCACACCGCAAGTAGTTACGGCAAGTGCCGCAACAGTAATATTACGATCGGAAGGTGCATTGCGGACCACAATTTAAAACCTCTCTTGTTCCCCTTAATTAGGCTAATTTTGGTTGGCTTAAGTACTTCTCATCATTTTTTTTTCCTAAGCCTATGTATTGCACGCTCTCTCAACGTGAGCCTGATTAGAAGCTTAATTAATTAATTATGTTTATGATATATTAATTATTTCTATTGACAATTTGACACTATTCTGTAGACCCTTGATTAATTTCAACTTGTATATATACGTAATTAATTAACCAGAATTAACTACTAATATTCCTTGTTTTTTAAACTCTCTCTCTATCTCTTACTCACCACTCACGAGCATGGATATACTCACAGACACCATGCCATTGTACTGTGCAGGCTCATTATTATTCTTCTCTCAAGGCACTCAATTTTTATGGCTACACTAAGTCTATAATTCTATATAGTACAATGGATTTATCTAAAACATCACAAATTTTAAGATTTCTCTTGATTCGTCAATAAAATATTTCATGTCTTAAAATTTATAAAACTCTTTTTAAAAAATAAATTTCAATATTTGAAAACTCAATTTACCAATTAGGTAAAACCATAACATGTGCCTTAAGAGTACATGTTAGAAGGACCATAGTACAAAACCCTAGACAGGCGGTGGAAACTACCAAGCTGGAGTACGGTAAGGGCAGAGCGAATTTCCGGTGGAGCGATGAAATGCGTAGAGATCGAAAAGAACACCAACGGCGAAAGCACTCTGCTGGGCCATACAATGATGCAAAAAAAAAAAATTGGGTTGCCCGCCCGATTTTTAAAGTATTGTCTCGATTAATTCGGACTCGACCCGCGTTACGCACCTGGCTATAGCGGAAGAGTCTCTCAACAGAGATAATTGTATTCAAAAAGTCTCAAATGTAAGACCTTGCTTAAACGATATCAAACCACTTACCACTTGAATCAACTCTAATTGGATTGAGATGAAATTCTTACGGTTGGATGCCTTGGTAAGAATTGAATCTCAAGTTATTCTTTTATTGTGTATATGTACACTATGTGTACACAACAATTGCTCCAAAGCACTATGCGTCTCCCAATTAAGAAAGAAAGAACTAGGGTTTTTCAAAGTACACTATATACATACAAAGTGAATGAAAGGAAAATATGGAATAATGGGAAAGGAGAAAAGGGCTAGTCACGAGATAGAGTTCCAAAAGTTGCACTGTTTATATTATGATGATTATTATTATTTTTATGAGAATATTATTATGTGCCATATACAGGATTATTATTATTATTATCATTATTATTATTATTAATTCATTTTGTCTGATATCGGATGGTTGCATATATAATCATTTTTTCACTATTATCCTAATTCCTGTATATGGTACCGGAGATATATATAATAATTCGGACAAAAAGGAAATATTACAGAACAAATTTTTCAATAAAAATTCTTTAAATTATTGACTACATAAAAAGAGGAAGGAATGAAAAGGACAAATAAATTTTGATATTTATAAATGCTCCCCCTTCCTCTCTTTTTTTTTTTTGTTTTTGTGCCTATTTTATAATCCCTTAATTGTGTTGTGAATGACTGAATGTGATTATTCATGCACAAATAGGACGGATAAAGTAATTTTAGTACTCCAATAATACTAAAAAAAATTAAATGCTGGGATTCATATTTTGATAAATAAAGAATTTATATATATAATTTAACATCCAACTTAATCATAATTTATTTATAACTAAAATGTATGACTTTACTAAAAAAATACATTACTTTTAAAAATATGAAAAGCAATAATATTAAATCTTTTAATACTAGCTATAATTTTATTCCAGAGAGACCTAATTCAACTTTTTTATGTTACCAAAGCCAAATCCAATTTAAATTCCCAATGGAAGCCATACTTTTCCCATATTAAGAGAATATTAAGCAAGCAAATTGATATTTACCATGAATAAATTTGGGACTAACTTTTTATTTCTTAATAAAGGGTAGTCCCTAAATCATTCATGGTAAGTATCGATTTATGTGAAAATTTTAATTTCTTTATGTTTATATATTTCTCATTCTTTAAAAATATTTATAACTTATGAAATTTAAATAAAAAAGTAAAGAAAACAATAAAAAAAACAGTATAATTAATGCACAGAAGAACCAAGTACGTCTAAATTCGTTCTCATATTCAAGGTATGTATGCATCTTTGATTATGACTGGAGTATATATTTTCAACCTACATATGCATATATAAGATTAAATATATGTTAAATTATTAATTAATAAAAAGAAACATTTTTAAATTTCAGGATAAACGTACGAATTGAATTACTATTTGTAATAGTCAAATTAAATAGTTAATAGTTAATACTAGCTATAGCTAGTACAGTTCGAAACTTCTAAATTCATATATATCCAGGCATATGTGTGTATATCTCAAATCTCAATACTAGTACTGATAATTAAATGTTAATTATCTCATTGTTTAATCAATGAAAATCATAGCATTCCATTTCTTCCAAAATAACAATATGCTTTCAAACTCTTAATCATTACGTTAGTCAATTAATTAAGCAAAAAGGCAAGCACGTGCAGCATGATTATTCTTCAAATAATTGCTTTTTTTTTCCTGATCTCTCCATCTGTAACAAATTAATTAATTAATAATTAAACAAAACTGCGGAATTAAGAAGATTCCTCTTAATAATTACCATCAACGAGTTAATAGTGAGTAGCACAATTTGTTGTGGGCGGCTTATAAGTTGTTTTAAACTATTCAATCATAGAAATCAACTAAATTAAGTTTTACTAATTATTAAGGTGTTAGTTTTTCTTTTCAGAAACTTAAATATTTACCGTCGATGGTAACTAATTAATTTATCCGGTGGCTTGTAAACATCTTAAAAGATACTAGTTAGAACATATTGACCCGAAGACGTAGAACTACTTCATACTCAAAATCAGAGATCGGGTCATTTCTACTAAACCATTTCCAAGTCACTAATATTGAACTATATGATAAGTTCATTGTATAAAGTCTTCAATTAAAATTGAAAGAAAAAATATTACTTTGTTTTTATTTTTGGTGACTAAAAGAGAGCAAACAAGAGCAAAGACAAAAACACAACTAGTCCCTAAGGAAAGCAACAGACAAAGCATCCGCCAGCAAACTCAGAGAAGCTTCACGCGGCGGTTCCTCCCAAATGCAAAGGCCGGTATCATGGCGAGAACCCATCTTAGCCAAAGTATCAGCACACTGGTTCGCCTCACGCAACACATGAGAAATCTTGAAGCTCGGGTGAACTACTAGTAAAGAGTTTATTATAGATCTAAAGCCTAATTTAAACGGAAAGAGTTTATTAAAATGAGGCTAATGGATGAATGATCAATTGTGATTTTTCATTTAAATTATAAGAATATTAATTAATGCAATTAGAACTAAATATTCAGAGTCAGAATTAATGCAATTTAAAAAATGAAAGAGATGGAATAAGTCATGACATTAGGGTACTACGTGACATTAAATATGAAATCAATGTGGATTCAAACCTTGATTTATTACTTTCGCGAACAATTATTCTTTTCTATTAGATTCATCAAACGCATATGTTGGAACCAACAAGAGGTTGGCCTAATTAGTAGTTACGGCTCTGTATATATATATCACTTAAGTAAGGTTTTGAGTTCGAGATCTTGTGAATGTATTTATCTTCGTTGAAAGACTCTCTGATCATAATCAGATATGCGACGCAAATCGATTTCAGACTAATCAGGACACTGCTTTGGAAACTGAGCTAAAAAAACGCTTATGTTGGAGTGAAAACAATGATTTGTTCTCTTGTGTGGTGTGGGATTGTTTTGTTATGATGATTAGAGAGGAGAGAACGCACGTGAATAGAGGTAGGTACGTGATAATTATTTACCTTCTCACTGTTTGGATTCATGCACTATATAGAAATTGCAAATTGTCTATATATATATACATCTATAAATTTGTTTTTGAGTTGCCATTTCCTTTAATCTTAGTTTGTTTTACCTAGGGATCATGGCACTTTAATATATTATTAATCGAATAATATATAGTAGTGTTTGAAGAAGAAACAATATATATATATATCACGTAAATATATATATCTTGCATGCTTAATTATAAAATTATATACATACTTATGGGTGGTCCCTCCCAGCTCACTAGCTAACCAGAACAAAAATTTTATGTTACATTTACTGGCTGCTAAATGTAGTGTCTGTGTGCTGACATATATTTTAAGCTAGTACAAATCTTTCAATACCATTAAATTTAATGCAACTTGGGTCACGTTGGACCATTCCATATATATATATATATATATATAATCTTTATTTATGTGGTAAATTGAGGTTATCAAACTTTGTTAATCGCAAAACTAATTCATCTTAAAAAAGATTATGGTACTATATATGATAAGATTATGGAACTATCAAATAAATTAAAGATGAGACAGTGGTAGTGTATATGTCAATATGGCATTTTCTCACCAAATGGCCGATAAAAGTTACCTCTAAATTCTAATATGCGTGCTCATATATAGGAGAAGATATATATATATATATATATATGAAAGAAAATAAATAATTATATATTATATTAATTGTGGTTGTGAGATGAGGTCACGTGGAGAGGGAAAGGGAGAAAGTTGCAAAGTGCACACAGTGAGTGAAGATTGAAGAATGTCTATTAAGAGTAAATATAGTACACAGTGTGACTGTGTAGTTTATTTATGAATTAGGAATTAGGAATATTGGTGTGGGGGAAAAGGCAAAACGCGTAGAAGGAATCTACTGCACGTGATAGGAGAGGAAGCATTATATTCCAGATTTTGTCGTAAGAAAAGGGATTGATATTTAACATGACAAATATGATATAATTAGTAACAATCAAGTGTTATTATAAGATTTCACTTTCTTGCAAAGGTTCGTAGATCATATTTAATTGATTTGAGAATGAAACTAAAACCATGCATGTGAAGGTTTATAAGAAATTGGTGTTAAAAGGCCTAACTCATCCCAAATAACTCTCAAGGGGAGAGGATTACGTTAGTCTATATATACAGCTTATCAGTCCTTTAACTAAGCAATGTGGAACTTCAACACGCCCCCCTCACGCCTGACATAGGAGCTTGAAACCAACGGGTTATCTTCAATCTTCAGGACAGCACATAGTAAGGTTCATCCATCCACACATATTTAGGCCCGCTTTGATATCATTCTAACTCATTCTAAAAGAACTCTCAAAGAAAAAAAATTACCTTAACTTATGTATATAGCTTATGAATTATTTAACTAAGCTGAACTTCAAACAATTGGTTTATATATATTGATTATGTGTATGATATATGAATTAGGGATGATGAGCTAGCATCGAAAACAGCGAGAGGAAGCGTCAAAGGTTGTTTAGCTGTCAATCCCTCCAAACTCTTCTCACGGGGCTTCTTTTCTCTTTTTACTAAACTATCCCTCTCCCTTCCTTCCTTCCTTCACATTTTGTCTCTTCTAGTTCTAAGCATATATATATATATATATATATATATATATATATATAAATTTATACACAGAGAGGTAAAGTATTTTTTGGCCCCTAAAATACTGTTCAAAATATTATTTCGTTTTCGAATGAATTTATAACTTTGTCAACTATTTAATTTTCTGGACGTAACCCGTTAGATAATCGAGTGACATGACTGATAACTGTTAATTAACATGACAACATTAATAATGATTATGTGGGTCTCGCTGTTGACGTAGGAGAGGGTCTTATCGTGAGGACGAGCTAGGCATGATGTGATCGTCATAGCTGTACATAAAGCGAAGCTTGGCTCTGAGAACAGGAAGAAGAGGATCATCGACTCAGTTTTTGACAATGTGGGAGGAGGAGTCCGGCCACATCAGCAGGTAATGGCCACGTCACTTAATTATCTAATAGATAACGTTCACGAGACTAAATAACTGACATAATTACAAATTCGATGATTAAATAATATTTTTTGATATTAACGTAGTACTAACGTGAGAATTGTTTTGGTATTTAATTATACATCACAATTATTTACCCTGAGGTTCCTCATACATATCCACATAAAAGTACTAATACTAACTAGAAGTGACTTAATTGTATTCATTCGATATTAATTATTAGATGGTGGTGTATCTTAAAATTGAAAAATGGTGAGGTCAGATTGGTAATTGAGTATAGTGAGAAGCATATGTGGGGGAGAGGAAGATAGTGGTGAAGGAAACAAACAAGGGATCACATAATTCTTTAGCAAGCTGACGCTCTCTTTATAAGGAAAGCCCTCAGTAGTCATACCCTTCATCAATTGCAAAACACAAATAATGACTCTATGAGAGAATTAATGAAGAGGTGTCATATAGCTTAGCTAGAGAAAACCAAACACACAAAAACAAGAAGAAGAAGAAAGAAGAAAGAAGAAAGAAGAAGAAGAAGTATACATACATATATATGGCTTCTAGGGGGCGAAAGAAAACTGCTCTTCAACACAAGTTGCATCAGCTTCGATCTGTCACTAATTCTAGTGCCGTAATTCACTCTTTAATTATTGCTTATGCTTGGATTGATAGATAGATTAGATAGAGAAAGAATGAAGAAATTAATATAAGAGAATTGAATTAGTGTTTAATTTGATTTTATTTTATTCTCCTCCTCCTTTTTGTTCTGCATGCCCAATTAATTTGTAATGAAAATTTTCAATACTTTATAATATTTTTGGGCATATATATATATATATGTATGTATGTGCAGGTGAATAAGGCCTCAATTATTGTGGATGCTTACAAATATATAGAGGATTTGAAGCAAAAAGTGGAGGGACTCAACGCTGAACTTGGAAGCACTACTACTACTGAATCATCATCCTCCCAGAATCATCATGAATTACCTATGGTATACTTACATATTGATCTTAATAATTAGCTAGATTAATTGTTAAATTTATGAATTTTGAATATATTATTAATGGCAGGTAAGAGTGGAAACCCTAGAAAGGGGTTTCCTGATAAATGTATTCTCGGAAAGGAATTGCCCAGGAATGCTTGTGTCAATACTTGAAGCCTTTGAAGAGCTGGGACTTGATGTGCTTGATGCTAGGGTTTCTTGTGAAGATGCCTTTCAGCTACAAGCTGTTGGAGGAGAAGTAAGCCTACAATTAATTAATTTTTTAATTTACCTGCCAGATTCTTAATTAATTAATTAGAAGCCTGGTCTAGCTACCCACTTCATCAAAATTATTAATTATAGTTAACTGATTAGTTCTGATTAATTAATTAAGTATACTTATAATAACCAATTCACGTGTGGGTTGTACAATTTTGGAATGAGCCACAAATCTAAAATTTCTGCTTCAAAATACTGACATATATATATATATATATATATATATATATATGTGTGTGTGTGTGTAGGTGGCTCCCATACATAGATACATATATCCCCATTTTGGGTATAGTTGCATGGGAACCAGCCAACAAAACAAACAACTTCAGTACTACTTCATATATAGTGCATATCTGCATATACACACACATATATACAAAATCTTCATATATATATATATATATAGTTAATTGATTTTAACTCTATATTATTTGAAAAAAAAAATGTTAAAATGAATTTTGCAGAGTGAAGAGAGTATAGATGCACAAGTGGTGAAGCAAGCAGTGCTGCAAGCAATCAAGAACATGGATGATCAGTAATTAATCAAATTAATTGTGCTGTTTGAGAAAGAAATGAAAAAAGATTTTAATTACTACTGTATCCTTGTGTCATGTTTTTTAAGTGTACAAGTTGCATGTCCATGAAGGAATTTAAGGGTGATCATATATATAATTAATTTGTCTAAACCTAAACTATGCCTCTTTATTTAGTGGTTTCTAAGAATACTTATCAAGGTTAATCTCTCTCTCTCTCTCTCTCTCTCTCTCTCTCTCTCTCTCTCTCTCTCTCTCTCTCTCTCTCTCTCTCTCTCTCTCTCTCTCTCTCTCTCTCTCTCTCTCTCTCTCTCTCTCTCTCTCTCTCTCTCTCTCTCTCTCTCTCTCGTTAATAACCATAATATAATAATTAATAATATTATATAGATGGTAAAACATGTATAATTAAAAAGGTATATGTAAATATAACTTTTATAAGGGTAAAGTACCCTTGCCGCCCTCAAACTTTACTGCAATGTTCATTCCTGCTCCCAAACTTTTTTTTGGTTCATGCCTACCCCCAAACTTTCAATTTTGTTCATGCCTGCCCTTTTTGCTAACACAGTTAACTTGCTTGACGAAATTTGCTGACGTGGACTATGAATGTGTATTTCTTTTGCCACCTCATTTTACATCTCATATTTAACTTTTTACTTTTATTTTAAAAAAAAAAATCAAACTTTTATCCTAAAATATTTTTTTCATTTAGATTAGTCCACGGCATAGTCCACGTCAGCAAATTCCGTCAAACAAGTTAATGGTGTTAGTAAAAAGGGCAGGCATGAACAAAATTGAAAGTTTGGAGGTAGACATAGACCAAAAAAAAATTTGGGGACAGAAATGAACGTTCTAGTAAAGTTTGGGGACAACAAGAATACTTTACCCTTTTTATAATAGTTTAGACTTTAGAGTTTAGACCTTTCAATATATGTAAAAAATCTCGATATATATATATTACTATACTTGTATATTCCAATATACTTATATACTCGCAATTAATTTGATAAACCAATGGAGGAAACATAATATATTCAGGATTGTGTTATAGAAAATTCAAACTTTTTTAAACTCTTATTGGTCAATTATTATATTTTTTAAAAAAAAAATACATCACATTATTATTTCTCTATCCAACAAAATAAAAAGAAAAAGACGAGGAACTCGTTCTCTCCACATCCAAATCTATATATATACACACACATGGAAGCATAAAAGTCAAAACTCATCCGCATATGGCAGAAACACTACTTTACTAATATTATGCACATATGACGACGAAATTATATATATATATATATATATATATCTATATCTATAAGTAAAGCTATGAAAGTTTAAGAAAAAAATGAGCTTAATATAATGAGAAAAAGGAAATGTAAGCTATGTTTGGTACTATAAAATTTGAATTGGTGAGTAATTCCGTTAAAATGTGTGTATATAAATGGAATTCCATGATAAATTCCATTGGATGGAAATATTCCCGCACTTGATGGAAAACCCGTTCCTTTGTAGTAGCTATATATGGAGGATCCAATCCCCATATAATATATTATTTTGGATAAAATTGTCCTTACACATCTATTATATTGTGTCATTCCCAATTAAACTACCGTTGTTGTCGTCTCCACCACTTTATCAAATAGGGCATATTTATATCCGGTGAGTGTTTAGTAGGAAGTGAAAGTAAAAGATTTATGTGTGTTTGGTATGTAGGGAAAGTAAAATAAAAATAAGAATAAAATTGTTTGATATGATAGGAATGAGATATGGAGGTGGAAGTTAAAAAGTATAAAAGACTATTTTACCCTCTAAGATGATACCCTCACATGGGAAGGGAATGACAAAATAGTACTTTCAGGTCTACTTCCTTCCCTCAACCTCACATTCCCTCTAAATTTAGAGGGAAGCAACTAGCACTGTCAAAACGGGCCCGAGCCTGCGGGCTAGCCCAGCCCGCCCGCTAAATGGGCGGGCTTGGACTTTTAAAAATATGCCCGTTTAAAAACGGGCCTAAACGGGCTAGCCCGCGGGCCGGCCCGTTAAAAAATTAAAAAAAAATGAAAAATAATAGTTATTTGTTTAAAATATGTATAAATATATATATTTTATGTAATTTTATGTGTTAAATAATAATTTTATTCTAATAATGTGTATAAATAATTTAAATAATAATTAAAATTAATAAAATATTAATTTAAAATAATAAAAATACTAATTTTTAAATAAATATATAATTTTACAATTATTTTTAAAAAAATATAAAAAGTGGGGGTAACATTTAAACCAACCACTGGGTCATTTATCTCTTTTTGATTTATTAATGTAAAACATTATATATATATATAAAAAAAATAAATTAGTTAGAAATTTTTTTCCCTAGCTAATTTCCTTAACTAAATCAGTATTTTCTTTTAGTGGTACGTATATCAATAACACATATTAGTAATAAGCCAATGCTATGCTTCAGGCTCCAAGATACCTACTTGCAAGGGAATATATATAAGGTGCGTGCCACAACTCGGTCGCCCAAGGTAGTGATCGCTTGCCCAAAATATATAACAACAATAATCTAGAGTTCAATGATGTTTTTGAGAATCATTGGGGGTATTTATGCTGTTTAAGCAAGAGTATTTTAGGTCATTTGTACATGATAGTAACTCGAGCAACGTTGACATAACGATTGTACAAAATGTGTTAGCTGTGAAACAAGGCAATGATTGATTTGCAACAACGTTAAGAGCGGACGAAGGAGCTCAATCGATTGTATACTGTATTAAATTGTTTACCGCAGATTTTATTTATCATGCGATAAGATACATCTTACAAAAACCCTTTTTTATTAGAAATTGTTATCCCTTTTTTTCTTGATTGCTTATTTCTAATTAATTATATTCAATTCAACAGCCATAACTATTAATGGATGTGCCACAGTTTAGTAATATTAGTAATTACCATAATTGAATCTTTCTTGCTTGTATCCAAAGAATGTGAATAGTATTTAGCGTTTGTTTGGAGCAAAGCAATCATAACACATTATAAAATATCAAAATAATTAATATGAAACTAAAGTAATTCCCCCGGCCAAGACCTTCAAATTAGATAATATCAAAATAATTAATTTGATCATGTACGTACAGATGTATATTATTTTGTTTTTGTGATCACGTACGGTACAATATCATTTATAGGGTTATAAATTGCAATAATCAACAATAACTTTTACTATATATATATTTTTAAGATCGTCCACTTTAATTTGCTGATCTAGCGGCATGAGAGCATTGTTAAAAAAAATTTAATGAATGAGAAAATTTGTAAAATTATTTTTTTTAATATTTCATTAAATTTTAAATAATAAATTTTCTTTCAATTAAATTAAAAAAATCATAAATACTTGTCAAATAAACTTATAATTTTAACCCGTGATATAACTATTACCCTTTTTATCATAAATTTTCACGAATAATAATATTGTTAATTATTAATTACAATGATAAAGAAATAGTTTTTTTTATATTAATTAAATTCTTGCAGCTTTTTCACAAAAGTCAAAATGGCACATTCTCAGAGTCATATATTGTTTTGTAGCAATCATAGACTCTTCTCATAATTTCAATTATAGAATAACATATATAAATACATATTTTACTCTCTCTTTTTTTTATGGAAAAATACATATTTTACTTGATGTAAGAGGCATGCAGTGCCAGATTAATTAAAATCATTCAGAGAAAAAGAAATTCAGCTTTAAAATAATACACCCAATTAATTAACGATAATGAAAAAAATGGTGAAAGAAATTTTAGGAAAACTACATATAATTAATATCTTAAACTATAATCTAATTATAATATATAATTTAGTAAACAATTTTAAAATATAATATTTATATTAATTCCCTTAGCTTGAGTCATTCAACAAAGTGATAATATTCAGTTAAGATTAAGTCTAAAATTGTCACATAATTAACTCAGGGGAAATTTGAAATTAATTATAATATTCATATTCATATTCACTGATATATTTAACATTTTCATCTTGTATAATAGCCTAGTCTAGAGAAGTGAAGTTTTACATTTTTATAATTTGCATAATATAATTAGTTAATATTATTAAGCTATAATTCAAGAGTTTATCCATGATTATCCTGAAAATTAAATTAGGAACAGACCACTGCTGTGTGACTAACGTAAGTAAAAATTAAGGCTAGTAGAGGAGCTTAATACAAAATTGTTGAATATATCTTGTGTTGGCTAAACCAATCATTTAATTTGTTGAAAATTACAAAATATTATTGTTTGATTTGTTTGAAAATAATGAAGCACGTGACCCTTGTACAGTTGTTCTTAATTAGGCATGACAAAAAAAATAGTTCCATTGAGAAAAAATAAATTAGCAAGTTTACCAAATATATTTTTTAAAATTAAAAAGATGAAAATATAATAATTTAACCAAGATTATCTAAGTCCACGGAAATTTGGGCTCCATTTTCCATTCTTTGGGTTCTATATATATATATGCTTTGGAGGAGGTCCGTTTCATTTGAAGCCCACCACAATTTTGTGAATTTCCAAAAGAAACAAAATTAAATACAAAGGCCTTACGGCCCGGCCCATACTACAAAGGAGTAAGGTTCCGAATTTCCGTTTTAAAAAAAAAACCTCTTTGTCTTTTTCTTAATTAAAACTTGAGTAAAAACTAAATTGTATGGTTGTGTTCAAGATTGTCAAAATCGCGATTTAAATCGTAAAATTGTACGATTTTATGATTCTACCTACTAAAATCGAGTTGAATCGTAGGTAAAATCGTGCTGGAGTAAAATCGCGGTGGAATCGGGTAGAATCGGGTGGAATCGGGTGAAATCGGTGGAATCAACGATTTTACCTCCGATTTTACGATTTTACCTCAGCCCCAAAAAAAAAAGCCTGTTTGATCTTAAAAAAATAATCTACAGTCCATGCCCCAGCCCGATCACAAACCCTACCCATTTTTTGATGTCATTACCATAACAATTGGATGTCATTACGTCAAAGTATCAGCTTTTTGCCCTTTGGGAATTCCACTCTAGACGTTACTATTGTTGCTCAAGTATATTAATTACTTACATTATACTACTAATTTAATTTATTCATTCTACAATAAATGAATTGTTTTAAGTTTTAACTAACATGCATATATATATGTTGCAAATGAACAAGGAGTATTACATGGCGGCATCACTATATTTCATATTTAATTTTGTATGTGATTTACTATATTAATTAAGTACTTATGTTATATATATATAAAACATAAAAAATTCTTATGATTTTATCATAGGTAAAATCTTACGATTCTACGATACGATTTTACACCCCCCTCTACAATTTTACTTAAAATCTAGACTTTAACAACCTTGGTTGTGTTTGGTATAAAATAATTCATTTGATAAAATAGGAAGTTGATTAGAATTCTATTGCTTTGTGTGTTTGGTTAGTCTACAGAATCCCATTTTTTGAGTCTTTCGAATTACATTATACTTTAAATGGTAGAATGTGTATTTCAAATTTGGACAATTCAATAAAATTACATTTTTATTGACAATTGTTCTTCCCTAACCATCAACCACCACTTGGATAGGAAAAATAAATGATTCATGAATTTATTATCTTAAACATAATAAAAATTCAACAAGAATAATTTTACAAATTATTTCATGAAAAATATTCTTAACTAGTGTGCTAAGATTAGCAAGACTTAGTAACAAATCATATGTCAGTCAATGATTTAAAACTTTTTTTAAAAAAAAAGTGAACCCTTATTAGGTAAATTCTTATTTTATTTAATGACACATATTAAAATTTTATTTGATTTATTAATAAAGTATTTATTAACTTAAAAATTTTTAAAATATCAATATTATAAATTTTTTTTAATTTTGAAAAATTTATTGGTGTATCAAATAAAACTTTGAAATGTGTCCTTATTTATTCCTTTATTGAATTTGTGGAACAGTGACAATTATTCGAAGGTGACAAGTGGCAAACGTTATAAATTGGAGGGCCAACTAACCATGGCGTGGTTCACAGTGCAGTCACGTCGCATCGAAATAATCTGTAAATTGTCATTTTCGTAGTCAATGGCTTACTCTTTATATTGGATTTATCTTGAATTAATATTTTTTTAAATTTTAAAATTGAGTAATGTTACAGAGTTATCAATAACTCAAATTTACTATCTATTAGTTTTTTGAATCTGTCTGTAGATCTGTGCTAAAATATTTTTTCTTTTTGAAATATAAGATGATACAGATCTTAAGGCAGATCCAACGGCTTGCAACTGGTGAACTTGAGCTCTTAATATCTCGAAATACTCATGCTTTAAAATTTAAAACAGATCCAATGACTGAACAATAATGAACCAAAACTCACCAATCATCATAACTCTAAAGTATTATCCATAGGAAAAAAACTTATATGATGTTACTTACATGCTTTTCCTAAGGTTAATCAATTGAAAAAACACATGTGTCAACAACCTTAGAAAAAATATGTAAACAACAGCATATAAATTTTTTTCTTGTCCATATATATTAAAGGGATTATTTAATAAGAGTCTTAGGATACTTAGGGCATGTTTGGCCAACCTTATTTTACGGTCAGAAGTGCTATTTGCTAAAATTTAATTATTATTATTTGAATACAATTAATCATTATTTAATAAAAATAATAAAAACAAATAAAAAAGTATATTAATTAAAATTAATAGTTCTTTTCATTAACAATTTATTAAATTAATAAACTAAGCAGCATTTTATATTTATTAGTGTAATAAAATTTAACAATAATAAATATTTGTATAATTTATCTATTTAATAATATTAACAACATATAAATTTATATGTTTTTTTTATAATTTTATAGTCAAAAGTATTTTTTTAATACAAATTTATCAAACATAAATTATTTTTCAAAAATAAATTTTAATTCAATTTGCCAAATACAAATTACTTCTCTCTCGCAATCAATGTTGTAAGAACCGAACCGGACAAAGACTCGGACAAGTGTTCGGTTCATGGTTTGATCGGTTTAACCGATCGAACCGTCGGTCGAACCGGATGACGCAATAAATAATAAATATTCTTAATATTTAAAATGACATCACTCAAATTTTAGGTTTCAATATACATAATTTTGAAGTTTTAAATTACATAACTTCTCAAAGTTTTAATTTTTAAGACTTGTTAAGCTTTGAAAGAACTTAATCAAACCAAATATTAAATTATTGATAATCATAACTTTTAATTTTTAATTTTTAAGACTTTTCTAATTTTAATTTTTAAGATTTCTCTAATTTCTTTTTTTTATGTTATTTTTCCTTTTTATTTTTAAATTTTTTAAAAAAATAAAATTGGACCGGTTGGACCACCGGTTGACTGGTCCAACTCCGGTTAAATCCGGTCCAATCCGGTCCAACTGCAAAAACGGTTTTTTGGTCCAACCGACTCGCCTTTGTATTCGGTTGGCGGTTGAACCGGTCGGACCGTCCGGTTCGGTCCGGTTCTTACAACATTGCTTGCAATATCACAGTATTTTTTCTCAAACTATATTTAATTAAAAAAATCATTTAATAAAGTATTATTCAGGCCAAATATGCTTTAAGGCTAAACACAAATTACTTTACTTTGTTCTAGTTCTTTCGTTTAATAAAGTATTATTCAGGCAAAAAAAAAATCATTTGAAAATTAAAAAAAAAAATTTTAAATCAATCCAAATGGATCCTTTATATATTTCGTGTTTCAAGTTAGTGTATAGTAGAACCAATCTCCAGTACCCACACTTGCACACAAAATTTTAAAGTAAACGCGTTTCTTTGTTAAATATGCTTTAGGGCCAAAGGTAATTAAGGTCACTCTTCAAAATTTTAATTAAACCATAACAGATTTTTTTTTTAAGAACAACCCATTACAGAATTTGAAGGTATCAAGAGTTATTATTGTTATTGACTTTTTATTTTTAAGTTTAATTAGGATATTAATTTTTTATTCAACTAATAAAAAACAGTAAAAAAAAATTATCCTTATTGGCTATTGCATTTGGTGAGTAAAGTGTTTAGGGCACTGATGAAGGATCTCTCTCAATAGGATTTTGAATATTAAAATTTATTGATTTTTCACTAAATTAACTATTTGAATGGAAAAAAAAATCTTAAAATGTGCCCTAAAATAAATTGATTTATTTGTATTGTTTAACACACAAATAATATCACTTAAAAATGAACCTTCAAATTTATCCTCCATCCATACGGATGTATTTTGCCAAAAGTATATGGATTTATGGAATATAAAATTTAGAATGTTAAATGAATCTCTATTTATAATACAATATTTTTACCTAACAGTTCATATAATTGTATTTCACATTAAATACACTTTATTTTATTCATATTGTCAATTGGGTCATATTATATTATTATCAGCACAACTAGTTATTAGGTATAGTGAAGACTGAGAAGCCAACGAGGGGTGGTACAATTGGTTAAATTTTGAACTCTTATTTCACAAAGGCAGGAGTTTGAATGCTATGATTGATGTGAGGTCTTATTGGTGGATGATATATAAATCCTCCTATAAATCTTTAAAGAGGTTCAGAGGTATTCCCTAACTCCGGTGGAATACCGGTGCTTACTCCACCTAAACTACAAAAAAAAGTGAGAAATAGTGTGTATTAATTAAGGGTTTTGCTAACCAGTGTTCTAAGTTAAGAATGCATTTATTGCTAGAAATTAGTCAAAAAATTTATAGAATTCCTAACTTGCAATAAATGAGTCTGCATACTTTTTTAAAAAACATAAATACCTCAATTCATTTCTTTACCATTCAACATTATTTATTTACTATTAAGCTTTATTATATATATATATATATATTAAGAATTATTTTTAATTTATTATTATAAATAAATTTTATTTTTTATAAAATATTGAAGTATTATGTATAAAATTAATATTTTATATTACGAAATTTTTAATTCACTTAATAAAATTTTCTGGTTAGAAAACTTTAATTTGCAACAAAGATTTATTAAGTGAAACGTTGCAAAATAATGAGTCTGCAACTTCAATTTTCAGATAAATCTATGAAAAAAAGTAAAACGTTGTACATACAAAAAGTTTTATTAAGTGAATTAAAAATTTTGTAATATAAAATATTAATTTTATACATAATACTCCAATGTTTTATAAAAAAAAAATTTATTTATAATAATAAATTAAAAATAATTCTTAATATATATAGGAAAGTTGAATAGTAAATAAATAATGTTAAATGGTAAAGAAATGAATTGGGGTATTTATGTCTTTAAAAAAATATGCAGACTTATTTAATACAAATTAAGAATTCTATGAACTTTTTAACTGGTTAGCAAAACCCATTAATTAATAGAAGTGATATTTGTGGGGAGCTCAATCTTTTTGAACCATTGGTCACTTTTTTTTTTTTTTAATTTTTTAAACTATCTTTCATTTTTTTCCCCTCTCCTCTTAGAAAGAAGAGAGAAAGGAAGAGGAAAGAACGCCTTTTGGCTTAATTAATGTAGTTTTGAAGATGGAGACATTCAAAGTAAAAAAAAAAGTAAAGTAGAGGTAGCTAGCAATGGTATTGATGATATGTGATTATTACATGCAACATCCCACTGATACACGTATTCATCACACACAACTACTCATATACCGTAATAATATAATCATATAATAACGAAAACAAAGAGTATTATATTGAAACTTAATACTACTGATATATATGAAAATGATGATGATGGGGACACAAGTACACAAGAGTCGCATAAGTGGAGCTCTAGCTGGTCCTCCTTTATTCTCTCATCCCTTTCCTATCCTCTCTTCAGAACTTGATGCTGCAAAAATCACACAATATGTGTAATATTAATATGATTTATTTATATCAATTTTATTTTTAATATTTAAAAATTCAATTGACCAATTAAAATTAAAGTTAGATTGTCTTACGTGGCACAGTTAGTGGAGGGACTGATCTTGTAGGGAATGCTGACGCGGCATTGACTGGGGAGAGCGGCGGCTTTACCGTAGTCGAGTCCGGAGATGGAGCCGGCGGCAGACTTGAGGCAGTTACAGACGGTCTTTTTGTCGGCGGGCATGGGGGCCATAGCGACGAGGCCCTTGACGCCGGCACAGCAGCCCGGGGAAAGACCTCCTTTGTTTGTCAGATATGGGATGCATGGAGTCACTTTACTCGCCACCGCCCCACATGTCACCGCCGCCTCCGCCATCGGACCACTCGCCACCGCCACGCACAGCACCATCACGCAAGCCAACTTCATCATGCCTGCCATGTTAATCAATTAATACAAACTGCGGAGTGATCAAAGAAATGTGTTGGCGACGGGTTGGATTGGATTGGAGACTAGTTGTGTAGTGTACTGTGTTGTTGTGAATGACTAGTGGTGAAGGGTGGGGGGTTTATATAGAGAAACTCTAGCTACCTCATTGGCTCATTCATTTTCATTGTGGGCTCCACAACATATATTATCATTTTTTTATTCAAATTACTATATATATATATCCCACCATTTCATTTCTTCTTCATTTTACTAAGGATTATTATAGATGAAATTTGTGAATGTATGTCACAACTCACGTAAAATTGATCGGACTTGAGTCTAATATTATTTTCCTTTGATTAAAATTAAAAGTAAATTTAATATTTTACTAACCGTCAACTATATAATTCAACCCATTAACTCGAGTCAATGAAAAATATATTTATTGTTGTAAATTAGTCAAAAAATTTATAGAATTTTTAACTTGTATTAAATGAGTCTATATATTTTTTAAAGATATAAATATCCTTAACCCATATCTTTAATATTTGATCTTATTATCAAATTTAATAATTTTTTTATTTTACCTACACGCATTTAACTCTAATATTTTTTTTGTTTTACTTATGATTAAAATTTTTCACTGAACCAACAAATTAAAAGTCAAATATAAAAACTAAATTCTTCAATTTTGTAAATATATGACCCAACCTCTCTTTACGATTTCATGTTATTTAACTCTTATAAGTATTTATAAAAAACTCTTATAATTATTTTTTTATTTGGTAAATTTATTAATTTTCATAATATAAAATAAATAATGATGAATGATAAAGAAATAAATTAAGGTATTTATGTCTTTAAAAAAATATACAGACTCATTTAATGCAAGTTAAAAATTCTATAAATTTTTTGACTAATTTACAGTAAAACCCTTATTTTTAATATAACATTAACCGTTTATTTTTCACCTGTATAATTTATGTTATACCTAAACATGGGAAAGATGAGTCCCACTAATTTCATGTTGAATTAATATGTAAGTTTATTTGTTGATGTAATATTCTTTGAAGGGTGAAATAAAATTACAATTTTGAAAAAGTGTCTAGTTCAGAGGAAGTTTCTGGATTGGAGAGAGATGGGAAAATGTGAGAGTTATGGAGAGAGTAGTTGGTAGTTAAGCGTTATTAAATGCGATGTCTGATACATGTCATACACGTTTCCGTGGTTAGGCCACGTGGCGTGATTAGAGGCGTCGGATTAAAGAAGGCGGAAGCCTATGATTGAGACTGAAATCGGTGCCTCACTATATCTCCCACCACTAGACAGTAGACACTAGTACACTTTTTTGTGGTACCTAAAATTTAGGTAGATTAAACTTTTGTATCTTATCAGAATTAAAGCTATTCTTGATCTAAATGTGTACGCTTGGTATAGATGCACGGACGTAAAGTACTGTAAAGAAAGTACCGTAGAATAAAAAAAAGTACTGTAGAGAAAAGTAAGGAGAGAGATAGAGAGAAAAATTAGGAAAGAGAAAAAGTATGATAAAAAGTGAGTTTGATATGTATAAAATATGATGTAAAGTTTTTTTGAGAATCGTAAAACACTATGATTTTACTCTTTGGTTTTGTTACCAAACATACCCAAATGTAAAGTATTATAGAATAAAAAAAATACTTTGAAGAAAAGTAAGAAAAAAAATAGAGAGAAAAATTAGGAGAAATAAAAAAAAATTGATAAAAAATATATTTGATATGTATAAAATATGATGTAAAATTTTTTAAAAAATTAAAAAAAAAACTATAATTTTACTATTTGGTAAGGATCCCAAACATACCCTAAAAAATGCCTTTCAATTTTATAAAGAATTCACCAAAAAATTTACAAATTATTCACTAAATTGAGTTCTTCATTATAGAAGTTGAATCTGTTGAAACTCAAAGTAACTTGGGAAACCCACCTCAAAAGTTAGCTTGTAAGGAGGAAGAATCAAGTTTCCTTAAGTACTCAATTAAGTATCTTATTCTATCAGATGTGAGACTTAATCTTTATCTCTAATACTCCCCCTCAAGTCCAACTGTTATTTTTTCTAGTTGTGACTTGACTTTTTTTTATTATTCTTGGCTTGTGTTCTTTTGATTCTAAGAGACCTCTTCTTTTTCTTTCGGGCTTGTACTCTTTTTTCTGAACCTCAGAGGCCACACATTTTTTTCTTCTTCTTCTATTTTTTTTTTACCGGGGTTTCTTTTTTTTCACATCTTGGATTTGGATCGTCATGGGTCGTGAGACCATTGAACTCTGATATCATGTTGAAACTCAAGGTAACTTGAGGAACCCACCCTCAAAAGCTAGCTCGTAAGGAGGAAGAACCAAATTTCCTTAAGTACTCAATTGAGTATCTTATCCTATCAGATGTGTGACTTAATCTTTATCTCTAATAGAATCATCACTTTTATAAAGTAAAAATTCAAATCTAAGGGTAAGGTTGATAAGAATTCTCCGTAATAAAATTATGGTGTTTTACGATTTGAAACAAATTTTATTTTATATTTTATGCATATTAAATATTTTTTTATTTAATTTTTTTCTTTATTTTTCTCATTATTTTGGCATTTGCACATATATATACTAAAAAAAAAGTTAAACACAAATTTAGTCACTTTTTAAAAGTATCTATAGATCTATACCATTTTTACTGTTCACCTAAAAAAACGCCATCGGTGATGGCAATTTGCTGATTTCTTGACGAGAAAAACGCCATCTGTGAGGGCGTTTATAGCGTTGCCCATTTGACCCTATAAACGCCCTCTGTGATGGCGTTTTCTAGCTACCGATCAAATGAGGTGAGCCCAGTTGCCATCACGGAGGGCGTTTAGAGGGTCGAATGGTCAACCCTATAAACGCCCTCACAGATGGCGTTTTTCTCGTCAAGAAATCAGCAAATTGTCATCATCGATGACGTTTTTCTAGGTGAACAGTAAAAGTGGTATAGATCTGTAGATACTTTTGAAAAGTGGCTAAATTTATATTTAACTTTTTTTTTAGTATATACATGTGCAAATGCCTATTATTTTTCTCTATAATATATATTTTTTATTTTACAGTCCTTTACTTTACATTATTTTACAATAATTTATATTCATTCACCTTTAATATATTTATACCAAAGTGTACAGTAAATCAATTGTACTGTTTAGCTGCACTGTTGGCTATACTTTCACTACCTTCCCAATTTTGGTTGGTTGTACACTTGTACTGTACAACTCCCTTGGCCGACACAGTTACTTTCAAATATTCAAATTTCTTATTCTTTTCAACTAAAATTACCCTTACACTTATCTTCTATTTTTGTAGTTTTTGTTAATTAGTGCTTTAAAAACTTTGTTACAAATTGTTTTCAATCAATAAAAAGAAATAATTATTCGAATATTTTTGCAGGTATTTTATCAAATTTAAGATAATAAATTTTCTTTTAATTACTGAGAGGAAATTAATTATGAAATAAGTTAACTATATCAACAAAGTAATAGGTGATTTATTGGAGTGATGGGTACTTCATTATATTTCCATTCAGCAATATCTTAGGCTCCATTTGGTTGCTTGAGAAGGGCTTGTAATCGTTGTTATAATTCTGATTGAACATTCCCTCCAACATTCTTTTTATTAAAATACTTTATTTTTTTCAATGTAATAAAATTATATTTTTATCTTTACTCTTTTACCCACTTTATTCCATTCTCACTTAGTCACTTTTAATATAAAGGGTAAAATAGTAATTTTTTCTAATTTTATTCCATTCCCATCATAGTCACATCACATTTCCATTCCTTCCAACATTCTGTTTCTGATTCCCATTCTTATTCTCATTCCTTCAAAGTCTCAAACATTATTGTAACCAAACGAGCCCTTAAGTTTGAGTCTTACCAATAAAAAAATTATATTGAAAGCTCTATCCTCATTATGAGAACTCAATCAAACAAAAAAAATTATGAGAACTCAATTATCTCAAACAAAAATATTTTATATATGATAATACCTGTAAGAAAAAAAAAATTAACTACATAAAATCTGGACAAGGTATATTTCAATAATGTTTATTTTGAGTTACAAATAATGATTTCATTCGTCATTCTTTTATATTTACAAATATTTCTTGTCTAGAATTTCATTAAATTCAATCTCTTAGAAAACATAATTTAATTATCCTAAACACTATATATGTGTATAATAAAATAAAATTGGATGAAGTTGAATGATGAGTAAGTTATATATAGTAAAATTAAACAGCAATGAATGAATGAAACAGTAGAAATTAAGCCGATCCACATCATCATGTGGTCGATGAATACTATGCGATGACGGTGGCCGTTTTTCACAATCATGTTCATGCATATATATATATATGTACCCACCCTCTTCAACTACATTAATTTGCTTTGCATTGTACACTTCTTGTTCTGTCCTTCCACTCCAATTCATCAACCTAAACTAATTTTGTACATTATTGTCCGTTAAATTACTACGTGATGGGACCTTTATGTACTGATATGACCATATTAATTTGTTATTATATTGCCTTTTTATCCTGTCATATCATTTGAATATTTAAAAGTATTAATAATAGTACTTGTATTAGTTAAAAATAATACTAATTAGTAGTCTCTGTATTAGTTAAAAGTAGCAACATAGTGAAAAATATAAAGAATATTTAGTAATACTTTTAAATATTTAGATGATGTGACAAAATGAGGAGGCGACATAGTAGTAAATTAACGACGTCACGTCAACACATAAAAGCTAAGTCACGCTATGACTTAACGGATAACGTTCGGGGGATTAAATAGATCGATGACATGAGTGTAAGTTCATGGACCAAATAGTCTATTTTCCAAATTCAATGATCAAATAATATTTTGACCAACAATTCGAAGACTAAAAAATAATTTACCTCTCAAGGTAATAAAATTAGGGTTTCTCTGACTTGTACCCTTAGAGATCTGTTTAAGATTTCCCTTCAATCAATGAGAGGGCTTAAAAAATTATGTTTGATGACTTTTCACCAACTTTAAAAAAAAATCTTTCTCAACCAATAAAAAATCTTAACAAGTGCCATAAAGCACTAGATAAACCCATAAAATTAAAGCAGAAATTAAATAAAAGTATAAGGTTATTCAATAATAAGTTTTATTTATGTTATAACTAGTCATATAAAATGTCACATCATATATTCTTTTTTTAGTGTGATTAGTTAAACTTCTGTCACGTATATTATTTATATTAAGAAACCTTATAACAAAACAAAAAGTACAAGAAAGCTAACCTATGTTTGGTCTTAAAATTAGTCTTCTTCTTCCAACTATTTGAATTAATCTTTTGGATCATTTATGTCAACAAAATTTAAAATCAAATAATTTACATATTAGTATCATCGGTCTTATTATCTTTTTGATGGAACTAGGAACTTGTTTGGTACTTGTAAAAAAACATTGGAGTTAATTCAACATTTTTTTGCAAATTTTTTGTATCAAACATACATTACGTTCTATCATATGATGAAATAACGTTTAATTTTTGTCATTATTTTTTTAATATTTTAATATAAATATAAAATGGTCATTTTACAAATTTTTATTCTATTCTCATTTTTTACTACCACACGCACTCTAAACAATCTCATTTCCATTTCCACCTCATTTTGATAACAAACAAGCTCTAGAGTAATTTACATATATACTTCCTTTAAACCAAGGCGGAGCCATACATTTTTTTTTAAGTTGGGCTGAGATAAAATAAATTATAATATATGATAGATTTTTTTAAAAAATAATTATTTATTTTATCAACTATATATATATAAAATAATATATTATACTAAAATTAAATAAATTAATAACAGTCGTAGGGCACACACCATTATTATTTTTATATAATGTTACATAAATTATTCAATATTTTCATCAAAAAAAATTCTTCAATATTAAAATACAATGTATTGATACATAAATTAATTAGAAATGATAAATTGAAAAAATAAAATTGATTGACAATTTGATATAATGATAAATAAAAGTGATTTTTCATACTGAAAAGATTATATATAAGTTGAAATAACACTTGAATAAATTAAAATTACACTTGAGTATTCTAATACTCTCTATACATTTATCTCTTAACTTTTTATGTTTTCAATATAGAATAGCTTCAAAGTCTATCACATTGTTAAAAATAGCATAGCATGATTTTTACTTTTGTGTTTCTTTATTTTTTTCAATAAAGGGGCCATAATGTTTTATTTAAGGGGGCTAATAAATTTTTTTTTTTATCATATACTACATGTATATTTGTATCATCTTAAGGGTAGTCATGGCACTCCCTAGCACCTCCCTCAGCCACTCCTTTAATTTTTTTTATCATATACTACATGTATATTTGACATTTTATTAAGTTTAAAACAAAAATGTTCTCTCAATCAAATAAAAATAATGACCTTAAAAAATTATTTTAAAATACTTGTTAGATAAACTATTAAGATATATAATCCATTTACTTTTATACTTTATAATTTATATGGATCTAACACATGAAAAAATAACTAGAAATAGATGAATCGTTAATTAAATATAATTGAATGTTACATAAATGATGTGATGATACAACTTTTCTTTGGCCAATGTGGTACAAGTCTTGTACCTAATAATTTTTTAGAAAGCATTTATGGTATGTTTGGTAAGAAAGCCAAACAGTAGAATTTTGATGTTTTACGATTCTCAAAAAAACTTTACATCATATTTTATATATACCAAACACACTTTTTATCATACTTTTACTCTCTCCTAATTTTTCTCTCTATCTCTCTCATCACTTTTTTTTACAATACTTTCTTTTATTCTATAGTACTTTACTCTACAGTACTTTCTTTACAGTACTTTACATCCGTGCATCTATACCAAGCGTACCTATGGTTTGGATTTTGGAGCACCTTTAAAATTAAAAATTTTGTTAAGAACTAAATTTATAAAAAATATTTTTATATGATTAATCATAAAAAAAATAAAATATAAGTGAAATATATGATTGAAGTAATAAAGTGTAAATAAATATATGATTGAAAGAATATTATAACAAAAATATAAAAAATTGTACTTAAAACTTTGTTTATTAACTAGTGTCTTTGATTTAATAATCTTTTTAACTAATAAAAAAAGTTGAAATTATTATTTTTAATTTTCTTTAATTTTAAAATGATAAATTTTTTAAATCAATAAAAAAAATATAATATTTATTAGATAAACTCGAAAATTATAGAAAATAGTGTGAGTTATATTTCCTGTATAAAAAAAGAAAATTAAAGAAAATGACAATGAAAGTCATAAAAGGGTTGGCATGTGACTCTGACACGTACGTACGTACAAGTGTTTTGGCACTATTGTCTGCCTAAAATATAATGCTCAGAAGTCAGACCACCCCATTAATGCTGGGCCATCTCCAAAAAGTTCACTTCACTTTCAAATTTTTAACTTGAATTACATATACTTGCTATAAGCACAAATATAAAATAATTAAAAGTAAAGTATTATAGAATAAAAAAAATTATTGTAAAAAAAAAATTAGGAGAGAACAAATATGATAAAAAGTATGTTTGATATGTATAAAATATAATGTAAAATTTTTTTGAGAATCATAAGATTATTACATGTAATATACTATTTGGTAAGTATATTAAACGTGCAAAGTGCAAATTTTAAGTGTCTAAATTGTGTAACATGAATTATTGTATGAGATTATTATAATGTGCACGCAAATTTTAATTTTCATTTAACAACATAAATTTTCAATCCAAATTTTTTTTAACCATCCTCCTTTTCTTTTGCATTTTATTACCACACAAAGACACACCTAAAATTCAGACAAAAATAAAAAAGAAAGCACACCTAAATTTTTAGGTGAGTTTTGGTTGCAAGAAGTTATTTTGATTGGAAAAAGAAGTAAAAGTGAAAGTGGCAAGTATGTGAGAGAAAAATAGAATAAGATTTTTAAAAAAGATGTTAGGTATGTAAGAAAATAAAATAAAATTATATAGAAAATGAAATAAGAAAATGTCATTTTTGCACTTACTTCAAAAATATCACTTTTAATAATTTTTCAATAACAAAATAATTATTTTTTCTCCACTTTCCTATACCTCACACATATCTCCTCTCTCGCCACAAACAATAAAATTTTTGTATCTATAAGCAACAAAAGTTTCCAATTTTCTTTTTCCCTTCCAACTAAATACAATAACATAGGTAACTAATCTTAATTTTCACTAACCAAACAAGCCTTTAATTTGTTCTTATTCATACTTTTAAAAAAATTTATATCTACTGTCAAATTTTGGATTAAAATTATAATGTTATAGTAATTAATAATACAAATATTAGTTGTTTGATTGACAAAATTGTGATAAAATTCATTTATTTGTTAAGGATAAAATTAGGGCATGTTTGGTTGATTGCAAAAACCATTGTAATCCAACATTCTTTCTACCAAATATACTTTACTTTTTGTAATGTGATGAAATTATGTTTATGCTCTTACTTTTTTTATCACTTTTATTCTATGATCACTTTTAATATAAGAGTAAAATGATCATTTTACTTATTCTTATTCCATTCACATCACATCACTATTCTCATTCTCTCCAACATTCTTATTCTCAATACATTCAAGATTCACACAACCAAATGTGCTGTTAGATTTATCCTTTTGAGAAAAGTTTATTTGCATAACCTTTTGATTAGTTCAAATGGTGATGAACAATTTAATAAGGAATGAATGAAGAACCTAAGTCATTTCAGGATAGAAGTTCAATAATAAGATATTTCTGAATTTTCATACATATTCCTCCAATTATATAGTGATATTTGTTAATATTATAATGACCAACCTTAAATAAATTAAGGACCAATTGATTAGAGATGTATACTGGAATTTAATGTTATCGTACTACTGAATATCTTCTTGTCTACTCACCTAATATTTTTTTTCTTTTCGTTACAAATAATTTAGGTGAAGAGATGATGGACATTTTAAAATCATAGCATATCCCAAGCTCAAAGAACACTTAAAATACCTATTATTTCTTTAATATATTTTTGGCAGAAATGCACGGATGGAAATGAAAGGGATGTAAAATATTATAGAATAAAATATTGTTGAGTAAAAGAAAGTACTGTAGAGAAAAGTGAAAAGAGAGATAGAGAGAAAAATTATGAGAGAAAAAGTATTATGAGTATGTTTGGTATGTAAAAATTATGATATAATTTTTTTTGAGAAGACGTAAAAACACATAGATTTCACTGTTTACTATTATTACCAATCATAGCGTTAGATAACTATTTGGTTCATACTCTTCCAAGCAATGTTGTAAAAACTGAACCGAACAAAGACTCGGACAAGTGTTCGGTTCATGGTATGATCGATTTAACCGGTCGAACCGTTGGTTGAACCGGATGACGCAATAAATAATAAATAATAATTATTCTTAATATATAAAATGACATCACTCAAATTTTAGGTTTCAATATATATAATTTTGAAGTTTTAAATTACATGATTTCTCAAAGTTTTAATTTTCAAGACTTGTCAAACTCTGAAAGAACTTAATCAAACCAAATATGAAATTCTTGATAATCATGACTTTTAAATTTTAATTTTCAAGACTTTTCTAATTTTAATTTTTAAGATTTCTCTATTTTTTTATGTTATTTTTTTTCAAAGTATTATTATTTTTAAATAAAATTGGACCGGTTGGACCCTGGTTAAATCCGGTCCAACTAAAAAAATAATTTTATTGGTCAAACCGATTCGCATTTGTATTCAGTTGGCGGTTGAAACGATCGGACTATCCGGTCCAATCCGATTCTTACAACATTGCTTCTAAGTTTCAATTTCCAAACAAAATTTTCATTCCAAAGAATGAACATAATACTTGATTTAAATCCCTGCCCCTAATATTTTCCTAAGTAGCTAGCTAGTTCAGAATCTTCATCACAAAATCTCGAAGCTTTCAATCATTGTCTACTTAATTATTGTCTTCAATTAAAATAGTTAGTTAGCAGTTATCCATCATCATTAATGAATAATGACTATTATTATTATTATTAGAGCCAAAATATTATTTAGTCATTGAATTGTTGGTCAAACTACTATTTAGTCCCCAAAATCTTTAATTATGTCAACAATTTAGTCCCCGAATTTGTAATTATGCCAACAATTTAGTCCCCGAATTTGTAATTATGTCAACTATTTAGTCCCCAAACTTGACAAAAATACTATGTAATCATCGAATTTGAAACTCTGTCAACTATTTAGTCTCCTGACTGTTAACCGTTATAGTTGACAGAGTTGCAAATTCGGTGATTAAATAGTATTTTTGCCAAGTTTGGGAATTAAATAGTTGACATAGTTACAACTTCGGGGACTAAATAGTATTTTATCAAATTTGGGTACTAAATAGTTGACATAGTTAAACATTTCGGGGACTAAATAGTATTTTTGATACATTTGGGGACTAAATAATAGTTTGACCAACAATTCAGGGACTAAATAGTATTTTGCCTCTTATTATTATTAAGGTTTATCTAACAAGTGTCTAGGGCACTTGTTAAGGTTTTCTATCATTGAAAGAAAACTTATTGTCTTGGACTTAATGAAAGTTCAACAAGAATATTTTTTGTGTTCTCTCATTGGTTAAAAAGAAGGAAAAAACTTAGGTCCATTTCCTTATGTCCATTACATCCAATTTCACCAATCATATATTGTATTTACACTCTCTCTCTTCTATTATTGGTTATATAAAAGGTGATCTTCTATATTCTCTCTCTACTGTGATTGGTCATTTAAACACTTTTTGTCATGTGTCATATTTATATTGGAGAACTGGATGTAATGGACATAAGGAAATGGACCTAAGTTTTTTCCTAAAAAGAATCCCCTTGAAGCCATCCAAAATCCTGCTTTGGTGGACATCCCTTCTCAGAGAAATCCCTGACACCCAAGGACTAGTTGAGTAGCTGAGATTAGATAAAACTGCTTGCGGTTTAAGCTTGTGCAGTAATCCTTTGGGTTGGGCCTCTGTTGGTCTCCCAAAAATGCCACAGACACCCTGCTCAGTAGTATTTGGATGTGCATTCCCTTATTACCATTTATTTAACAAAAAAAGGACACTTGTTAGAAAAATTATTATTATTAGAGTTTTTCTAACTCGTGTCCTTATTGTTTAAGGTTTATCTTCAACCAATTAGATAACCTAAAAAATTATTCTTGTTGACTTTTCATTGACTTTTAAAAAATAAATTCTCTTTTAACCAATCACAAAAAAATTAGGCACTTGTTAGATAAACCCTTATTATTATTATTTTTATTATTATTATTAACTTTTAGTAAAGCACCGATGTCAATGCACAAAGAAAAATGAAAAAGAGTTAAATTACTCTTATAACCCCTATAATTTAAAATTTTGATATTGATTTCTTATATTTACCTTTTTATTTAATTCCGTCCCTATGTTTATTTTTTTTGTCAATATTTTGTTAAATTTTAATGATATACTAATTATTACAATCATAATATTATAAATTTACTTAATTCAATTTAATGTACTCATTCAAACTGTATTTCATTGAATATATATATAAGTAATATTTAACTATTTATTATTTTTACTCCTCTTCGTAGACCCAAATCATACATATTTAGAATCTTAAGATATTATACAATTACATTATTAACAAAATGTATATAATGTAAATGTGGGGACTCAATTAAATTATATCTTTTTTTGCCCAAAAAATTTTTCTCATTTTAGTTTGCCCTCTAAGTTGCTTTAAATCTTCCAAGGGGAATAATATGTTTATAAGATAAGATTAAGCTTTGGACTTGAAGAAATTTGTAAGAATTAAAAACTGTATTTGCACAACAGCTATAAAAAAGAAAATAAATTAAAATGTTCTGTCCTTTTTTGCTTTTGGTGTAAAAAAGGTTCTGTTCTCTGGGAAATTAAATTCCTTCTTGGTCATCGCCTATGGGCCTGTTTAAGTGTGTTTGGTTAGGCTTTCAACCCAGACCAAGCCCGTGTCTGTTGGCCCAAAGCTTACTCGAGTCAAGTTGGGCTGTTCTGAAAAAAAATGAAGTTGGGCTGTTCAAACATTTTTCTAGGTCCAAGTGTGGGTAAGGGCATGCATAATATGTATTTGTTTACAAATTTAGAAATTGGATCCAGTGCAATTCCCTTCCGTGCAATTTTGGTGCAATTCCTTCAAAATGTATATTTTTACTTCATTTTTGAAGCACTAATACGAACTTACTATAACAATAACCCACTATGAATGGACTAGGGACAAAATTATTATCAATTTTGACAAATATCATCACTAAATAGCCTTGTGAGACTATTTTTCAATATCAATAACAATTTGGTCCCTAATTCATTTAAGATGATAATTTTTGCCAATATTGATAATAATTTAGTCTCTAATCTATTTATAGTGGATTATTGTTAGTATGAGCTCATATTAGTACTTTAAAAATGAAGTAAAAATGTGCATTTTAAAGGAATTGCACCGGATCCAATCTCACAAATTTAGTATTTAAAAAATAAAATGTAGTCGGAGCTTGAGCTGAGTTTCGCTGTAATCAATGAAGTTCACTTTTATTAAGTTTACTCTACTGTATTCTTTTAGATTTGTTTGAGAATTAATAGTACGTTTTTTGCGCAAAAAAAAAGAATGGAAATTAGTTTATAGTGTTTGATAGTAAAAATTTAGAAATAGAAATGGAATGGAAATGTATTAAAATTACCATTTTACCTTATATATTAAAAATATTAAAAAGAAATTGATGTTATAACTGTGTCAAAGGGTATAATAGACATTTTATTATTATTATTTTTTTAAATTTGGCATGATTCCCAGTGATGGAAATCTGATTTCGCAACCTTTTCATAGTCTTTTCTAGGCAAAGAACAAGGCTTAAGAGGGGAAGGGAAAGAGAGTGATTAGAGGAGAAATGAGGAGAAGGAAAGAGAATGTTAACCTTCCATATGTTATCTTTTTATTTGAGTCTTGATACATCTTACAAAATATCCCCATTTGAAGTATCTTAAATTTGTGAAGGAGAAGGATAATTAAGGATTGTCTCCCATTAGCTTCCCTTCTAATTTCCATCTTCCCAAATAAGGGGAAGATATATTGAAAGTTTCCCCTTCCTTTCTTCTCCTTAATCCCCAATCAAAACATACCCTTAGAGCACGTTTGATATCCCTTACTACCTGGGAAGGTGAGGTGAACTTGAGCTTGAGCATGTTTGGTAAGTCTTCATTATAGGTGAGGTGAGATTGAGGTTCCTTTTGGAGAGGGAAGCTTCTTTCCCTCATGATGGGAGGGAAATTGAGGGAATGTGAGGTTTAAACACCAAAATGTCCTTAAAAAATTTGTGGCTTTTAAAAAAGTAAGGGTAAAAAAGATTTTTCATACTTTTATCTTCTATTTTCCTATCTTCTTCCCACCATACCAAAGAATATTACTTTTTACATTTTACTTCCATTTTTCTACATACCAAATATAATTTTTATCACTTACTTCAACTTTTACTTTTCACTAAAATACTTCTAACTACCAAACGCCACCTTAGGAAAGCTATTTTCTCCCATCATGGGAGCCCTTTCTTCCACCAGGGGGGCTATTTTTTCCCATTAGGGGAGCCTCTTCTATAGAGGGTTTTCTTTGCTTTGGTTTTCTTGGGAGCAATATACTACTAAAGATGGGCAAGAACATCTTCAAGATCTGGCATCAATGGAAAGTTAAAATGGAGAAAAAGTTGTATTGATTTAATCCGAAGGAATGATTCAAAGATGCAATGTGGATACGGCTTTCCTTGAAGCTTCCTGCTTGTGCTCTACTGCCTTCATTCTCAGAGATGATCGTGGAGCTCATTTTTCAAGAGTTCTCTTCGAATCTGACTGCTCGTGCTGTGGTCTTCTTCTTCTCCTTAAGAATAGGATGGCAATCTTATTCGTACTCAATGGATACCTGAAAAATTTACTCGTTGAGTCTGGGTTTGGATATTGAAAAAATGGATCTGAGAATTTTAACGGATAAAGTCCGGGTTCGGGGACGGGGACAGGTAAAGATGTATTCACCCGGACCCGGTGATATAATATATATAAAAATATATTACATATCATATCAAATTGTGTGTTTTATTTAAGTTTGTTTTTCTTAAACTTGGAAATAATTAAATTTATAAAAGTGTGTTCAATACTTATGATTAAAGTACTTGTGATGAAAGTAACAAATTTTGTAGAAAAAATAGTAAATTTTCCGGGTCCGGAGCCGAGTCTGGGGATCTAAGTATTCGATGGGTCCGGAGATAGGGAAAATATTGACTACCGGGACCGAAATCGGAAATTACAATATCCTACCCAGACCCTACCCATTGTCATCCCTCCTTAAGAATTAAGAAGATTTTTCTTGTTGTGGCTAGTTTTAATTTGTTTTTTTTTTTTTCCTTTGCACTGTTTAGGCAATTTTTTGTCTATTGTTTTGTGTAGGGGTATAATCCCCTTGGAAGGTTTGGGCTATGCTTTCTTGTTATTCTTTGTCTTGTTAGGCATTTTGTGGACTTTGAATTTGTATTTCCTTAGCCTTTGAGCTTCGTTAAATGAAGTATATTTATGACAAAAAAAAAATGTAGTCTTAATCTTAGTTTTCAAATTCAATATAGAGTAGAATTTTCAAATTCAATATAGAGTAGACAATACAATTTTTTTTGTGCGGATAAAAGAAATCCCTTTTTTTTTCAAACGGCGGCAACTACAATAAGATAAGAGGTCTTTAAAATTTATACGAAATTGAATATTGAAATTTCTCTAATGGAAAATAATTTATTTCTAGAAAAATTGAGAAATTTGACCAAATTTGAGGCTATGTGACATGTATATGCCATTTTCCATTAAAAAATTTACGTAATAAAATTACATAATAATATATATTAATTAATGCCTGAAATCATTATTAAAAAAATAATTAATGCCTGAAATCTCATGTTAATTGAATACGCAACTTTTAGATAGGGTTAGAATGAAAAACAAGTAATTAAAAGGGAGCAACATATATTTTACCCATGTATAATCACACTTTCGATTATTTGTATATTAAATCCTAATTAGTATAATTTTAACAAGTGCATGTGTAGACTATCTTAGTCACAATGCATAAAAAAAAAATCGTATTATTGACTCAAATGCCCACATATATATAACACTCCTAAAATGATAGGTTATGTGTAGATAATTCCTTAATTATAAAAGTTGACCTAAAATCTTCCAACTTTTATTATTTGTGCCAGAAACCCATACATACGTTTACTTTTTATAGAAATCCAAAATCATAACACGGCAGGGTAGACACATAAATTAATTGAGGGATTTTATTTGTTTTTTATTTGGTCAAATGCACATTTTGGTCCTCTATGTTTCACCCAAGTTTTAAATTGGTCCTTTATCTTTTAAAAATTTTATATTGGTCCTTATGTTTTCCAAATGTTTTATATTTATCATTCAGGTTTCATTAAAGTTCTATATTAGTCCTTTATGTTTCATTGAAGTTCTATATTGGTCATTTATATTTCATTGAAGTTTTATATTAGTCCTTTATGTTTCGTTAGAGTTTCATATTGGTCCTCTCAGCATAATTTTATTATTGGCTTAAACGATGCCATTTGGGTATTTTTGGTGTGTCTAAAGCCATCAGCTATCTGATAAACGTAGGAGAGATTATGTGTCCACCTCAGCACGTCACGTCAGCAATTAACTTAAGAAATTGACGGATTTGGACGGAATGACCAATTTAGAACTTCTGGGAAACATAAAGGTTTAATTTAAAACTTTTAAAACATAAAGGAATAATTTGAAACTTGAGTGAAACATAGAGGAACAAAATGAACCTTTGATCTTTTTATTTTTACAAAACTTAAAGTTTGTAGAGATTTTTTATGCAACATCTAAAGTTTTTTTTTGCCCGCCCGGCTTTTAAGGTGCTGCCTCGACTAATTCGACTCGATCCGCGCGCGTCGTCATTACACATTTGGCTATAATGGGAGAGTCTTTCAATGCCAATGGTTGTATTAACAAAGTTTTGAATTTGAGATGTTGCTTAAACGATACCAAGTCACTTACCTCTTGAACCAATTTTTCGTTGGTTGTAAGACCTAAAGTTTAATTAGGAGGATTTTTGTATTTTAGCTCAAAGTGTTTAATTATATAACACAAGATAAAAGAAAATATTTCATAAAGAAAAGATAAAAGAAAAAAAATACATTTTTTAAAACAACTGTATTTATAATATTTAATGCAGTATATACCATAGTTTGAATAAGATTACTTGGGTTATTTAAAAAATAAAGATTAGTACCACTTTTACCACTAACACTAAAGATTGTGTTCAAGCCTTTTAACCTCAAGTAAAATTTAAGAAAAAACTTAGGTCAAGTTTCTTATATTTTTTTCATTAAGTTCCCTAATATAAATATGACACGTGGCAAAAGGTGTTTAAATGACCAATCATAGTAGATAGAGAATATAGAAGACTACATTTTATATGATCAATAATAGAAGAAAGAGAGTGTAAATACAATATATGATTGGTGGAACTTGATGAAAGGATATAAGGAATTTGATCTAAGTTTTTTTTTTAAAATTTAAAATAACCAAATTAACAACATTTTAATGAATAAAGTATACATCAATTATTAATAAATAAAATTTAATAACTGATATGCTAAACTTTTTTTTTCCCTTTCAATTTTTGTAGTGATATGCAATTTGCACCACCCCAAAAGTCGTAATTTAATTGGATATATAAAAGAATCTTTGACTTGTTATTGCACAATTTAACCACGACAAAAATGGAATAAAAAATATACGAGAGAATGAGAGATTGAAGACAGAGGGATCTTAACATATAACCTTGATTGTGATTATTTACAAGTCAATTATTTTAGTTCAGGTTGGGATATATAATTAATTAATAATTAATCAATAGATTTTTCTAATTCAACCATATATGCATGCATGTGGTTGTGTAAGTTGTGTTTTGTGTGGGGTATGATGTTCCTACGTGGAATTTTGCAATCTAGTTCAAATGTCAAAATATTACACCATTTTTTAAATACATGCATGAGTCAAAAGTCAATAAAAACCACACAAACATCCAAGGGAACATAGTATTCTATCACGTACTTTTGACAATTTCTATAGTAATTAGCTAATTTGAGTGGAAAATATTGTGCATGATAATTTAATCATTATGTATAAGAATTCTTCTTTCTCCCCTCACAAACATAGCTATCACTATTATATATTCTTATATATTAAGCATTAAGGCACAAATTGGTTGGGTGAATGTTTGATGGAATTTTGACTGTAATTCAATATTCTCTCCAACATTCTTTATATTAAACATACATTATTTTTTACAATATGATGAAATTATATTTTTGCACTTACTTTTTTACCCACCTTTATTCCATTTACATAAGAGTTACATCACATTCTCATTCTCATTTCTACCAACATTCTTGTAATTAAACGAGACCTAAGCCAGGTCACGTTTGGCAGCAAACAAGTTTTAGTGAAAAATGGGAGTGGAATTAAGTAATAGGAAAATGAAATAGGATTTAAAAAAAAAGTATGTTTGGTGTATGCATGTAGGAAAATAGAATTAGATTATATAAAAGATAAAATTGAAAATGTCTATTTTACCTTTTTACCCTTCAATCTCACACACCCACCCATGAATATATATTTTTTTAATGATTTTTCAGGGACAAAATAGACTTTATATAAACGCTTTCTTATCTAATACATAATTTCCCTTCTCACCATTAACCATATTATCTTTTCTCTACTCGTAGGGCACGTTTTTTACGTAGAAATGGAAAGGAAATGAGAATGAGAATGAGAATGCATTTGTTATGTTTGATAGTAAAAATTGAGAATGGAAATGGAATGAGAATGTATTGAAATTACCACTTTGTCTTTTATGTTAAAATAATAAAAAAAAAATTATGATTGTATCAAATCAAAAAGTATAACAGATATATTTTATTTATATTTTTTTAAAAAAAATTAATAAAAATAAAAAAATAAAAAAATATGTTGTGAACTCCACTCATTCTTTCCTCTTATCCTTTCCTAATTGCTGCAAAAGAACACCACCGTAGTCCTATAATTCCTTGTCTCAATATTTCTTTCCTATCAAATACTTTAACATAGGAAACAAAAGTTCCTACCCTCTACTTCCCTCTTACCAAAAATGTTTGAGAATGATGTTAATAATGATGAGGGGTGATATAGTTTGGTTTTGACAGCATAGTACATGTAAGTGGAGTGACTCTTACATCCTTTGTACGTAGTACAATAGTACATCATATATAATTACTTGTAAGATTTTGTACTGTAATATTAATTATTCCTCTATTTATACTCAAAGTCTTGTTTCTTTTTATCATGAAAATATTTCTCTTGCAAGGCCAAAAATATATATATTTCTCTTTCTAGAAAATACTTGAAGGGTCGAGGACAATATATTTTTAGGAAAATAATTAACTTATTAAAATTTTTAAAATTTTATTTTAATAATATTTGAATATTCATTTTAAAAATTAATTTATTGGCTAATATAAACACAATCTCCTTTTTTTTTCCTGTGAAACTAAATTTTATTGATGGAAGGGCCAGCTGAAAGTGATCATAATAATTAATAAACATCGTTTTCAATTTCGGTGCCCTTTCTAAAAGATATTATGAACTCTTTGGTCCTCGTCTAATGTACAAAAGTCTTTATCTTTATCCCACTAATTAAGATAAAGCAAATTATCAATTATTTCTACCCAAAGTAATTAATGCTTATGACAACGACAATATATATATATATATATATTATATTTTTTAATTGCCACCCTAATTTAGAGAAATTATGTACAGTACTTAAAAAAAGATTTATGTAAGCAAATTATCAATTATTTCTGCCCAAAGTAATTAATGCTTATGACAACGACAACATATATAGATAAAAATTTAGTGGTACCAAGTTTAGTACATCCCTCTAATTATATAGAGTCATTTATTATTAATAAAAATTTACATTAATAAAGACTCATCTTGAATGGTTTAGGAACCAACTGATTAGAGGAATGTACTGAAGTTCAGTACTACTGTACCACTAAACATCTACTCTAATATATATATATATATATATATATATATATATATATATATATTATTTCTTAATTGCCACCCTAATTTAGAGAAATTATGTTCAGTACTTAAAAAAAGATTTATGTTTGTAGTTTGTACGTATACGGTGAATATGTATATATATATGTATATATACATGTATATATACATATATATATATACATGTATATATACATATATATATATATATATATATATATATATATATAATATTCTGATAATATATTTTTCAGGTTGCTATGAAAAAAAAACATCTCATTGAACTAATAATCTATATTTCTCTAGCTTATCGATCTACTCACTCATCAGTAAGACATTAACTTATATTTCGAACGTTCACTAATTATTAAAAGAAAGTACTTTTAATTTTTTATCAATTAAATTTTAACTATTAAAATAAGTATATTTTTTTAAAAAGTATAACTGTCAGTTATTGAAAAATATTTGATAATAGTATTTTCGACAATAAATAATTATTGACAGTATTATTTTGGACAATATCTTTTTTGAAGAGGCTTGTAAAAAAATACTTTAATAGCATTATTTAGAATTATTAGTTCTTGAAAATATTATTAATTATTATCCTTTTTTAACAACTTGTTTCGACAGTCAACATTTAGTTATTGAAAACAGTACATTTTCAACAATTAAAGAGCCGTCCAAATATAGATATTGTTAAAAATATTTATTTTTATACACTTTAATCTTATTCAAAATACTGTCGAAAATTAAGTATGGATTGGGCATCACCTTAATTCGTTATGTTACGAAAAATTAATCTTTTTCATTAAATTCAAAAAATAGAGAAAAACATTTATTTCAATATATACCGAATATCTATATTTTTTTGGTGAGATCAGAGTATTTACGGCTGATCGTAGTGACTCATTTACTCGCACCGTAGACTTCTCGAAAAGGAATTTTAATTTTGAATCCATTGGCCCTATTTTGTATATAAAAAAATTGTGAAGCGTGGTACGTATAATTAATTGTTTGCATTGCATGCGTTTACCTTTGGTAGTAAACGGTGTTATAGTCTTATAGAACACGCAACTTCTCTTTGTCAATTTGCATGTGTTCCTTAATTCCCATTTACTTTTATATTATTTTGTCCTTTTAAGATAAATAAATATTCATTATTCAAAAAAGGAAAAAAGAAATATTCAATGCAAGTATTATATATCCATCACGGGTAGTGCTCGCTCTCTAACATTTTTATCCAAAAAGTTACATATATATATATTAGTTATAATTTTTCGTTTTTAGTATTGAAGATCCTAATAAGATTGCAGGGTTAATGAACATGAACTTTAAGTATGTCCACATTCTTTACGTAGAAATGGAAAAGAAATGGGAAAGAAAAATGAAATGTATTTGTTATGTTTGGTAGTAAAAATTGAGAATGAAAATAGAATTGGAATGTATTAAAATTACTACTTTGTCCCTTATATTATTAAAATAAAAAAAAAAGAAAGTTATTATTGTGTCAAATCAAAGGGTATAATAGATATTTTGTATTTATTTTCTTTTTTTTTAAGTTGATGAAAATGAAAAAGTAAAAAAGTAGGTGGGATTCAGTGAGCCCCACCCATTGCTTCCTCATTTCCTTCCTTATTTCCATGTAAAGAACATGATCGTAGTTTTTTTTTTTGTTTCTTACAGATAAATTTTTTTAGAGACAACTCCTATTATTTGAGACGTTGTCAGAATTAAATAGGAGGATCATTCTCAATGAAAATTTAAATTCAAATTTATTACATTATAAAAAATTAGTCCTTTTTATTAGACCTAATTTCGACCAATTGGTTTGTACACGCGTGTTTGAAACACAATGAAATTAAGGTATATATGGAGTATTTTGAGCTCGCAAGAAACAAAAGATAGGACGTTATCTAGACTAAATTAATATATTAAAATTGAGATTATTATAATAAAAGGTATATATGCCTTGACCTAATTAGGAATTTTATATATGTCCACCAAATTAGGATAAAAATTTAGTAATATCATACTACTGAAACTTCGACACATCTCTTTGATTATGTAGTACTATTTGTTAATATTATTAATAGAAATACGTATTAATAAGAACCCACCTTGAATGAATTAATGATCAACTGATTAATAGAATATACTGAAGTTCAGTACTACCGTATTACTGAATATCCAATCACCAAATTGATTATAATATAAGCAACAACAATCAAGCTTCTGAATTTGCGCTAAGGCCTAAGAGAACAAACATCCTTAAATTAACAATTTAAACACAACAATACTAATATTTATAACAAATATATATAATCAAATTTAATAATTTATTGCTTTTATCAATTTTAAAATTTTTGCAAGAGTGATGCTTCTTAATTCGATCCATATTAACTGTAGATATGTAACAAACATTTTAATATATATTGCAAACATATATTAACCAATTAACTAGAACAAAAATAAAGATAACATTACCTCAATCTTGCAACTTCTAAATTATCAAATCTCCAAATCTCCTAAACTAGCATTAACTTTTGCAAGCTCTAAATATGGCAAGTATATATAAAAGAAATATGAAGTTATAATAAATTATAAAGCATATCAAATGTAAATTAATTAGCATAAATTAAAGTTAAAGCATATATATATAAATATTATTAAATTAAAATATTAATAAATAGATTGAATTGAATTAAATGGCACCTGTAGTCATCCATAAATCAATTCAATCATATTGATTTTGCTCCTCACTCACCTAGTTGATCCAATCAAAGGTCAATTTTTATTGGATTTTGTTGAATTGGATTGAATTGGTTGAGATTAGATTTGAACACCTTAGATACAAGTAAAAATAAGTGACAAAATTCACCTAAAATTAAGGTCAAAACTTCAAATTGACCCCTTATATATGTTTGCATGAAGTTTTATATTGATCCTTTATGTTTAAAAAAGTTTAAATTAAATTGGTTCTTTATGTTTACAAGAAGTTCCAAATTGGTCCTTCCGTCCAAGCCTGTTTATTTCTTCCGTTAAGTGCTGACGTGGCATGCTGACGTGGACATATAATCTCTCTTACGTGTCCATTTAAGTTGACGTGTCATGCCATGTCATTGACACGCCATATCTAATAGCATATGTGATGACGTGGCGCTGATGTGGCATGACATGTCAGCTTAGCTGGATACGTCAGTACTTAAGTTAAGAAATTGGACGGAATGACCAATTTGAAACTTCTTGTAAACATAAAGGACCGCTTTAAAATTTTTGAAATATAAAGGATCAATATGAAACTTCGTGCAAACATAAAGGACCAATTTGAGGTTTTGACCTAAAATTAATTAAGGGACTAAGTTGGTTATAACCAAACCCAACAAAGATTAAATAAAGAAATGTTGGACAAAAATAAATTAAATTTTTTATTATGCGCACAGTGCTTTTGAGTTTTGACTGTAAGATGCTCCCACAAGCTCGTTCCAAACACAAGACTCCAAAATCCAATTGAACAATAGTCAATGCAAAATTAACAAATGCACAAAATTTCTTGAACCTTTTAACGCGCATTGATAAAAGATTCTTTAATTTTGTGTAATATGCACTAAATTATTTTATTAATATTGTTATCTAAACATATTTTTTACTTCAATAAAATTAGGAAATGTATTATACTTAATTATCAAGAGTTTATTGTTGAATTTTTATAGTTGATAAAATAATTTGTATTCATAATTATAATTGTTGGCAAAAACATTAGTTAAAAAAGATAGATTTTACACCATTAATATATCAACTTAAAAAGATTTTTAATTTTTGCATTGCATGCATGTAGTGAGCAAAAAGAGAGAAAGCACTATGGAAGTTGCTTTTGTATGTGTGTGGTGGCGGCTTCATTTGACTTTGGTTAGGATTTGAAGTTCATTATATATATATATATATATTGGAGAAAACGCGTTATATAGAAAATAATTTTTTTTGGTTTGAAAAAACTGGTAGTAAGGGAAGACACTCCCAAGTACTATTGGGCAGGGCGTTAGTGACATGTTGGGGAGACCAATAGAGACTCAATCCAAAGGATTACTGCACATGCCTAAACTACAAGCAGTTTTACCCAGTCGCAGCTACTCAACTAGCCCTTGGGTGCTAGAGGATCTCCCTGAAGAGGGATATCCACGCCAAAGCTAGATTTTGAATGGTTTCAGAAGGATTCGAACTTTCGTCTATGGGTGAAGCGAGAATTTTTCTCCAGATCCTTGACCATTTGTGCCAACCCACTTTGTCTATGGAAAATATATAATTTGACCAGTTTTGAACTTTTGATGTTATTATATCCATAAAGATCATATTTTTAATTACTCTGTTTTCCATTAATTACCTCCTTAATTTAGACAATAATATTATACATATAATACATGAAGAGGAATAACATTTGTTATAAAATATTTTTTTTTATGAACCAAAATAAAATTAAAGGATAAAAATATAACAAAATTAATTTGGGTTGGAGCAATGCATGCCGCTTCTAGAAATGTAGTAATGTTGGGTACATTCATACTTTTTCTGACACAAGAGTTTGTTTGTTTTCTAAAGCCATGTTCTTTTACAAGAATTGGTAATGGAAATAATTATGAAATGGGTGGGACCCACTAGATCTCACCTATTTTTTATTTTTTTATTTTCATCAACTTAAAAAAAAGAAAATACAAAATACAAAATGGTTATTTTAATACATTACATTTCCATTTCCATTACCAAACTTTTACTACTAAAAACAGGAAACGCATTCCGTTTCCATTTCTGTTTCTATTTCCATTTCTATTTCTGCGTAAAGAACGTGTCCAAAGTATTCGGACTTCTTTGATTTTGTTTTTATTTATCGTTTAAAATAATTTTATGAAATTTCTTTTGAGATTATTGTTATTATATTAGTATTGTTTTTCTGTGTTTATTTAATTGCATGTTATAAAAATTTTATTTTTGTACTTTTTATTTAAAAAATAGATTCATAAAATTTTTAATTATTTCGTATTTTTTATCATTAAAATACATATTATATTTCTATGGTGAAAAATAAAGAAAAATTTAAAATTTAATTACTTTCTAAAGTCCAAATAAAAAAAGTAGTTGTTTTAAAAGATAACCCGTACGTAGTACCCAAATTTTTTTAGTTTTAACCACTGCTATATATATATATATATATATATATATATTATTACACAATACAGAATTTGTGTATTCTCTTAAATATCATGCCCTTTTAAACAATTTTACAGAAATGAGAATAAAATTTCATTATTTGTACTACTCTCAATAAGTTTCACAATACTTAAAAAATTGATCAAGTCTATTATGAAATCTAAATATATTTTCTCATGCAAGAAATTAAAAGTAACATTTTTTCACCTAACAGTTATCATCTCTCATATTTAATTTATACATGCTGTTTTTATTGATTTAATAGTACTTATCAATTAATTGTACAAAAAACCAACTGGGGGTATATTAATTTCTTTCATGGTTCATCAAATGAAATTTTATTTTAAAAAAAAACATGCAACGAGCCAAACAGATATTCCACTCTCTAAAATGTTGAAAATCTATTAAAAAAAATCAACATCATGATTATCAATTTATCAGTAACGATGCAACAATATGTGATGTATTAGGTGTGATAATGACTTAAAAAGAAATTACAGAAACGTCCACTAATTAAGAATTAAAACATTATCCGAAGTGGAACAAAAAACTTAGCCATCATCAGCAACAATTAAAGACATATATATCGAGAAAAAAAACTAATAACTTTACAATAATTCTGAACAATAAAAGATCAAACGACTTCATTATAAAGGGGGAAAAAAAAGGACCAAAAGACTTGTTTTAAATATATCTGATAAAATAAAATCTCAAAGAAATTATAAAATTGTTGAGAAAATGTAATTATAAATTCATTCAATTTTGCTATTGGTTTCCTTTTTTACCATGCCTATAGGTATCAAAATAAGCTAGGCTTTACGGATCAGTTCGTTTAGTCTTGTAAAATTTATAATTAAGATTGGACTGAAAATTTTTTGTCCGTAATAAAAATTAAAATGGGTCAACTCAATCTAGCACAGTGTTGTATGGACCGGACCAAATGGTTCGACTGGTCCAACCGCTAACCAAATACAAAGGTGAGTTGGTTGGACCAAAAAATCATTTTTTTTAGTTGTACCAGATTTAACCAGGGTCTAACCGGTCCAATTTTTTAATTTAAAAAAGTGAAAAATAAAAATAAAAAATAACATCAGAAAAGAAATTAAAAATTTTTAAAAATTAAAATTAAAAAAGTCTTGAAAATTAAAATTTAAGAAGTCATGGCTATCAAGAATTTCATGGTTGGTTTGATCAAGTTCTTTCAGAAGTTTGACAAGTCTTGAAAATTAAAATTTGAGAAATAATGTAATTTACAACTTTAAAATTATGTTTGTTAAAACCTAAAACATGAGTGATTTCATTTTATATATTAAGAACAATTAATATTTATTATTTATTGCGTCATCCAATTCGACCGGTTAAACCGATTAGATCATGAACTAAACACTTATCCGAGTTTTTATTCGATTCATTTCTTACCACATTAATCTAGCATTAACAAAATATAGGCTAAAATGAATTAAAGCGAAACTAGACTAACTCACTCATTTTGAGAGCTCTAGCCATGCCCCTTCCAACTTCCACCCACTAAAATTGCTCTTATTAGTGATGGTGATACACGTGCATTTGCACTCTCATGAGTAAGAGAAAAATTCGGGAAAAGAAAGAAAAGGAATTAATTAAAGATTAGTATTATTAATTATCATTTAGTTTTCACTTTCATAGGTTTGAAAAGGAGGTCATGGTGTGTGTGCTAGACAAAAAGCATTGTGCGTGGCCAAAAGAAAAGAGTAAAGTCAACACATATATAGCATAATACAGCTCAGAGGCTAACACATTATATATATTTTTATATTAATAAACCCATTATTGGATCCTTTTCTCATCCTACTTTTTCATATATTTGAATATTCAAAAAATGATTTGTTTGTGGATCACGAGAGAAGCTTTCCTATATAAACCAAGTCACACATTAATTCATTGCCATAACACCAACAAGCATATATACATACATATATCAGTTTATTTCTGTCTTAGCATCTTTAAGCATATATAATATAATTAAGCATGTCTGGTAATTTTAGCATGAAGCTAGTGATGAGCTTATTATTGTTATTATTGTCATGTGTTATTGGGAATAATTGTAAGGTGATGGTTTCAGCTCAGTTATCATCAACCTTTTACGACACAAAGTGTCCTAAAGCCCTTTCCACCATTAAGGCAGCAGTAAACTCTGCCGTCGCTAAAGAAAATCGCATGGGAGCCTCCTTGCTTCGTCTTCATTTCCATGATTGCTTTGTTCAAGCAAGTCCAATTCCTTACTCCCTTCCTCTCTCTTTCTCTACTCTAATATTATATATATATATATATACTATCTTGAATTATTATATATATATATATATATATATATATATATATATATATATATATATATATATACACTAGCTAGAGAGTAAATTATTAATTTATTTTTGAAAGATACAGTTATCTTAATATAATTGACAGAAAAATTTCTTACGAACTAAATTATTTTTTTCAAAGATTAAATTTGAGATTTTCATCTTTCAGAGATTAAAATAATAATTTACGGGTGAACAAGTAGGCGTGCCATATATATGGCATGCATGCATGCATATATATATATATATAGTATATGAATCTGAATTCTCTGTTGTCCGAATGAATAAGTATATATATATATATATATATATATATGAAATATGTTAACGTTGTGAATTGGATATTGATTTGTGTTATTAATTGGTTTGCGTTGGGTTTGTATATACAGGGATGCGATGCGTCTATTCTTCTAGATGATACAACATCATTCACAGGGGAGAAGACAGCGGGTCCAAATGCAAATTCAGTTCGAGGATTCGATGTAATAGACACCATTAAAACTCAACTCGAGACTTTATGCCCCGGCGTTGTCTCTTGTGCTGATATCGTTGCTGTTGCTGCAAGAGACTCTGTCGTTGCTGTAAGTACATATTAATTAATTAATTAATTATGAATAATATATTATATATATATATATATTAATAATAATTAATTTGTGATGTCAGCTTCGTGGACCTAGTTGGGCTGTTCAATTGGGAAGAAGAGATTCAACAACAGCAAGTTTAAGTACAGCAAATTCAGACTTGCCAGGCCCCACTTCCGATCTTAGTGCTCTTATTTCTTCTTTCTCTAACAAAGGCTTCTCCGATAAAGAAATGGTTGCCCTCTCAGGTGCATATATAATTATTTCATTGAGTATCTCATTCTATCAGATATGAAACCTTATATCTCTAATATATATATATATATATATATATGTGTGTGTGTCAGGATCTCACTCAATAGGGCAAGCGAGGTGTACGACATTCAGGACAAGGATATACAACGAGACCAACATCGACGCATCATTCGCGACATCCTTACAAGCCAAGTGTCCGAGCGCGGGTGGCGACAACAATTTGTCGAATTTGGATGTGACGTCTCCGAACACATTCGATAATGCTTACTTCACAAACTTGTTGAGCAAGAAAGGTGTGCTCCACTCTGATCAACAGCTCTTCAACGGAGGATCGACGGACTCTCAAGTCACTAGTTACAGCACAAATGGTGCCACTTTTAGAACGGATTTTGCTAATGCTATGGTTAAAATGAGCAATCTTAGTCCTCTTACGGGATCCAACGGTCAGATTAGGACCAATTGTAGGAAGATCAATTGAAGTTAAATCATACATTATATATATGAAGGAGTGATCAGAAGAATGATTGGCTTAATAATTAATTATATAATTAATTAGCGGTTAAGATTTGAGTTTATTTTCAGGTGGTGTTATAGATTTAAGCTTTTCTTTGTTAAACACAGGCAAGAATCGTCTTGTGATTGTCAAGTGTCAAGTGTACTCTATTGTCTCTCTCTCTCTCTCTATATATATATATAAAATTAAGCTTTCTTTTTGCCTTTTGCTCCTATGGTCCTATATCCATATTTTTTAGGGGAAATTATGATATTACGTGTTTGCCCTTTAATTTAATTTGTTTCAATAATGTTTTACCCTCATATCCTGATATCCATATCTGTGCAGAAGAAATAATTTTGTTCATTAACAAATTAACTTTCTATCCTCTAAATTTCAGGAAAAAAATCATTAATTAAAAGAGAGATGGGAAAACATTTTGTTATCTCATCCCAATAAACTTTACATCATATTTTTTTTATATGCCAAAAAATTTTTCATCATATTTTTTACATACCAAACACTTTTCATCATCATATTTTTTTTTATTCCCAACACACTTTAATTTTCTCTGCAGTATTTTCCTTTAGTCTACAGTACTTTACATTTTTTTCTCTTTCCATCCGTGCATTTCTATCAAAGATAGTTTTAGGACGAGTTCTCATAATTAGTATGGGTCCTTTATTTTTCTTTCTTTCCATCTCTTTTTTTCTTGGTATTATATTGACTTAAGTAGCAGTTCATAAGAAAAAAGTATTTATTAGAGCAAGTTTGATTTTCAAAATATTATCGAGTCTTTTATTGAGGACGACCTTCTTAATATGACACTCTGTTTTCATCTATCTATGGATCAAATATAAGAAACGATGATTAAGAGTAAGAAGCAATGATTAAGAGATCGAGCCTAAATCTTTTAAATTATTTGAGAACTGATACATTTTTCTAAAATTTGAGAGATACAAACAAAAAATTGGTTCTTCATCCATTTATAATGGATATTGATTTGTGTGGGGTCTTTAATTTTTTTCATAGTATCTATCTCTCTAGCTCTTACCCTAGAGATCAATTTTTCGCTTCTCAAATTGAAAAGATCTAAAATGTTAAGAGAACATAATTTCTTTATCATCTATGTAATATTACGCTGGTCTTTATAATCTCTCTGAGAAATATGTCACTTCTCAAATGTTAAAGATCCAAAATCATTATGTTTAGGGTCTTTGAGTTGGGCAATTAAAAAGATGTCATTCACTCCCAAAGAAATTGAATTAATATTAATAATCAAATTTTCAATGGTTAATCTCCGTGGATTAAGGACGATGGCCTGCAATCAAATCGGCATAATCATTTTAGTCAAATTGATTAGCAAAATACAGCAACATGCTAACATATTTATATAACTCACAGTATATATTGTACTGTACTGTACTGTACGGAAAAGAAATTTATGTCGGTGCCCACGTTAATGCCACATTTTCCAATTATGGTACTCTCAATTTCAACGCTTTGAAACCGTTGACCTAGTCAAAAACACCACTACCATTGATACCGCAAAAATAGTTTAAGGTAAATAATTTTATTTTTTTGATAGAAAGTTTAAGGTAAATAATTAACGAAAAAAATTAAGGTAAAGTTCATTAAGTGTTTACTATTAAGTTCATCAATCATAAATTATATTTTTATTTTCTCTCTTCTTTTATGGTTATGTGATTTATTGTCTTTTATATTCTTTTATATTCTCTCTATATAATGATTGGTTATACAAAATTTTTTTGTCACATGTGTAATTTTTATTGAAAAACTTGATAACAAGTACCTAATAAATTTTACCTTAGTTTAGTTCATAATTAACCTCCATACCAATAAAACAATAAAAATCTAGAATTACAGAACCTATGTAGACCTAGCTATGTGTATAAAAAAAATAAGTATTTTTAACAATTTATATTGCGATGAATATTTAATTATTGAAAAAATATATATTAATAATTATAAATCGTTGAAATACTATATTATTTTTTTGGACGATTTATTTTAAAAGAAAATTGTTAAATTTAAATTAATAAAAAAATCAAGATATACATATAAAAATGTGAGAAATTAGGAAGAAATTAAATGAGCTAGCGGAGATTAAGGATAAATAATTATAAAGGGACAGAATTTAAAAATTAAAAATGTCTAAATCAAGATTCGTTTGATGTCATTCTTTTTACTGATTCATTAGCTAATATAAGCCTTTCATCGATTGGGATTTCCAGTTATATCATGACACTCTTATTGATTAACTACTATATATTATACTTCGATGTTTGGAGATTATCACCTGGGCGTTGCTAACCCCTCGCATGGTGATCATGAGCTAGTTTTCTTTTTTTAATGCTAATTTTGTTTCCACAAAAAAAAAAAATCTTATTTTGTGTTTTGTTTCTTAGAACTTAGGGTGTGTTTGAGAATTAAGAGGGGAAGGGAAAGGGAGAGATTAGAGGAGAAGTGAGAGATTAGAGGGGAAGAGAATGTTAAACTTTCATATGTCCTCCCCTTGTTTGGGTGTTGATACCTCTAAAATATTCAAATATACTCAAATTTGGAGTATCTTGAATTTGTGAAGGGGAAGGATAATAGAAGGTTAAGGATTGATCTTCGATGATCTTCCCCTCCAATTTTCATCTTTCCAAACAAGGAAAAAACATCTTAATAGTCTCTCATTCCTTCCCCTTCTCCTCCTTAATCCCCAATCCAAACTAGCCTTAGGGTTTGTTTGGGAATTAAGAGGGGAAGGGAGGGGAGGGGAAGGTTAACCTTCCATATGTCCTCCCTTTGTTTGGGTGTTGATACCTCTTCCAAAATACCCCAATTTAATTTGGGGTATCTTGAATTTATGAAGGAGAAGGATAATGGAGGATTAAGCTTGATTTTCCATGATCTTCTCCTCCAATTTTCATCTTCCCAAACAAGGGGAAGATATCTTGAAAGTCTCTCCTTCTCTTCCCTTCTTCTTCTTAATCCTCAATCTAAATATAGCCTTAGAGTAATATCTCTTAGGTTGACTTGGATTCATTAAAATATATAAAGTGTATAAAATACAGAGTCAAATGAATATTAAGTTTTATATCCATACTATAAAATTTTCATTTTACAACTCAATTCTTACATTTCATAAAACACTTCAGCAAATTCAAATTCCTTTTATCTCTTTCTTACCAAACAAAAATAAAGAAAAATGCAAGTGGTGTGTTTCATTTTGGGGTATATATATTACTTTTTTTATATATAATTTAGAGTCAAATTCATGTACTGTTTGTTGAATTGCTGCGATGTATAAGACTACAAGTAATCAATTTGATATTTAATTAGTGCCTTCCACATTTAAATATTAGGGAATTGCGCCCCTAGATTGCAGCCACGATTAACGGGATTGATTATTATTATTATTATTTAAAGACATATTTCTTTCAATAAAACAAATGAGAATTTAACTATATAAATTAGGCCCCGTTACTTAAAAAGAAAAAGAAAAAGGAGAGTTAACTCACCTTTAACTCATGACCTAAATATATAGTTCAAGTGACATTTTTTAAAAACATAAGTAATTTACGGTAACAAATATGCTTTGAAGTATTCTCAATATAGAGAGATGTGTGTTTGGTCTAAAAAAAGAGATTTTGTGAGATAGAGTATCAAATCAAAAGTTATAAAATTGCTTTGAAGTATTCTTTTTTTTTTTTTTGAAAAAATTGAGCTTATTAAGAATCTGAAATCTGAAAAGCTTATAAAATGTTGAAGCAAATAATGAAAATATAATGGGTTAGTCGTTTAAGGTGCAATCAAGGTTTTAAGGACATCCCATGCCACCACAAATGAGCCAAAATGCCACGATGACATGTGAAGTATTCTAGAGTAAAATATTATAGAATAAAGGAAAGTATGGTAGAAAAAAGTGAGGAGAGAGATAGAGAGAAAAAATATGAGAGAGACAAAAAAGTATGATAAAAAGTATGTATATATGTAAAAAATATGATGTAAATATTTTTTGAGAATTGTGAGATTACATGTATGCATTCCATACCAAACGAACCCTGAATATTTTGATTATTTGCAGTTGAGTCTCTAACACAACAAGATAAATGAAAATTTTAATTTTAACAATCTATTTCTCAATGGCAACTATTAATTGTTGTAATTTTTTTTAATAATTAAATTTTGACCGTCAAAATAATTTATTAAAAAAAATTCAATAAAATATTTTTGATGATCAACAATTGTCTGATATTTGTCAATAATATTATTTTTTACAATACTTTTGTTGACGATGACCGTAAAAAAAATACAGTTGAAATATTGTCACAAAAAAAATTATTGATAATTATTAATCATTAAAAAATTATTATATATTTTCAACAACTTATTTCGACATTTGAACAATTAAATGGTTGTCAAAATATGAGTTGTTGAAAATACTTATTTTTCTTTAAGTATAAGCTTTGTGATAATCATATAATTTTTAGCATGCTTGAAAATTTTATAATTTGTCCCTAAACTTATGTAAATATTTATACTATTTTTTTATTAAAAATCATTTAGATATTTTTATTATATTTTTAATTAAAAAAAATTAAATCTCTTTTTTTATTGTTTGGTGCTATACATTTCTATTAGAGCCGTTCTCAAAATTTTAAAAAATGATCAAATATTGTATAGCATTGAAAAGTAAAAAATAGAGATAGACGTAAAGGTGAAGCTCACATGCGAGATCTCATGTGTTTATCTTTTTTTTTTTTTTACTATCTAGTATTACGTTTGATACTGATCAACACTGGAATCTTTCCCAACACTTTGAAAATAGTGTTGCACATAATCGATATAAAGCATTCTCTATACTAAAAAAAAAATGTTGCATTTACTTTTAAAATGGTTGCCTAAAACAACTTAGCAACGTAACGATAGTAAATACAGTGTCTGAAAAAGTGTTGCAAAAATTATTGCAAACAATATAGACAACAATTTTTAAGCCTTTTGCAACATCTTTTACTTACATGTTGTAATGATAATTATCTCACATGAGGTGACAAAAGAGATACGCATTCATCATTCACGTCAACAAATTTCATTAAACAAGTTAACAGTGTTAGCATAAAGGGCATACATGAACAAAATTAAAAGTTTGAGAGAAAACATGAACCAAAAAAAATTTAAGGACTAGAATAAACATTGTAACAAAATTTTAAAACAGCAAGAATACTTTCCCTTATCTTATATTATCTCTCACCAAATTCATTCTCCAAAACTTTAATTGAAAGTTAGACTAACCCAAATAAATAATAATTAAGTGGTACGATCTAACAAGTATTTTGTCGAAGAATCTTTGAAATATCTTCGTTTGTACATAATTGAGCGTTCATCTGCGTGAAACGTGATTGACTATAATTTCTCTTGGGCTGCCACGCGTTTTCTCTACCAACGTAAGAACTTCCATTTTTAAATTATTCAATTATTTACGTTTTAAAAATACATATAAATAAATAAACTTCAAATTATAAAACCAGTATATATAAGCTTCAAATTTTAATGAATAACAGGTAAACAAAAATTACAGTATATATACAGATAATTAATTAAGAGGTTACAAAACAAATACATGCATTTCTTTTTTTTTTCTTTGAAGAAAGATATCTCATCATCAAGTTATAAAAAAAGTCTAACAATAATTACAATAAACAACAATAATTTAATAATACTGAAAAGTAAATTGTAAACATCACTATTGAATTAAAAAAGAAAATTAAAAGTCAATATGATCCCATTTATAAGATAAATTTGGGATGATAAATTTTTTATCGTTCTTGCTGTTGCTAACAAAGTTGTTACTTTTATATCTTCTGCATATTAAATTTGGAGTGATCTTCACCGTTGCAAGTGTCATTGTTTGAAAGAGTAAAAGTTTTTGACAGAAGATTACAAATTATAACTCTAGATATCACAGATCTTGAATAAGTAGCTTATCAAAAAAATTCCACAAAACAAAAAGAAACACACAAACACAATAAACAAACTCTAATTATTAGATCTAATAATGTGATGATACAGTAATTAATTAAGATTAAACTTTCACGAAGAAAGACACAAGAACTAAAAATAAATTTAGAAGATAACCAACACTAAAGTTAGGAACAAAATAATATCTAACAATCTATTTATTTTCAAAATTACAATAACATAACAAATTAAAATTTAAAAAAAAAATTATCAAATTTATCAAATCTAACAAATGGAATCATTTCTCCATTTTTCTGCAGCACCGACCTCATGTTTTTGGGTAGCTAGAAATTTCTGGTTTTAATCATATGTGAATGTTGACTAAATAGGTAACTATAGCTATAAGACAAACTTACCAATCATTTGTAGTCAGATTTTTAGAATCACCTTACTTGAGAGAATTGTATACATTTCCCGGCCCTTTTATCTATTTAAAAAAATTGCACTCTTTATTTTTTTTTAATAAATATAAAAAAAATCTATAATTTTATTCATGTTGACCAAAGTACTCTTATATATTTATTTATTTATTTAGATAATTGAATATAATTTTGAATATATATTTTATAATAAAATATAATTATTTAAAAAATTAATAATTCCATTAAGGGTATTTTATATAGACAAAAAGAGTAAAATTATAAATCTATTAAGAAAAGTATAATTTCTTAAAATAAGAAGAGAATAATATAATTTTAACATCTCTAAGAAGAAGAGTATACAATTCACTCAATTTTTAATTGATATAGTGATAGCGATAAATTATTATATATTACTTTTAAGTTTTATCCATTCGTTTTTTTTTGTCTTATTTAATTTTTGAAGTTTTAATTATCTTATCTTGCTACTTACATAGACATACTAATAAAATTGAATTATTAATTGTACGCGAGCTACTTGATGTAATTAGCTCATCAAATTTGACCTAGATTGCTTGTCCATTAATGAGTTTAATTATATTACATCCCCTAATTAATATACAATATAATTTCGAGTTAGCTGAGATCCCATAATTGAGATAGATCGAACTTTTCCAGTAGAGATTTTTTCATACGCAAGTCTTGAACTCGGACTTTGCTTAAAAGGAATGGAGTACTTACCACTCTAACTAATCACTTGTTGGTTCAGAGAACTTAATTTAAATGTCTTGTTGGTTAAACTTACAATCAATTTTTTTTGTCTCCTAATAACTTACAATCAATTTGATTATATATTAATAATGCAATATGGTTGGATAATTAATCGTAGATACAATTAAGTACAATAGAAAATTGTTATTTGTGTCGGCCTAACTTCAATTAAATATGGCTTTTATTTTCACATTTTGCTGTCCCTATATAGTATTCATGATTTTTTTTAAATAAATATTCTTTTGTTGAAGACAATCATATTCTAAATACTATTAAACATTAAATATAAATAATTATGTATCTATTTCTCTTTTCACGTGATATCATATATATATATATATATATATATAAAAGTAGCATATTAGAAGTCATATTTATTTTCTATATTGGAATTAAATAACATTTAAAAAAAAGAATGAAAAGCAGAAAAATTGAAAATTAAGAAAGCATAATTAACAAAATTGAACCAAACCGTTGTCATAAGTCTTAATATAATCGCTAATTTAATTACTTATAACATTTTATCGAAAAAATTACTTATAACATAAAATAAACAATTTTTTTATGAACTACGTACATAATATAAACAATTAACACTTTGTCAGCAATTATTAAATGAACGCAATTAAAAGAAGTCGTTACTTGTGTTGAGGTGTGCGCGGCATCCATGTGTGCTTCTCACACATCTTTAAAGCAAATTAGAATTTTAGGGATAAAAGTTTAATATTATTATACTGTTGAATTTCAGTGTATTTTTTCAATCATGTAGTATTTGTTAATATTAATAAAAATTCACATTAATTAGAACCCACCTTAAATAGATTAAGGATCAATTAATTGAAAGGATGTACCGAAATTTAGTACTACCATATCATTGAACATCTATTTAAATTTTAGATATGAGTCACTGAATTGTGACAATAAATATTGATACACAATCTCAAAATTCTTGTATATATATAACGTTTATTAATACGTGGTTGGTTGGAGTAATAGATTTTTTATTTTTTTTTAAGTAAAGTTTTGAATTTGAATTTTTATAAAAAAAATTCTTGTTAGAAGAGCTCTATTTCTATTATGAAACCTTAGCAAATTAGAACAAAATTACTTTTAATAAAAAAAATTTTGTGAGAACAATAAAAAACGTTCATTTCTTAAATAAACAAAAAATTTTTTTTTAGAAAACAATCAAATCAAATAATTGTTTGAGACATTTGGCCTGGTGGCTGGGTATCCGTGTAGAATAAAGTTTTTTTTTCCTTAAAAAAATTTTATTGAGAACGACCTTAATTTTGATGTCATTTTTTTCTTATCTTTCTAAAATTGAATCTAGAAAGTAATAATTAATAAAACATAAATTTTTTTACTATATGCATCAATACCATATCGAGGTGGTATATGTAGAATAAGGATTTAATTGAATAAAAAAGGGAGGATTATAATTTTGTTTGCCTATTCAAGTCAACTATACTTAGTAAAATATTGTTATTACACCGATAAAGATTATGTTTAATAAAAGGAATTAATTTATCACGATATAATAAATTTAAGTTCGAATTATTGCTAAAAAACCATTATACATTTAGTATCTGACAATATCTCAAATAAAATTACCTCCAATAAATTAACGTACGCAATATAAAGATAAATTAAATTCAGTATGAGTCATATCAGCGCCAACCCACAGCCTCGTTTCCTATTTGACTAAAAGAAAAATCAAAATTTCAATATTTTTGATTTTAAAAATTTGTGATGGGAACAAATATGTTTTTATAATTGCAGGCGTTGAAAATTAATTAAATTGAACAAGACATGTACCACGAGATAAGTACATAGAAACAAATTGTAGTCCAATGATCTTAAGGTGCATGTTTTTGTGTATAAATATGGGACTACATTTTAGGGTTTATAGCCACAAAGAATAGTATATTTTTCTTACATATAGAGCTATAATTAGCTAGCTTAGCTTTGCTATAGAGTCATTATTATATTATGGCTGCTAGTTCTTATTCTGGGTTTAAACTAATTAGCTTCTTGTTCTTGTTAATTTCAGTGTATAATTATGGGATATTAGTGAGTGGATTATCGAGTGATTTCTATGCAACTTCATGTCCTAATGCTGTTTCTACCATTAAATCAGCTGTAGAGTCAGCTCTGAACGATGAGAAACGCATGGGGGCTTCCTTGCTTCGTCTCCATTTCCATGATTGTTTTGTTCAAGCAAGTCACTCTTTCACTTCCATCTTCTTCTTTTTATATTTTATTTCTTATTTTTATTTTAATTTTCTCTAATTAACATATATATATATATATTCTAAAAACCTTTATCTCTTTGCCTTTCGCTAGATTATATTCAGCTTTCGATATATTCAAGTATTGCGTCATGTTATTTGTATATTAATTAATAATATTTATATATTTTTATTTTTATTTTATTTATTATGTGAGTCTTTTACTCCGAAAAAATAATAAAAAATTAAATAAATATTATTAGTCAATGCACTCAATTGGCTTATTCAAAGGTGAAGTACCTTTTTGTGTTATATTTGGTGCTTAATTATAAGTTTATAACTTATATATACAAGTGTATACAATTGAATATTTTATAATATTAAAACAAAGAAAGTTGAATTTCAAATATTTAAAGGATATAAAAATATTTGAGAGACAACTAGCTAGTTGAATTTTTTGTTTTGAAGGAGCTTAGCCTTTAAGTAAAAAATTCACATTGCGACAAAATACTATTATAAATTGGAGTTTACAGCCTATGGGAATAATTCAATAAGATAACTTATAATAATTATTAAACTAAGTTATTGTATATATAGCACTTTTTTCTCAAAACGTCTTTTTCATTAGGAATTTATTTCAGTATATTCAAGATCCAGCTAGTTAATGACACAAAATTAAAGGGATAGTTACACATATTGGTCAATAGGTAAAGGTAGAAAATTTTAGTGGGCATGATTAACCATTTACTATTATATATTAATTGTTTTGAAAAAGCTATATATTCTGTTTAGTTAGGTTTAAGTCAAATTTATGTTGTCTATTACATAATTACATGTACTAACGAAAGACAGCATGAACATACTTTTACCTACATTTTTTTATTGAGTTGCTTGGTCTAGATTCTAATTGTTTACTTGATTAATTATGAAATTAAGCTGATAATTATGTGTATATATATATAATTAAACTTTTTTATTTACACATGATTAATTAATTGTCTGGTTATATAATTAATTTATAGGGATGTGATGCATCAATACTGTTAGACGACACATCGAATTTCACTGGTGAAAAGACAGCTTTTCCCAATGTAAATTCAATTCGAGGTTTCGATGTTATAGACACAATCAAAACTCAAGTAGAGGCTGAATGTGCTGGTGTTGTTTCTTGTGCTGATATTTTAGCTCTTGCTGCAAGAGATTCGGTCGTTGCTGTAAGTATATATATATATATATATAAATATAACGAAAATTATAAACTTTAACTAATAAAATATGAGAATCAATCCTCTTCATTTAGGGAGAAACATGCATTTAATACATTCAAAGAGATATAGAAATAAGAAAAAAGAATCTAATGGTGTACAACACTGAAAAGTAAAAGAGAGAGACAGACATGAGGTGAACTCCACATTGATCAAAGGGGGACATGTAGAGTCACCCTTATATATATCTATCTCTTTTCTTACTGTTCGATGCTGTATAGCATTAGATCCATATTTCTCAGGTCTCAAGGGGTGGACTTGTGGATCTCACTTGATATCAGGTTCACGTTTAATTTATCTCCATATCTCTCTCTATATATGAGAGGATCTATATTAATTTTTAATAAAATATATATGTTAATTATATTATATAGGTGTGGGGTAGTAATAATATTAATATTTGCAGCTTGGTGGACCTAGTTGGGAGGTGTTATTAGGAAGAAGAGATTCAACAACCGCAAGTTTAAGCGAAGCTAATTCAGACTTGCCTGCTCCAACTTCAGACCTCTCTGCTCTTATTACTACTTTCTCCAACAAAGGTTTCACCACTGAAGAAATGGTTGCTCTTTCAGGTTAATTTCTTCTTCTAAAATTTTTAATCAAAATATATATATATATATATATATATATATATATATATATATATATATATATATTCCAATAATTTAATTAGTACCAAACACTTCATCAAATATTTCTTCAATAATAAAAAAATCTATGAGCTTATTTGGGTAATTAAACAGATATAATTAGTTATAATGTTTGGTACATGCATCCAAATAAATATATATGCCGTCACTTGAAACTTGTACGTGGAATAAGAATATTTCAACTAAAAAATATAAGCTAAAGCATAGTTTAATTAGTCATCTATACGTTATGGTCATTGCTTAATTAATTAACTACTGATCTTATTTATATTTCTAATAATATGTCAGATAGTTGAGATCACAAATGAAGCACAAGCATACCTAATCAACGACTGAATGTACATATAATAAGTCCCACTAGTTTAATAGAAATTTTAATTTAATTCTGTCCTTAATTCTAGTTAAAAATAGACAATTTGGTCCTCATCATCATATTTTGTGAAACAATCCAATTAATTATCTCATCCTCTCTATCATATTTCCATCCAAAATTTGATCTCAAATTTAACAATTGGTTGAATTGGATATGCTAAATATAAGTTTAAGTTAACATTTATTCATAAATTAATAATTAATCATATGATAAAGGGACAAAAATGGATCGATCATTTTATAAAATAAAAGGAGTAAATCATAAATATTTAAATTATAGGGAGCAAATTGAAATTTAATAAAAAAAACTACAAAAAATAAAAAGGCAAATTTATTTTATAAAGTCTAATAATAAGTAAAAAAAAAAAATGAATTTCAGGATCTCACACCATAGGACAAGCAAGATGTACAAACTTCAGAACAAGGATCTACAATGAGAGCAACATCAATGCAACATATGCAACATCATTAAAAGAAAATTGTCCAAGCACAGGTGATGATGACAATTTGGCTGCTCTGGACAAAACCACTCAAGACACCTTTGATAATGCCTACTTCACCAATTTGTTGACTCAGCAAGGTCTTTTGCACTCCGATCAAGAGCTTTTCAATGGAGGATCCACTGACTCTCAAGTCACTAGTTACTCCAATAATCCAACTACTTTCTCTACTGATTTCGCTAATGCCATGGTTAAGATGGCTAATCTCGGAGTCCTCTCTGATCCTGACGGTCAGATCAGGACCAACTGTCGCTCAGTCAATTCCTAATCGAGTTTTACAAGAATTCTTCAAGTAATGTCATTTGCGTTTGTACTATGTGAAGGACCAAATTGAGAATATAAATATGTGAGAGATCAAAATAAAATTGTAGTTGATCGGAAGAATATATGTACTATCATGCCATTTGTTGGCCTTTTTTATAAAGTTTTCTTCTACATTATATTATCAGTAGGGTCAAAATCTCAAATTGGTCTCTTATGTTTGCACGAAGTTTTATATTGGTCCTTTATGTTTCAAAAAGTTTAAATTAGTCCTTTATGTTTGCAAGAAGTTCCAAATTGGTCCTTTCGTCCACTTCCGTCAGTTTCTTAAGTTAAGTGCTGACGTGTCCATCTAAACTAACATGTCATGCCACATCAGCGTCACGTCATTGCCACATCAGCACCACATCATCACATATGATACTAGATGATGACTGGTGATGATGTGGCATGACACGTCAGCTTAAATGGACACATAGGAGAGATGCTATGTCAACCTCAGCACGCCACGTCAGCACTTAACGGAAGAAATAAACGGACTTGGACGGAAGGACCAATTTGAAACTTCTTGCAAACATAAAGGACCAATTTAAACTTTTTGAAACATAAAGGACCAATATAAAACTTCGTGCAAACATAAGGGACCAATTTGGAGTTTTGACCTATAGTAACACAATGTGGATATATATATACTATGAAAATGGGCTGGGTCAAAGTATATGTAACTATTTGGAACAATTGACTTTGGATTGGGGTCTATTTGGGTTAGGCCCATGATTTTTTTTTTTAAAATACGATAATGTGCAATTCATAAATACTGTACATTTAGTGTTCAAAAAATAAATACTGTACATTTGACCCCCAAAAAAAAAGCTGAAAACTTCTTTTGTTTGTTTATATTTTTAAAGTTTTCTTGTCTCATGAATCCCATTTGGCTGATTTTAAATGATTAAAAACACCATGATTAGCTTGATAATGCCAAACACAAAAATAGAATATTTCTTATTCTGTCACAAAATGGGATAACATTATGAGTCTAGCCCAACCTTAAAAGATATAACGCTGAGCTGACATATTTTTTGTTCATTTTAAAAATGACTCGATATAACCTTAAGTAATTAGGGCCAAAACAGGTTGGACTAAACGTTTTGACAACTCTATCAATAACTAGAAATCTAACAGTCATATAACATAGATATAAGATATATATATATATATATATATATATATATCCTATATATTTTTTTGTAAACATATATATATCCATCAAACCTAATAATATAAAATGGGGCAGGCCTACCTTAAATGGGCATGGGCTGGGTCAAAAACATATTTTTGGGGTAAAATTAAAGTATATGTAACCATTTGGAACAAGTGACTTTGTTTCAGTTGAAGAAAAAAGGACAAGTGACTTTTGACCCATAAAAGGCGGTTTAGCATTATTTGGTTGGGTTAGGCCCATGATTTTCTTTTTATAAATACGATCATGTGCATGAATTCCATTTGGCTGATTCTAAATGATTAAACACCACGATTAGTTTGATAATTGCCAAACACAAAATAGGATATTCCTTATTCTGCCAAGAAAGGAGATAGACTTATGTGAAAATGAACAATCTGATAAGTATATATTGCCCAACAAGAATATATACACTAGTTAATTTTGCATATTCCCCGTAAAACTATGGACAAAACTTATATGCTGTTATTTACATACTTTTAGTAATGTTACCCAATTAAAAAGAAACATGTGTCAGTTTTGAGAAGAAAATTGACACATGTCACTTTTTAATTAGGTAACCTTACCAAAAGCATGTAAACAACAGCACATAAATTTTTTCCTAAAACTATTTAACACCACTTACTGTAAAAGATCACCAATAGAATAGGTCAATTCACATTGCATATTAAATCTTTACAATTTCAAGTGAACTTCATATTCTGCCTTCATTCTCTAACTAACAAAGAAGGAAACCAAGTAAGTTTTTTTTTTCCAAATTAACAAGGGGTTCGTCTGCCACAAGTCATAATATACTTTTGAATTAATTTTCTTTGACAAAGATAAGCAAATTTAATACTCAACAATTTCTAAAAACAATATAAACCTGTACAAGATTTCTCGTTATCGTAGGAAGGAATTAATTAAGAAAGTATTTAAACTGGGGAGCTCGCTTCACTCCAACCAACAAATCAACGCTAAATTGATCAATAAAAAATAAGTTTCTCTATTAGTGTAAAGTAATATTTTGGTCCTCAATATTTGTATGAAGTTTAATGTTGGTCTTTAAAGTTTTTTTTTAGTCGATTTTGGTCATGGAGCGTAACACCGTTAACTTTGTACCGTTAAATGATGGCGTGGCATGCTTATGTGGCACATTCTCTCTCCTACGTGTCATATTGTAATGACATGGCATGACACATCACTGCCACATCATCTTCTCTCCTTCATCATTATCATCATCATTTGGGGTGACGTGGCAGTTATGTGTCATGCCACATCATTACAATATGACATGTAGGAGAGAGGGTGTGCCACATAAACATGTCAAGTCATCATTTAAAGGCAAAAAATTAACGGTGTTATGCTCCATGACCAAAATCGACAAAAAAAAACTTTGAGGACCAACATTAAGCTTTTAAAACATTGAGGACCAACATTAAACTTCATGCAAACATTAAAAACCAAAATAGTACTTTAACCTTATTATTATTATTATTATTATTATTATTATTATTATTATTATTATTATATAATTGAAATGAAAAAGATTTGGAGTTGAACTTTCTTTCTGGTATATCCATAAAGTACACAGATTTGTGTCCAGGATAGGGGGCTCAATTTTATTCAGTGTAATCAAAGATTTCACGAGACGACACGTGTTTAATCGGACGGTGAGATAGAGATCAAACGCAGAAACCCCCAAAATTGTATTGTGTTCTGGTTTCCAACTTTCCATGCAAGAAATCCACAAAGGCGAAAACCAAAGGAGCACATAGGAAGAAGAGCGGACGCAGAATTACCAACAGAAAAACCATGGAAGTGAAATCTTCACTCGTCCCTTTCTTCTTCTTCTTCATATACCTTTCTGGATGCTTCAATTCGCTTCAAACCAATTTCGATCCACCAATTCACAGACAAAGTACGAGAGAACCATGTGGAGGTATATCAATGGAGGAAGCAATGCGAGAAGATTTCTGTCCACTTCTTCAATCAAGGCCTTTCGATGGTGGGACCATGTGAGAGTTGCGCAGAAGGACCCCATTGTTGGTGTGACGGAGGCTTTTCTTTCCGATCCCTTTCCCCACAAGATCAATCTCGGAGTGGTATTCCTTTCGTTTCACTAAATTTGATCATCATCGTTGTTGAAATTTTCATTTCTTTACTCATTATTTTCTGTGTTTCCTGTCGATTTTTGTAATTTCAGGGGACTTACAGGGATGATGAGGGGAAACCCTTTGTTCCCCAATGTGTTCGTGATGCAGAAGCCAAGATTGGGGGATGTAAATTCGAGTGAGTTTTTCTTTTCTTCGTCTCTTAAATGCTTTTCTCTGATGCACTCATTCTGAGATTGTTCTCATTTTGTTGAATTGCTTGCATTCAAACTGAAACCACTGAGCAAGTATCACTGTGGGATTTTGATTGAGCTGTTTGCTTCAGCAATAACTCTCACTCTCTTAGTCACTCAAATGTTTAGGACTTTTAATATAATCCGTGTCACTTACAATAAAAATTTAGTTTCAAAAATTTTGAGGGCAGTTTGTAATTATATCTTCGCTATTAGTTCTTCAATCAAAGTAAAGCATGCGAAGAAAATATTTTTTGAAGAACCAATTATGTGAGAGGCACTTAAAGCAAAGATATAAAAGATGTAGTTAAATTGTTTACTTTTCTTTGTAACTGTGGCCTTCTGTCTTCTGTATCTGTGTAACATTCTACAGCAATAAGAGAACCTGTTATCCCAAAATCTTACATTATGAGTTTTATTTGCAGGGAGTTAAATTCTTCTGCAGTCAATTCAAAATTTGTTCTAGAGAGTGTGAAATTGGCATATGGGAATGATTCACATGTTGTCAGAGAAGGCTTATTCGCCGGAGTTCCTACTCTCTCCGGAACTGGTGCATGCCGGCTCTTTGCTGAATTCCAGAGGAATTTCTATCCCAATTCACAAATTTATCTACCAAATCCAACCTGGTCAAAGTATGTCCTGTTCCTATTGTATCATTTATATCTGAACTTGATATTAATATATTTAATTTTAATTTTGAACTTCTTACAAATTTCAATATCTAATATGCAAGATTCTATTGTTTTCTTTATAGCCACCGCAACATTTGGAGACAAGCTGAAATTCCAGTTAAAATGTTCCACTACTACCAACCTGATACAAAGGGTTTAGATTTTGCAGCACTTATGAAAGATGTCAAGGTATAAGAATCATTGAGGATGTTCTATTTTTGTTTTCTCAGAAGATGTGTTAAGTTGTGTAATAGTATTATCCATCTCATGCTTCATGTCTCCTGCGCATAATTCAGTTTGTAAATCAATCAACTAGAGTCTGCATTTGATTTATGGATAGAGAATAGAAAACAGTACAAACATGTATTACATAAAAAAATGTGGTATAAAGAATCCTTATATTGTCTATATTTGCTCTGCATTGATGAATTCAGAATGCACCAGATGGTTCATTCTTCTTGCTCCATCCCTGTGCTCACAATCCAACTGGCGTTGACCCAACCGAGGAACAATGGAAAGAACTCTCATATGAGTTAAAGGTGATAACATTGAGAAATGAAATGCTATATTGCTATTGTACTTTTCTTTGTATCTAAATTCTGTTAATTGAATGATATTCTTACATCAATTATTTTCCAGGTAAAAAATCATTTTCCTTTCTTTGACATGGCTTATCAAGGTTTTGCAAGTGGGGATCTTGACAAGGATGCCCAGGCACTGCGGATTTTTTTTGAAGATGGGCATTTAATAGGTTGTGCTCAATCATTTGCGAAGAATATGGGATTATATGGACATAAAGTTGGTTGTCTCAGGTAAGAAAATTAGAATCTGACTCCATAAAAATGATTTTCAGTATCATAGATCAATCACTTGTTAGGAATCAAATATGTAAATTATTTGAACATATGACTCAAAAAATAAGTGTGTATAAATATTGCCTCTAGAATTACAGCTACCCTTCTTACACGATTATGTTATGACAATGACAGTGTTTTATGCAACGATAAAGAGCAAGCAGCTGCTATGAAAAGCCAATTACAGAATATCTCACTTGCAATGTATAGCAGCCTCCCTATTCATGGAACTTTACTGGTTTCGATGATCTTGAGTGACCCAGATATGGAGGCACTTTGGAGGAAGGAGTTGAAGGTAAAATTGAGGCTATTCTGCTTTCTTATTATCTTCTCCTTTTTAAATCAGCTTATGGTTCTAAGTGCCTTTGATGACAATGCCATATTTGAAGGCCATGGCCAAACGGATTCAAACAATGCGAGCTAGTTTTCGTCAAAATCTTGAGAACTTGGATTCTACTCTCAATTGGGAGCATATAACTACCCAGGTTTTGAATGTTTGATTCTAGATTTGCAGTTAGAATAGATCTTATCAATTTTGCACACATTTATTCACTTCAATGTATGCATGCATTAAAATGCAGGTCGGAATGTTCTGCTTTTCAGGATTATCTCCTGATCAGGTTAAACACCTGGAGAAGGATTTCCATATATACATGACTCCTGATGGAAGAATAAGGTACACTTCAAAGAAAAAAAAGAAAATTAGCAATTCAATTATGACCATTAAACATCTTATTTTCATTCCTAACAAATAGGTGAACGTTCAAATCAGTCCTTCACAGATTTTTTGCTTTAATCCAATCCCTCATTCCTTAAAATGCTTTGAATGTCAGCTTTTATTATTTATTTGTGGATGAAGATAAGATGAAAAGACAACATAGAATGCATTTTATGAAATAAATTGAATTGAAAGTTTAACCCTAGAGGACGTTTTTGGTCTGACTTCATGTTGATGGTGGCAGCATGGCAGGTGTGACCAGAAGCAATGTAAACTATTTAGCAAATGCAATTGATGAAGTAACCAAAATGGGTGAGGAGGACTTGTTTGCTTGTAACACCAGTAATCACCAGCTCTTTCTACCTTACAATTAACCCCACAATATACATCAACCATTTCATTTTTGCTTCTCTATATACTAAAAGGAAATACCTAGCTTATGGTATACTATACAATCTTCTCAGAAAACACTAAATTATCATAGTGAATATTGTAAATAATTGTTTTCTACTGTACAGTGAATAACTACATATTATATTATAGATGAAATTAAAATCCCTACTTTACTGATAGATGTTGCTTTTTCTTGTTATCCTTCTTGGCTATTTCCTTTTCCTCCACTTTTGTCTCGCTGTAATCTATGGAAACCATAAAAAACAGATGGCTACACAATAATTAATAAAAGGGAAGCTGCGGTGTGATCCGTTGCTGTATTTTTAATATTGCTTTATCACATGATGGAGTTTTAAAAAAGGGAATTTAAGTATCAAACTGAGATAAGGAAATGTTATCCTCTTCAACCGAAGTAGGCTTTTGAGCTATGGAAGCAAACAAGAAAACCAAAAAATCTGAGGTACCATCATTTTTGGTAGATATAAAGATGTATTATATTCCTTGTTATGTTTGGTGAGAGTTGAAGAGTATGATGGAAAAGTGTTGTTATTATGTGTGTTTGTGATGTACAACGGAAATGGTGGACCATGCTCACATGGGACTGGAGTACCTGGTATAAGCTCAACTCATTACAGGATATTATTATCACTTCCTCTGCCGACAATTTAGATGAAGCAACCTCAAAACAAGTTAATGTTGTGTTCTTCCATATGTACTAATTTTCTACTTTTTGCTCTCATTGAGCAATGAAGCAAGCATTTATTGAGTTTGGATCCTATGTTGTTCGTGCAGTGTTGTCCAGTTATAACCGTGGCTAATTGAATAGCATGATTGGACAACAGCAGAGGATTCGGTCTCTATTTTATTATGGTAGAGGCAAAACAATTTTCCTGTAATAACACAAGTCGTTTGTTCGGTTGTTTCTTGTATTTTAGACTCAAATCTTGCCCTCCTCCCTCAAACAACTTATTTTGTATTCACACATTGAGTTTTGAACTTGGTTTTACATAGGAAGTTGTCCAATTTTAGAGCACTTAGATATCTTTTGAAAACTGACGAAAATCAAACTTTCAATGTATTCGTACATCATGGACAATTTTGAAATACAACGGCGAGTTTACTCCTACGAATAAAGACAAGGTTTGGATGTATATATCAACAAAACCATCGCTCTCAGAAGTGTTTTATTACCATTATTTGTTCCAAGTTAAAAATGATGTCTATTTTGGTTTACAATGACATTCTGGTGTATAGTATATTTTGAGATTCTTTGAGTGAAAACTAGGTAGCAAGAGAAGAACTTTTATGTATCATCTTACTTGAGAAATTAATATCTATTATTTCAGTTAACTGCATTTAAAAAGTAGCAGATTTACTTGAGAAATTAATACCTTACAATAAATGAGCAAACCCCATAAATAAGGTGAGAAGGACATGGCAATTGGGAAAACTTTCAAATGATTCCACGCATCACAAATCACAATTCAGCTTTATATATTCATCCCAATTTAATGCTATCACGCTAACTTCCACCTGTTTTCCTCCTTCGCAATAAATAACCACATTTTATTGCGGGGAGTTTGATTTTTTCAAATACTATAAGGTAGGTGTTCATTATGGGATTTTTTTTTTTTCAAAAAATTACTTTACATAAATATTTTACAAAATTAAAATAAATTCTTCTCTATATTGTAAGAAGAAACAATAGAATAGTTGTTGGGCTGAAATGAACGTCCATGAAGGTAATGGACCCAAGTCTTTTTAATTTGTTGCCACATTCTAATTACAAAAGGAACATCTTTAAGATACAATGATTAGAGAGAAACAAACTTAATTAACAAAACCAAACTTGACACTTAAACTCTACCAACAAGAAAATTGATTGCCCTCTAACACATGAAGAGCATAACAAAAAGATTTACACAGAACCAACCTCTAATTATCCATTTTCCGATTCCACATTCTAAATTACATGAATAAAGCTAATGATTCGGTTCTTAAATTATTATGCGAGTTAGTTCTTCAAAATAACACATCAAATATTTCTTTTTTCTTCTTCTTTCATAACTAATTTCTTTCAATTTTGGTTTCTATATATTACAATATTGCCCTTCTATTTTATCTCTAACAAGTCAATAAATTATTGGACTTTGCATCAAATTTTTAGATAGAAATTAACATGATGAAGGACAATATTGTAAATATATTTAATGACAATTGAAAGAAATTATTTATGAAAGACCAAATTAAAAGTATATTTGTCTATATATGTTTTTGATCTATAATCGAGATATCTATCAGAGCGGCACTATTGGGAGCGACATATATGACCAAATTGATGTACAATACAACTATAATTTGTTATTTTTTAGAACTAACTCGCAACTAAAGATAATCCTAGCAATTTAAGCACCAAATAATTAGCTTAATCCACGTATAATTACATTTAATTACCTCATCATGCTTGTCTTCTACAGCAGCTTCCAAATCCGCCATTGGAGCTAGCCGTACGACGAATACGAAAACACAACCTCGAACTTTTCGAATCTTCAACAACATCATCATCATCCTCATCATCATGATGTCGAACCTCATTGCCCCATAAATCCACAGACGAGTCACAGCTCAAGAATCTCCTCCTCCTCCCAACATCATTAACCCTCGAGGATTCCGACGAAAACCTCGAAGAGGACGAGGAAGTGGAAGAGAGAGAAGAAGAAGAAGAATTAGTGGAAGGGAGAAGAAGGGTCCTCCAAAGACTGAATTTTGGGATGAAAACCCGAAAAAGGCCGGATCTTGATGATGGGTTCTTGCTGTTCGAGTTTCCGGAGGCATTGCTGGCACTGCCATGAATGCTGGTGTTGTAATAGGAAGGAGGAGGAGTGAGAGGAGGGAGAGAGTGATGAGAGAGGGTGTGTTTGGGAGTGCCAGGTTGAGATTCCCACACAAAAGGGACAGCCACAGGTGTGACTCTGAAGGAAGGATTGGAAATGGAGGATTCTTTGGACAGAAGCCTGCAGAAGAACTTGTCATCTTGCTTTATTTGGAATTGGAATTGGAGGCTACTCTTCTTCTCACCATTATGCTCTGCTTTCTCACTGTACATCTTGGATCTTTCTTTCTTTTTCTCTTTGGATGATTTCTCCAACTTACACAATGATATTATATATGTACCAATGCTTCTTCTGTATCCTTCCTTCCTTTTATAAACAAATGTATATTCTGGTTTTGCAGTTTAAGTCACTCTCATCCTCTCAACTAATTTACTTTCCTTTATAAACAAATCTATATATATTCTCTTATTTCGGTTTAAGTCACTCTCATCCTCAACTAATTTACTTAGCTTGTCTCTACATTTTCTTTCTCAATTTTGTCCCTCAACCCTTCTTAATTCTCTCAATTTGGTCCTTCTATTTTAATATCATCTAAATCATTAATAATTAGGTCAAAACCCCAACTTGGTCTCTTATGTTGTCACCAAGTTTCATATTGGTCCTTTATGTTTCAAAAAGTTTAGATCGGTCCTTTATGTTTGCAAGAAGTTCCAAATTGGTCCTTCCGTCCAAGTCCGTTCAATTCTTCCGTTAAGTGCTGACGTGGACATATCTTTCATACGTGTCCATTTAAGCTGACGTGTCATTGTCACATCATCGCCACGTTATCATCTACTATCATATGTGATGACGTGGCGCTGATGTGGCATGACACGTCAGCACTTAACTTAAGAAATCGACGGAAGTGGACGGAAGGACCAATTTGGAACTTCTGGCAAATATAAAGGACCCATTTAAACTTTTTGAAACATAATGGATCAATATGAAACTTAGTGACAACATAAGGGACCAATTTAGTGTTTTGACCTAATAATTATGATGATTTGGATGTTTGATGTGACTATGCCATATTAAATGGCAACTATGATCCAACCTTTTTTTTGGTAAAAAAAAATTTTAATTTGAGGTAACTAGTGGTATCTCATCAAGATTAGGGAAGGCCTTCCAATCTTTTTGAGGGTTTATGAGAAGATTTACGTATCATCCACTAATAAAGCTTTCACATCGATCATGTAGTTTGAACTCTCTCTTTTGTGAGATATGAGTTCGAACCTTAACCAACGGTTTCACTCTATGATCCAACAATTTTGACTAACTAAAAAAATTAGAGAAGGAAAATTGGATTTGAATATTTGGTAATTAACACCAAATATTCAAATCATCATAATTGTTAATTACTTAGTCGACAAATTATGAATAAAATTATGAATGAACAAATTGAAAAGAGAATCTATGAAAACCAAATTATGAAAAACAAACATCTATGAAGGACCAAACTCTAGCTATTATTTTATAGAGGCAAAATACTATTTAGTCTTTAAATTGTTGTTTAAATTATTATTTAGTCCTCAAAAATTTTTAACTATGTCAACTATTTAGTCCCCGAATTTGACAAAATACTATTTAGTCCTCGAATTTGTAACTATGTCAACTATTTAGTCCCCAAACTTGACAAAAATACTATTTAATCATCGAATTTGTAACTTTATCAACTATTTAGTCTCTTGACTATTACCCGTTATAGTTGACAGAGTTGCAAATTCGGTGATTAAATAGTACTTTTGCCAAGTTTGGGGACTAAATAATTGATATAGTTACAAATTCGGGGACTAAATAGTTGACATAATTAAAAATTCCGAGGACTAAATAATAATTTGACCAACAATTCAAGGACTAAATAGTATTTTGCTTCTATTTTATATAATTCAATTGACATAGTTAAAATTTGAACCAATATAATGACAACGTATTAATTTGATCACTCCTTGCATGTATTTTTTGCCATCACTATCAAAACAACCCGTTCTTCTATGGTATATTATATACTTATATTTCTATCTTATAACGACCATACATCATCAAGTAATATTATTTAGAATTTGTCTCCTTTAAGTTCAACTTAATTACGAAAGAGGATCTGTCCAATTGTCATACTGTCTCTATTGTCCAAAAAACGACATCGTGTGGCTGCTGCAAAAGTAGGTACAGTTTCAATTTTAAAGTGGAATATTATATTTATACATTTGGGATAATATTTATCTTACATTTCAGTCCCAATAAAAATATTTTTTTGTCATAAAAATTATATTTGTCTTTTATTTTTCGGATCAAATTTGAACGGGTATCAAAATCAATCTCATCCCCGCACCCTACGAATAGTCGAATCTCCAATCCGGATTTATTTTATATTAATAAAATAAAAATTTATTTCAAATTTTCTACAGGTTTGTATCCGGATTGGAGATTCGACTATTCGTAGGGTGCGGAGATGAAATTGATTTTGATACCTGTTCAAATTTGATCCGAAAAATAAAAGACAAATATAATTTTTATGACAAAAAAATATTTTTATTGGGACTGAAATGTAAGATAAATATTATCTCAAATGTATAAATATAATATTCCACTTTAAAATTGAAACTGTACCTACCTTTTGCAGCAGCCACACGACGTCGTTTTTTGGACAGTAGAAACAGTATGAGAATTGGATAGCAGATGATCCTCTCTCCTTAATTACCATGTCATGTGTAAGTGGGACCTTGTAAGTCATGAGTCATGTGTAATAACTTTAGAAGCAGTGAGTGAATTTAAATAATTAATTATAATGTGAGTTGAACATTACTTTTTTTGTTATTTTGGGATTGAATTAATGAATGATATATAGATCGAGCATTTACGTGAGGACGAGGGGATTCAGGATTCTGTACCTAACCATTTTCCTTTCATTATTTCACTCCCTTCGAGTAATAAATTAAGAGCCTATATGTGAGCTTGAGCTATGGGTCCGAGCCCATATGAGACATCTAAAATTAGTTTTTTTTAAAAGAAAAAAAATTAAATAATTATAGTTGCCTTAGTCACACCACATGATTGCTTGATCTGGCAATGGTATACCCCAAAAAAGATGCTAAATTTAAGGGTAGAAATGGAGTCAAAGGAAAGGAGAAGGAAATAGTCACATGGAGCGCACGTGGGGCATTAAAGGATGGCATTTTTTAAGGTGTGTTTGTTCAGTGGGGTGGAGAATGATAATGAGAATAGAGATAAAAAATTGCATAAGGGAATGAAAAAAATAATATGAAAGTGATGTGAATGGAATAAAAGTGGATAAATTGACCATTTTGTCCTTATATTAAAAGTGATAATGGAATAAAATGGGTAAAAAAATAAGGGTAAAAAAATAATTTCATCACATTACAAAAAGTAAAACATGTTTGGGAGAATTGATCTTATGCTGCCCAGCATAGAAAAATAAGGAGAGAGAGTGACACATAAGTGGGTTCTACATGTTAGACTCACTATGTGTAAGACCAACTTATATGTCTCATTCTCTCTCCTTACTTTTCTATGTTGGACAGCATATGATCCAATTTTGTTTTTCTATGTTGAATGTAAAAGTGTGTTGGAATATGAGCAAACTCACATGCCACCTTCCAACAATTTACGCCATTTATCCCAACTCTCAACAAACTCATATCCCCAATATGGATGACATTACTATTGTAGCTTGTAGGGACCCTCCTTATACATACACACTAATCAACTATAAATATTTAGCCCTGCCATTTGGGGTTCCATCTGGGAACGAAATTAATCTCTCTCTCTCTCTCTCTTTTTTCCTTCAATTAAATTTAGGTCACGTTTGGTATCCGGTGAGTATTTTAGTGGGAAGTAGAAGTGGAAATGGAAGTGGAAGTGGAAGTGGAAGGGGAAGTAAGTGATAAAAAGTATGTTTGGTATACAGGGAAATGGAAGTGGAATATAAAAGTAATTTTGTTTGGTATGGTGGAAAGAAGATAGGAAAATAGAAAATAAAAGTATGAAATACCTTTTTTGCCCTTACTTTTTTAAAAGCCACAAAATTTTGAAGGGCATTTTGGTCTTTAAACCTAACCTCACCTCATCTCATCACAACTTCCCTCTCCTCACCCATGGCACCTACCTCCCCTCCTATGATGGAACTTGGCTCACCATGGAAGAAGCCTCACCATGTAACAAACAAACTCATAAGTGGTGAGAACACTCACCTATCCTAACTTTCATCCTACCAAACAAGGCCTTAGGTGGGGGACAACACCTTTAGGCCAGAATTTAGATTGACTCCTGAATTTAAAAAATACTTGCAAAAATTTTACAATAATTGAACATATAAGAGATACCTTAGAATTGAACTTAAAGTATGCAATTGTCAGAAGAATACTTAAAGAAATTCTTACATATAATTTATCAAATGAGAGATTATATTAAATCGAACCCCTCCTCCAAGACATGCAATTATAATGGGCAGCCATAAAGTGATCAAATGAATCAATTCTTGTTGACAAAGAAATTAGTCTATCACAACATGATGAATTAATATTTGAATTTCTATTATAAATTGTGCTCACATTTATCTATCATATATAGGTTGACAAGACATGGCCAACCGGCCCAACTAGGAGAATGAATCATATACTGTACAACATAGAAAAATAAGAAGAGGGAGTAACACATAATTCTCTCCAACTAGCAACCGTTCAGCCATCATCAAGTCAAATCCTAAGTGTACCTTCACGCCATCACTTAATACTGTTTATTCCTCGATAACATAATGCATTTCTAGTAATACTTGATAGTCTAAACACGTCATTCCCCCAACATAACCATTTTGTTTCCATGACCCCTTATATATATATCCCCACATAGACATGAATCCGACACTGAGTTTCTTACACTTAAAAGTTAAAATTACCTAATTACCCTCAAGCCTCCCTACAAACTTAAATCTGGTAGCCTGGTGGTCACCCATCTATAAAGGACTAATTCCAAAGTCCAAACCAAAACAATACATTCTTTATTCACAAAATTTATATAAAATATGGATGACTTTTGGAGTTGGGTGGAAATGCAATGAGTCATTATTAATTAGTGAACATGGGAGAGTATAAGTGTACTAATTAACATATTTAATACTTCTAATCCAATCCAAACCAAGTAGGTAGCACCGGAATTATGTGTGTAATGTGTGTGATTATAAAAATATCGTTACAAATCCAAATCTATCTCACACATCAAATTGAATTTAATATTAATGGGCCTCATGATTTATTAGTCTTGGTCCAAACCAAACACATCACAACCACATATTCCATCCACTCATACATTCTCATTTATTTATCAGAGCTTTTAATATTAATCCAACTGGTACCATAACATTCTTAATCACAAACTCTTCCCTCTCACTTCTGAATTTGGACAAAATTAAATAGTAATGTCATATCAATTAAACCATAGAGCTCATCATTTACGTAATCAAGATTATATTTTTTATTTTTTTGGTAGAGGAAATTTTTTTTTTAAAAAAAATTTTATTAAGTAAATGAGATCTATAAAGATTATATTTTTATTTTGTATCTATTTTTCTTTTAACATGATAAAGTCATTTTTTTTCTAAATTTCTTACCAGTTTCTTTGTTTTCATTCACTATCAATTTCTTTGCTTTGTACATCCATTATTTAATTAACCTTTTTATTGACTTCTTATAACTACTATTTTTTGGTTGTCCACTCGGTCTTTAAGACACTATCTCAACTAATTCGAACTCGACCTGCGCCGCCCATCTAACTATAGTGGGAGAGTCTTCTAACAAAAATAGCTGCATTCACAATGTCTCGACTCACGCTGCCCACCAAGCCACTTATCATTTGCACCAACAACTAGATTATAACTAATATATATATATATATATATATATATATATATATATATATATATATATATATATATATTTAATAAACAATTAATAATGTATGTCATAAAACATGGACAAGAACATGGGATGTTGTAGTGGAGGACACTGAAGGAAGACAGAGGGAGGACGAGTTTGAATTTAAGCTAAGAATGTTATGATAGTCATGGGGCAATTTAGGGTACCCACCTACCTAGTGCTTGCTTGTTTGCTTCTATTCCATTGTCAAATTTCAATTATCCAATGTGAGCCTGCATGCCCATATCGGACCCAAAAGAAATAAATTAACAAAATCATATATATAATTATTATATATTTGAAATGTTTATCTAAATTCTAGAGGCAACAGCCTTGTCCAACCAAATGGGCCGAATAGGGATACTCTTATATAATGGGCTAAGTTCTGGGCCCAAATGTTAATGGCATAAAATTAAGAGGCAAAATATTATTTAGTCTCTGAATTGTTGGTCAAATTATCATTTAGTCCCTGAATTAATCAAAAATACTATTTAGTCCCCAAAATGCTTAACTATGTCAACTATTTAGTATCCGAATTTGACAAAAAACTATTTAGTCCCTGAATTTGTAACTGTGTCAACTATTTAGTCCCCAAACTTGGCAAAAATACTATTTAATTACCGAATTTGCAACTCTATCAACTATAAGCAAATTCGGTAATTAAATAGTATTTTTGCCAAGTTTGGGGACTAAATAGTTGACACAGTTACAAATTCATGGACTAAATAGTATTTTGTCAAATTCGGGGACTAAATAGTTGACATAGTTAAACATTTCAGGGACTAAATAATATTTTTGATAAATTCATAGACTAAATAGTAGTTTGACCAATAACTCAGCTAGGGTGAGCAAACTTGCAGATTGGTTCGGTTTGGACGATTTAGATAACCGAACTAATCCAATCCGATAACTAAAAAAGCCATCCAATCAAATCCGTTCTTTGGACATCAACCAAACCAAACCAAACCGATTATAGTCGGTTTGATCGGTTTTTTTGACAAAATTTTTTTAAAAAATTTATTATTTTTTCTCTTCATTTTAAACCTTAAAAAACAAAAATAACTAATTCCTAACCATGGAAACCAACAAACTAAAGTTATTAGTACAATATTTTAACATTACAAATTTAAAATTACAATCAAATATCATAAAATCATAAAAACCAACATCATAAAATATTTTTAAAAAATTATAATCGGTTGGTTCGGTTGGGATTTGACCTCTTTCATCAACCGAACCGAACCAAATCGGTTGTTAAGAAAATAAACCAATCTATCTGATTATGTAGTCGATTTTGATCGGTTTTAGTCGATTTGATTTGGATCGGATCGATTGGTTCGGTTTGGATCAATTTTGCCACTAAAATTAAAGAATTTCGAGGAGTAAAAGGGAAAAGGAAAATAGAGAAGTGGATGGCCAAAATCATGGACTCATAATGGTAGTGAAAAGTGGCAACCCATAATGATGTTAAATATTTATTATTAGTTACTTCTATTGTATCATGAGTTCATGACACATTTTATTTTATTTTTATTTTTCGTTTAGAAGGTCATTATTTTTAAATGCAACGGTCACTCCATCATTTCTATTGCCCCCACTCCACCTTTCCTATTTTTCTTTTCCTTTTTTAATATCCTAGGAGCCTTCCAAGCTATTTTGAGTTTATTATTTTTATAATGACAACAATTTTATTTATTTTAATCCTAAATTTAGTTATTTTTTAAATTTGGTCTCCCATGTTTATTAATTGGTTTCAATTTAATTAGTCTCCTACTTTTGAAATTGTTATCAATTTTATTCCCTCCATGTATAAACCATCAAAATACATGGAAAAATGCTAAGTAGGAATGTTAAAATACTAGTAAACTTGGACAAAAAGCATTTCATTTTGGTTTCTCAAGTTTAGTAATTTTCTTGATTTGGTCCCTTAAGTTTGTTATGTTCTCAATTTGATCTCCCATATTTGAAGCCATTATCAATTTAGTCCTTCCATCTACATATCAAAATACTTAATGAAAATGCCATTGAAGGTTAAATATATTGAGTATGAACGTGAAAAGGCCACTAACCTGATTTTTTTCCTCTAATCCTTCCATCAGGTGGCTAATGTTAATCGTTTTAAGTTTTTTTTCATAAACAATATGTTTTGCATATATATGTTATTATATTTAAATTTAAAATAAACAAGTTACTAAACTTAAAATTTCCCTTCATTTGACTTCACTTTTTTTCAATATTGTCTTCAATCAAAATATATTATAAATGACTAAATTTAAATATTTTATCTTAAAATAAGAGTATATCAGTTTCAAACGTGAATTTATTTATTCTATATATCCTAAATAATAAATTTATTGTTGATTTGTTTTACATAATTGATATTTGGGGGGTTATAGTAAGGTAATTTTACATTGTTCACTAGCTAAACCAACCATTATTGGAATGTGACAAGCAAGCAATCTTCCAAGGTTTTTGACAAATGCACACCCTCATCGGATTTGAAATTGTTAAAAGTGGAAATCCCAATACATAAATTATACAACATCCCTGGATGATCTGAGTTATGCAGACGGTAAGGATCATCCTCCTTCCCTTTTGATTGTGTTCCTGTTGAGGCCATCGCAGAACTTCTTCAAACCAAACAGTGGATATTTGCGGAAATCTTGAATCACAGGTATTGCTCTGATACCATATAGTAATCTAAAGAATCAAGAAGCAATTTGAAAGCAACACACAATCTGATTCTCATTCAGTATTGGAGCTCCTTTTATACAGAGAAAGAAAGGGAGAAAACTGAAGAGGAAACCTAACAGAAAAACGAGCTACCAACGGCAAGCCCATAACAGACTCAACTAACGCTGCTCTCAACGCTGCGTTTCACTAACACTGAGCCTAAGGATCGAAACGCAGCGTTTCATAATAAAACATAAAGAACGCCTAAAAACGACAACGCATAGCGTCCAACGGTAAAAAACAATATAACGGATATATTTCAGAATTCAGAAACGAAAGCACTAAGAAAGAAACACTTTCCTATTGCTCATAAAATCCAATCAATAATTCTCATATTTCTACAATATTGTATTCAAGTTTTATATTGATCCTTTATGTTACACAGAAGTTTTAAATTGATCTTTCCGTCCATGTCTTCCGTTAAGTGTTGACGTGAATTGCTGAGGTGGACATATCATCTCTCTTTTATGTATCCATTTAAGCTGATGTGGCGATGACTGTCATGTCACGTCATCTTTCATTTCATTATGGAAAAAACTTAGGTCCATTTCTTTATGTCCATTACATCCAGTTCCCCAATATAAATATGACACGTGGCAAAAAATGTTTAAATGACCAATCACAGTAGAGAGAGAATATAGAAGGCCACATTTTATATAACCAATAATAGAAGAGAGAGAGTGTAAATACAATATATGATTGGTGGAATTGGATGTAATGGACATAAAGAAATGGACCTAAGTTTTTTCCTTTCATTATTTGTAATAATGTGGCATGACATATCAACTTAAATAGAGACGTCAGTAATTAATTTAAGAAATTGACGGAATTGGACAGAATGACCAATTTGGAACTTCTGTGCAATATAAAGGGCCAATTTAAACTTATTGAAACATAAAAGACCAATATAAAACTTGAGTACAAACTTTTGGCCATTATACAATTTGAGTTAATTATTGAATGAGATTTATTATAATCCCGACATAAATTTTAATATTTATTTGATAATTTAAAGAGTATATAGACAATTTCGTCCCTGAAAGATTCGAAAGTGGTCAATTTGGTCCCTAAAAGATCATAAATGTACAATTTGGTCCCTGAAAGATTGTACCGTTACACAAATTGGTCCTTCCGTCATCTTCAGTTAGATTCTCTTAATGGACTTGCTGACGTGACACGTTAATTGCACACGGGGGCCATTAGTTGCTCAGTAGGACATGCTTACATGGCACAAGCTAAAATCCACCTCCAACTCAGCAAAAAATGCAGCGTTTTGAAGCTTCAATTTGCACACTTATACTAAGTTGGAGGAGGATTTTGGCTTGTGTTGACAAAACGCAGCACAAGCTAAAATCCACCTCAAACTTATTGTAAGTGTGCAAATTGAAGCTTCAAAAAGTTGCGTTTTGTGCTGAGTTGGAGGTGAATATTAGCTTGTGCCATGTAAGCATATTCTACTAAGCAATTAACGGCCCCCGTGTGCAATTAACGTGTCACGTCAGCAAGTCCATTAAGAGAATCTAACTGAAGATGACGGAAGGACCAATTTGTGTAACGGCGCAATCTTTCAGGGACCAAATTGTACATTTATGATCTTTTAGAGACTAAATTATCAACTTCCAAATCTTTCAGGGACAAAATTGTCTATATACTCTAATTTAAATTATATATTTTATATACTTCTACTTCATTTGACTCAAATTTCACAAGTCAAGTTAGGAGACAATAGTTTTTTTTTTTTTCTTACTTTACAAACGCAAATTAACCCAAACTAGACCACGTCGTAACGTCTTGCTACTTATATACTCAAGAGTAAATCATCAAGTTGCTCCTGAAAAATTAAGATTGTTCTTATTTAGTTTTTGAAGGATACAAATACTTAATTTAGTCCTTAAAAGATAATTTTTTGTCCTAGTTTAGTCCTTTTTAATTTTTTCATCAGTTTAATAAACAATCAGTAACATGTAGAGTTGTAGACATGTAATATATTCCTTCTTTGTGTATTTTATCTCATTATGTCACATATTCACGTCGTTTATTAAATTGACATAAAAATTTTTTAAAAAAAAGATTAAACTAGGACAACAAAAAACTTTTTTCAAGAATTAAATTAAATATTTATATTTTTAGAAATTAAATTAAAATAATTGAAGGGATGATGATTTATGGCATGTTTGGTAGGGAATGATATATGTGAGGTGGGTTTTGATATGTTTGGCAGGGAGTGAGTATATGATTTATGGCAAAAAGTAAAAAGTAAGGCGTCAAGTCCAAACACCAAACATTGACACCACTCAACAAGACAAGTTCCGAAAATCAATGCAGTGACTCACTCAGACTGTGACTCCAATTTTTCACTTTCCCACTAACCCCATCCCTCCTCCCTCCATTCCCCTCCCATCCCATGGGCATTTCAGGAACTTCAATTTAAAATGTATACCATCGGTACAACACCCAATAACTACACCATTTCTATTACTTCTCTCTCTCTCTCTCTCTCTCTTCGTTCAAATTCTGCTGAAACCTAGGGCTCTGTTTGGCTTCTCTCTCTCTCTCTCTCTCTGTCACTATAACAATAATGGAAGTGGACAATGCCGGAAATTCCGACGCCGGCGGAGGGGATAAGGCGAGTTTCAGAGCAGAGATTGATACATCGGCGCCGTTCGAATCGGTGAGGGAAGCTGTGACCCGATTCGGTGGCGTTGGTTACTGGAAACCCACACTCAATACATTTTCCCTTCCTCAGGTACTCTAGCTCCTCCTTCTTTATTAACAAAACAAATATATTTGGGGCTTTTATGGTAAATATATTTGTCTGATATAATTATAATAATGTAATATGTCTCTAACTCTAACTACTGCTATTTGTTTCAAATTTTATCCTATTAAGATACTTTTTTTTTGTGATACTCTTTGTGTTGTGAGTTAAATAGTGAAAATTTCGAATGTTAATCAAGTCTTTCCATAATGACATAACAGAAAGATAATTTCAACATCACATCAGTGCATCTTTAAAAACAGAGTAAATTAACATTTTGGTCCTGAAATATGCAGTTTGTCTCAATTTAGTCCTTCAAACTCTTTGAAATTTGTCTCAGTTTAGTCCCTGTCAATTGTCAAATTTTCTGTGAGTTACAGTAAAGGGAGATTACAGGGACTAAATTGTGATAAGCTTAAGATTAAGTTCATCTTTTAGAAACTAAATTGAAATAAACTCCATGTTTGATGGGCTAAATTTGACATTTTTATCTTTCAGGATTAAATTGAGACAAATTACATCTTTTGGGAACAAAATATTAATTTACAAAAAAAAATTCTTTAAATGTTTCTTAAATCTGTATGTGTTATTAGCAGCATGTATCAGAAGAGGTTGTTGATGCTGGAAGATTAGAGGAGCAGAAAGATGTGTTACAGAAAGAACTGATTTTTAAAGAAAGAGAAACTCTTGAGGTTTTAAAAGAATTAGAAAGCACAAAAAGACTTGTGGAAGATTTGAGATCCAAAGTACAGAAGGAAGAATGTGAAGTTAATAATGTAAGCCTCCAGATGAATGTGTGTGATCATAATAAAGCCGAAACCATGGAGGAGAAAGAGGATAAGGAGAATCAAATGACTCCTTTTCCTCCTTCATCTACAGTACTGATGGAATTGAAGCAAGCCAAGTTGAATTTAACAAGAACTACCACTGATCTCTCGGATGTACGAGCTTCGGTCGAATCGCTCAACAAGAAGCTAGACAAGGAAAGGATCTCCCTTGAGAAGACCCGAGAGAGATTGACTCAGAATTCCTCGAAGATTTCTTCGCTTGAGGAAGAACTGAACCAGACAAAACTAAAGCTGCAAGTGACAAGAGATGCTGAGAATAATAATGATCCCTCGGATGTCATCACGAAAGAACTCCACCGGTTGAGTTCCGAGGCAGAGAATTTCAAGAGGATCGGAGAAGCCGCGAAATCTCAAGTGTTGAGGACAATGTCCGAGATTGAACAGACGAAAACTATGATTAGGACAGCTGAAATAAGGTTGGTGGCAGCTCGGAAAATGAAGGAAGCTGCTAAAGCCGCAGAAGCTATGGCCATCGCAGAAATCAATGCTTTATCGAATTACAATGGTTCAAACGGAGATAAACATGAAAAAGATGGAGTGACATTGTCCTTTGCAGAGTATGCTGCTCTGACTCGAAAAGCCCGGGAAGCAGAGGAAAACTCAAACAAGAAAGTGGTGGAAGCTATGGCTCAAGTTGATGAAGCAAATGCATCAAAAATGGATATCCTGAAAAGGGTAGAAGAAGCTAGGGAGGAAGTTAAAAGCAGCAAGAAAGCACTAGAAGAAGCGTTGGAAAGAGTGGAGGCCGCGAATAGAGGGAAGCTAGGAGTTGAAGAGGCGTTACGAAAATGGCGATCCGAGGGAAACAAAAGGCGATCATCAATAGTACAAAACTCCACCAAGTTCAAAAATCCATACCCTTCTCATTCTCGGTTACTTGATGTGAATGGATTGAATCTTGTGAATGATGACGAAGACAAGCCGGTTCTGAAGCCGACTCTATCGATCGGGCAAATTCTGAGCCGGAAGCTGCTTCTTCCGGAAGAGTACGAGGCCGGCCCGGCGGCCGGAGGAGGAGGAGGAGGAAGAAACTCGGTGAAACGGAAGGTGTCTCTGGGACAGATGCTTGGGAGGCAAAACGATGATGATGGGGAGTTCAGTAGTAATAGTGGGAAAGCTGAGAAGGAAGAAAGTTGTGGTCAGAAGCAGTTTTCTTCTGCCAAGAGGAAGAAATTTGGATTTGCTAGATTCTCATTGCTTCTGGCGAAGCAACAAAAGAAGAAGAAGAAGAAGAAACCAACGTTGAGTTTGAGATGATGCATAGTTGATGTTTCTTCCAACATATTCCTTAATTCTGGTCTGTTTCCTAAATTGTTCTGTTTCTCTGTTTGTATTTTACTTATTATGTTGTCTTCTTTCTTATTAGCTTCCTTGTGCAGAATGTAAAGAATGATTATGCGGCTGAATTGTTAATCTACTGTATTCTAATTTGGTGTGGTCTCATTCTTCTGAGTATAGTACACTAGCATTTTGGATTTTGTGTAACTAAAACTTTCTTGGCATTTTTTCCTAGTTTGGGGAATTTAAGATTTTGTTCATAAATTATTGTAGGTCTAGGAGAAAAGTAACCGTTACTTTAGACGATTTAATTTTTTTGATTGAACTTTAGACGATTTAATATTTCAATCTTATTTGTTAGTACTTTTTTTTTTAATAATCCAGTTTCTTTTAATAATGAAGATTATGCAATAAATGTGATGTACAATTTGTTTTCACCACACCTCCTGTTAGATTTTTTTTTTAAAAAAAAAATCAGTTTATTTTTTACTTTTTAAATTTTAAATTTAAGTAATGTGAGTTGGAAAATGTCGAACCCTTTTGGAAGCAATTTCTCCAAAGCTGGTAAAATTTAGTTGTAGTTAATTAGTTATGGATAAAATTGTTTCGTTCATGCCAGTTCTATTCATTAATTCCTTATTGTTGAGAAAAGTAACATAATTGTCTCTAATAAAAATTGTCTCTAATAAAAAGATACATGTGAAAAAAAAATGCATATATAAGGGTATGTTTGGTAAAGAATCCAAACAGTAAAATCGTAGTGTTTCACGATTCTCAAAAAACTTTACATATATTTTATACATATTAAACACATTTTTTATCATACTTTTTCTCTTTCTTAAAAATTTTCTCTATCTTTCTCTTCACTTTTATCTACAGTACTTTCTTTTTATTTTACAGTACTTTTATATCTGTGCATTTATACCAAACGTACCCGTATCTTTTAGAAACTAAAAGAAATAGGATTTAATTTACTTATGCAATAATGCTAGATAAGGACTAGTAGGTGAAACGTATACTCTTTTCCATACTATGAAGAATCGTATTATCAATAGCCATACATTGGTTCAGATCTTCAAATCCTCTATTGCGCAGTCACAATAAAAATCTACAAAATTTTGGGAAAAAAATACTTAAGATCAACCTTAGACTATTTGAATTAAAAAAAGTTAAAGAAATTCTGTTTGTATTAAATCCATCAATACTTTTTTTTAAAGGCATTTTGATATATAATTGGAGAAAAAAAATATGAAGACTGAACATTTTCAGAGACATGGCTTGATGTGAGCTAATTACATATAATAATTTTGTAAATATTATTTATATTTTTTAATTATCACTAAATTATTGACTTTGAAAACCTAAATTCAAAAATTTTTTTAGTACATAAAGATGGTAGTAAAAAAAAACTTACATCAAGTTCCTTATATCATTTTCATCAACTTCCACCAAACATGTTTTATTTATTTTTGTTTTCAATCCTAATTAATTTCTTACTTGAGACAACTTAATCATAACAAATAATTTCAAACAAATTTAAAACTCATGATAATGATGGAGAAATAGTACTTAATTTTTTTTAAAAAAAATCCAAGTGGACAAGATTCCTTGCCTTGTTAATGTTGCAATTCTTGTTTGTCTCACTTGAAGCATCCCATGTTTGACACTCCTGCCTGCACCTTCGGATAAGTGACCAAGTGTAGATCATTTTTTTCATTTATTTTAAAAAATATTTAAATATATTTATTTTCTCTCATCCCACCTAAATAACACATCCGATATTGCCACGTGGCCTTATTAGCGGGACCCATCAATCCCACTATCATGGGGCTTCCCTTATATTCCACCCTCTCTGCCTCCCATTCGTACGTCTCTGAGTAGGCAATATACCAACGACCCAATAATACAACAAACATTCAAAGGGATCACTTTCAAATTCCTATCTTCACTATCTTCTTCTTCTCTGCTCTCTAATCCCAGATTTCTTAAGCTTTCCTCAAAGGTAATCTACTAATCTTTTTTATTTACTCTTCTGATTTCTGATTCTGTAATTCTGTTTTTTCCCGGGAAACTCCCGAAAAATAGGAACTTTATCTCTTACTTGCAAATCTAATCTTCAAAATTATTGAAAACCCAGCTCGTTTTCGTTATACCCTGCACTTTAATTTCATTATGAACTTATTTATATGTATGTGTGTGTGTATTTGGTTGCCTTGATCCTTATATGGTTGACCTGTGCTTAGACATCAATTACTTCTCATTCTGATCAGCTTCTGTTGTTTTTATCTTAATTTGTACTACTGCCCTAGAAATTACGGTTTCTTTCGGGTTGATTTGGGATCATAGTTCAATCGTACTGGGGTACTAGGTCAAGTCAACTATACTGAAGATATTGTTGATTAGCCTCTAACAACTGGTTTTAGTTTGGGCTAGGTTGCTATATTTGGAGCATCTACCTTAGGAGTTGTTTGGTAGTACTGTACCATAGGATACTAAGATATAGAGAATCATGGTATTTAATATTGTAATGTTGGTATGATCATTGAAAGTTGTCATAGAGATGATACAAACGATATTTTGTAACAGTTAACAAAACTGTAAGTGAAAGGACATGAGATTCCCATATTTTTGGATGTTCATTTTATTTCTCCTTGTATCTTGGGAAAAATCAGGACCAAGATATTAGGTCAGAATAACATCATATATAGTATATGTTTCTTTAGTGTTTTCACAAGAAGATTCAAGAATCCTCATTTGTTTTTTTTTCTTCAATATAGGGCAATATTATCAATAGTTTCTCAAAATGAAATTTTCAATCTTACATGTTGAAAGGCATAACATAGAAATCAATATTATCAATATTTTGTTTATTTTTAGGTTTCCCCAAATTGAAAGTTAACATAGTATTCAGAGAATCAGAGGTTGTCACAGGCATCATGGAAGGGAGAATGAAGCTATTATTTCTTTTTATGTTGGGTGCTGCTTGGGCTTGTGATGCAAGAGAATTGGCAAACCCTGATCTTTTGAGCAGTAACATAGCAAAATCTGATACTTCTGGTAACATTTTTAACTGTTCACATTCTTTTATTTGCTTGTTTTCAAATTATATTGATTAGTTAGCATTAGGTAATAGTATGCAGGGTGAAATAAATTTTCTAGAAAGAATGCTATGCTAGAAATGTTTCAGAAATTTGTTTGGTTTGCCTGGAGCGTTTCCCAGAATCATTGTTAAGATTTCTGATTGCTTCATTTGGATCAGTCTGGAGATTCCTAGGAATCTTGAGCATTTTTCGTGAAGTATTTATAGTTAGTCAAAATAAAAAGTTAACAAGACAACTTCATTTCCATCAAAAAAAAAAAAAACAAGACAACTTCATATAACAAGATTAACTTGATGAATGGTTATTTCAAATACAATACAAGAAACATAAAATGTGGCTTGAAATTTTTTCACCAACTTATGGAGGCTTTTTTGTTGAAGTTTAAATGAGGCATGAGTTATCATTCATTCTAATGACATGTCTTCCAAAATGCAGCACAAACCAGAAGACCAGATATCTGTGCACTCTGCGAGGTATACACGGAGAAGGCAATTGATTACCTAAACGAAAACAAGACCCAGGAAGAGATCATTGATTACCTTCACAATGCTTGCCTCCAACTGCATTCTTTTAAACAGCAGGTTGGTCAATTTTTCTTGGAATTTTTTTTTTAAAAAAAATTTAGATGTTTAGTTTTCTGTCACAAGCTTTAAGTATTTGGGAACAATAATACAAAATAATGGAGAAATAGAGGAGGACGTAAACTATAGGATCCAAGCAGGATAGATGAAATAGAAGAAGGCTTCAAGTGTTATTTTGGATAGAAAAGTACCACTTAAGCTTAAGGGGAAATTTTATCGCACGTTATAAGACCTGCTTTAATGTATGGTACTAAATGTTGGGCGATAAAAAGCCAGTATGAGCACTAATTTAACGTGGCAGAAATGAGAATGTTGCGTTGGATGAGTGGTCACACTAGAATGGATATTAGGAATGACTACATTAGAGAGAAAGTTGGGGTAGCACCTATTGTAGACAAATTAGTTGAAACACGTCTTAGGTGGTTTGGTCATGTACAAAGACGGCCGTTAGAGGCTCCTGTACGAAGAGTTGACCAAATGGAAGATAGCCCAATAACTAGAGGTAGGGGAAGATAAAAAAACAATACGAGGGACTTAGTTATAAATAACTTAACCATAGAAATGTGTAAAGATAGAACATGTTGGTGTCGCTTGATCATATAGTTGACCCCACCTAGTGGGAAAAGGCTTTGATTATTGTTGTTGTTGTTAGATGTTGTAGTTTTTTATTGTTTAGAGAAAATCGGGATAACATCTATCATACAAAGGTTGATAAAAACACACCTTTGGTGGTTTGGTTAGAGGGAGACCATTAGAAGTTCTCATACAAAAAATTGACCAGATGGAAGATAATCTAATAACAACAACTAGATGTAGGGAGAGGCCAAAGAAACAATAAGAGAAACTATTGTAATAGATTTAACTATAAATAATGTTACTATAGAAATGGGCCAAAATAAATTAAGTTGGCATCGGATTGATTCATATAGCTGACCCTACATGGAAGGAAAAAGACTTCGATTTGTGTTGTAGTTATCTCTTGTTGGAAAAACTAACATCATTGTCTTAGTATGAACTTTGATGTTCAACAAGAAATCCTCTATACCCTCTTGATGATGGTCTTCATCAGACTTGATAGTTATTTTTTTATGAGACTTGATAGTTATTTTTTGTAATCATATGCAAGAAAGCAGAATAACATGACCCAGTTTTGACAGAACCTTGTACTACATAAAATCTAAAGAGTCAATGATGGATAAATAAAATGGAACCTATCAGTATCACACACACACCCAAAATACTCATTTTTGTTTCATTCTCTTTATTTCACAGTGCATCACTTTGGTGGACTACTACGCTCCTCTATTTTTCTTAGAGCTATCTTCAATTCAGCCTGGAGAGTTCTGCAAAAAGGTCGATCTCTGCGAACAGATCGCAAGGATTTCGTCACAGATCGAAGAAGACAGCTGTGGTCTTTGCAAAGATGCTGTTTCAGCATTAATGGTTAAGTTGGAAGATCCTAAGACTCAGGTTTGTTAGTTGATCCTGTTTGTCTTTTGTTAAATGGGCTTGGCTGGCCCGACGCAGCCATGATTAACCCGTCACTTTGTTGGGTTGGACCGGCCGAGCCCACTTTATATGAAGCCTCTAATTTTGTGGGCCCAACTTGTCATTTTGGCAAGCTGAACTGGGCTAACATGAGAGGCTGAGCCTATTTTGATAGCTCTATTCAATCATTTAAAAATTTGTTGCAAGGAAGATTTATTACAAATTAGGATTTCATTGATTTTGGTAATGGTAATTTTCATAAATACTAGAAACCTGTGATCAATGAGTGTATTTGCAAATATACTGAAGATATTAGGTTCAATGTTCACTAATAATTTACTTTTATTTGTCAGCTAGAGATAATTGAGACACTTATAAAGATGTGCAGTTCCCTGCAGAATTATGCAAAGAAGGTAAGTGAAATTCTGTTTTTTGGTTTCCCACATGTATCCTCCTATTGGAGACAATTCTGTTCGAGCTAGCAGAGGTTTTTTCATACGCAAGTCTCGAACTCGGGACCTTGCTTAAACAACTTGTTGGTAGTGAAATTCTGTTTTCCCCTCTTAACATTTTTGACAAAAACTCATTCTTGCCCCTGAAAGTTGGTGTGCTTCTCAATTTGATACTAAAAAGATTATTTGTAGTATCACTTTAGTATTCAAAAGTAAGATTTTGTTTCACTTTCATCCTTTCTGAGGTACTAAAATGATACTAATTTGCAGTGTAAGAAGCTGGTTTTTGAGTATGGACCAGTTATCCTGATCAATGCAGAGAAGTTTCTGGAGACAACAGATATATGCAAAGCAATCCATGCCTGCAAGGCTTCTTCTTCCACAGTATATAGCCAAGCACAAGAATTCATAGTCATGGAAGAAGCTCCCTTGCTTTCTGTCTCTTAACTTCTTCCTCTCTACAATTATATATAAATACGAACAATCACATTGTTTTTCTTTGGTTTTACTACTTATACTGCATCCACTTTAAAAGTTCAATGCTCTTATTTAAATATGCTTTGGTAGTTCAATAATTGTCATAGTTCATCATTCTGAAACGTGAATATATTATCTTGTAAATGTTTATTCGTTCTGAATAAATAGTACACTAGTATTTCTTAAGTCTTATATTTATGTGGAGTAAATTACTATTTTGTCCCACAATTTAGTTTGTGAGAGTTTAAAATTTTCAATTCTGTCCTCCAAAGATTGTCTCTCAAATAATTAGTCATTATCTTAATTATATGAATGTTAAGATCAAATGAAAGATAACCCAATAAGTAAAAGTAGAGGGAGACTAAAGAAAATAGTGAAAAAAATTATTAATATTAGTGTAGTTTGATTTATATAGTGGATCTTATCTAGAAATAATGAGTCCCTTCATGATAAAACTATATGATTTGATTAGTTTGTATCATAGCTACCCTACATAAAATAGCAGGCCATCATAATTCATATTAAGTGCTTGAAACTATTAAACATTAGAGTGAGATAGATTGTGATTTTTGGTCTATGATCGGGTATCCGATCCACTAGAGCGGGCCTGATGATTAATCTTTTGGATACTACAGGGCTCATTACGGGAGTAACCCTCTCAATGGATAACGTTCCATTCTCGTCTCTTTAGGAATTGAATCAAAAAACGATAGTTTGTGAGGGTCTCTTCCATCCATTTTGTTCCATTACTTCATAATTAATTATGGAAACTTCTGTGTGTTGATCTGTTAGGTCGACCTCCTTTGTACCATCATTTTCACCTTGCTTTCAAACAAAACTACACCATCCATTTATGTATAGTTTTGCCCATTACAAGCAATTAAGGAAATTAAATAGAAAAAAAAAAAATCATTGAACTATTATTTTTGTCCAGAGAAAATTTACTATTTGTGGAGGAGGTCTCTCGAATTGTAATAATCTTATTTTATATTTACAGTAAATATTTTGTCTTCAATTATTGTCTATGTGATGTGAGTTGAGGATGAGTTTCAGAGCTTTCATTTAATTCGGAGGAGGTTATGAATTTAAATCTTAAAATAAAATTAAGTATAATTTTTATATTTTTATTACTTACTACTACCAGATTGTCAAATCAAAAACGAGATTTACATAATTTATCTCTCTATTAATTTTTTTAAAAATAAAATACATGCTTTATTCTAATTAAAAATATAAGAAATTGACTCTTGTCCAAAAATATTTTCCTTCGATTTCACATCCACATTTTAAAGATTATAAATTTATAATTCTCTATCCATTGTATTTTTTAATTATATAGTACTATTTGTTAATATTAATAAAAACTCACATTAATAAGAATTCGTCTTGAATAGATAAGAGACCAATTGATTAAAAATATACATTAAAATTCAATACTACCATATTACTGAATATCTACTCCAAAAATGCATTACCGACTCGTGCATTAAATGACTAACCAAATTCCAAAAGAACATTATTGCACTACCACTTATATTCCCACATTACATCCAAATTTAATTAATAGATTGAAGGAAAAATCTAATGAGTCGTGTAACATATACAGAAAATAGATATGACTTGCTCAGAATAGGCTACACCACTTGTAGTTGTACTTCATAATTACAAATAATACTGAGCCATCATTGGAAGAAGATGTACGGTAACATTAACAAATAACACTATATGATTATAGGAATGTATCAAAATTCAATAATACTCTAGTACTAAATTTTTATCCCGTTAAAAGATTGATATCATATAACAATATCTTATTCTATGCTTATCATCATTACTTTCAAAGCTGAATTTAGAAAGTTTCTTATATGCATTCCATTAATTATAAAGAAATATATATAACAAATATACAAATAAAAGTTGAGTACTACGCAACTGTTGAATTTCGATAAACCTCACAAATTATGTAGTATTATTTGTTAATATTAATAGAACTCACATTAATAAAAATCTACCTTGAATAAATTAGGAACCAATTGATTGAAAGGATGTATAAAGTTAAGTATTACCATACTACTGAACATATTCTCAAAATACTTGCACATGTTCTTTGTCATAAATGGAAATATTCTCAATCTTAAAATTTAAGACTAAATTAAACTCAAAATACCAATGGAGTTTAATTTACAGTTTATTGTAAAAGAAAAGATTAGGCTTTTACAACATACTAAACTAAGGTTTAAATTCTTATTAAAAGATATATTTATATTTAATGTCTACGATAACGCATCAATCGACACTTGAAAAACTTGAAAAAAAAACTCTAAATGATATGAAAATTACTAACATTAAGTTCAAGTTTTTAAGGCATGATTATTTTCTCTTAGAAATTAAGCCAACTCAATTTTTTTCATAAGTTCTATATTAGTCATTTCGTTCAATCTGTTCATTTTTTCGGTTAACTGTTGATGTTACGAATTGAGGCTGACACATAATTTTTCCTACATATAATAGAAAGCTGACGTGACCTTAGACACACCAAAATGAGATTTAATTAAATAATACAATTGAAGTTAGTGGAATTACTATAAATATATATATATATGGTTTAATATCTTTTAGGAAAAGACAAGGCAATGTGGAAGAGTGACAACGTTTCAAAGCGATAAACTTTATCATGGAAGCCAACAACCCCAGCAACTTCCACATTATTTAATGCTTATGATTACAAATGATCCATAATCTACATATTTTATTTAAGTACTAAACTTTTACGGGGTTTATTATATCAGATTTTTTAATTAAAATTTAAAAATAAATAAATCAAAAATATATAAATTATACACATATCAGCCAATTTTTTATTAAGGTAACCTAATGAAAAAGATATAAAATTTACAAGTGCTTAATTTTTTTTAAAAAAATTTAATTTACCAATACTCATTGTTGCTTTGCATGCTTTATATTTATAGATAAGAACTGCCGTCTAGATATTTTCAGAATTAAACCATTTGTTTAGTCATTGCTCATTAGTTTATTTGCATATATATGGTGAATTAAATTAAATTCTCACTATACTCATAGTGATTATCATCTTTTCCAATGATTCTTGTAATTGAAAGAATAAGACAATTTAGTAAAGAACAAAATTAAACTAAAACTTTTGAAAATGTTTGATAGAAATCTATAAAAAAAGAAAAAAAGTCATCCGCATATTAAAATTTTGGTCAAATGCCTATTTTGGTCCTTTATGTTTCACACAAGTTTAAAATTGGTCCTTTATCTTTCAAAAGTTTTATATTGGTCCTTTATGTTTCTCAAAAGTTTTATATTTGTCCTTCAGGTTCCATTGAAGTTCTATATTAGTCCTTTATGTTTCATTGAAGTTCTATATTGATCCTTTATGTTTCATTGAAGTTTTATATTTGTCCTTTATGTTTCATTGAAGTTTTATATTAGTCCTTTATGTTTCATTAAAGTTTCATATTGGTCCTCTCAGCATGATTTTATTTTTAGTTTAAACGACGTCGTTTGAGTGTTTTTAGTATATCTAAGGTCACGCCAGCTATCTGATACACGTAGAAGAGATTATGTGTCCACCTCGGCACGTCACATCAGCAGTTAACTTAAGAAATTGACGAAAGTGGACGGAAGGACCAATTTGAAACTTCTTATAAACATAAAGGACCAATTTAAACTTTTTGAAACATAAAGGACCAATATGAAACTTCATGCAAACTAAGGGACTAATTTGGAGTTTTGACCTAAAATTTTATATTAAACAACTTGGTATTGCAAATTAAATATACTTAATTAAGCTTGAATTAGATAATCCATAACTGAAGAAGCCAACTTTTAATATAAAGTTATCATCGATAAGATACCTCACCTTTAAATAAACAATGCAAAATGTGTAGAATTGATAAAATATCTTGAATGGGATAAAGATAAGGTGACATATCAATAGTATTCGTGATGTATATACTACGTTATAGAATTTTAAACATTTGATCTCTTTAATCTCTTAAGAATAAGGAATTATATTTATTTAATGTTGTACTTATATTTAAAATTAAATTATAAAATATTATTAGTATACACTTTAATGCATGTGCGTGGAATTATTATTAAAATTACTAATAAAAAAGGTAAATATTAGAGTATCATATATATATATATATATATATATATATATATATATATATATGTAATCCTATTTTTCTCTCAAAGAAAAGCTTCAAAATTTTGCTTTCTTTTAGGCAATTAAAAAAAATTTCTCAAGTCCATTTAATTTTAAATGAATCCGTCACATATGTTAATCGGTAAATGAATAAATTTTAAAATAATACAGTTTAAAAGATTGTTTACTATATATTTTTTTGTAACGACTAATTATAAATGCATCCATATATAATTTTTTTACCAAACTTTTAAACTGTATTATTTTTAATTAATTTATTTTTTGTATGAAAAGATTCATGTAAATTTACACTGACTCGAGTCAACGAAAACACATCAATGGCAAATTGGTAATATGACATGGGAAGTTTGTACAAGACCAAGAAGCAATGCTTATGTGATTGATGCTTGCGTAATAGAAAACAATGCAAAATTTGATAATATTAGGATTTAATCAAAATAAATTAAGAGAAAGATAGGGAACTAAACACCTCACGTGAGGCACACATGACTTCTCTACTAACCAGGAAACTAATAGTATTAAGGGTTCGTTTGAATAGACTTTTTTTTAGTTAAAAGCACTTTGATTTTGAAAATAAATACATATAAAATAAAATAATGTATTTGGTTAAACTTATTGAAAAAAAGTAGAAGCTTTTAAAAAAAAGCCCAGTATTTTCTATTTTCTCAAGCCCATTTTTTCAGCTTCAAAGAAAAGCTGAGGCGGTAGAGTTTTGGGAAAAAATTGGTGAATGTGTACCGCCAATAATATATCTCTTTATTCTCCTTATCAAGCATGCGCGCTTGAGTTCGATTCCAAATGTGTCAATCAATGGAGAGAGGAGGATTTGTGTTTCTTAAAAAACACGAATGATTACCAAATAGTACATTACATGTAATCTCACGATTCTCAAAAAAATTTACATTATATTTTATGCATACCAAACACACTTTTTATCATACTTTTTTTTTCTCCTAATTTTTCTCTCTATCTCTCTCCTCACTTTTCTCTACAGTACTTTCCTTTATTCTACAGGACTTTACTCTACAATACTTTCTTTATAGTACTTTACATTTGTGCATTTATACCAAGTGTGTTCTCATTGTTTATCTAGTCAACTAGGTGAAATTTTTTTAAAAAAATTTTACACTAAAACACTTATTATTTCTCAAAGCACTTTTTAATTATTATATTCAAACGTAAAATGACTTTTATTTTTTTTTTAAAGTCTATTTTTACAAAGCTCTATAAAAAAAATATTTTTAATTAAAGCCTATCCAAACGGGTCTAAGTATAATTTTCCCTTTATAATTTAAAAATATGTAAAATCTCATTTTCTCAGAACTAGGCTAGCAACTAAATAAAATTGGTTAGAGTAACTTATTTATTACTTTGCCACTTATTACAAGATTGTTTATGTTAATTAAGCACTTTAGCCTAAAAATTAGGAATGAGATAACAAACACAACATCAAATATCCTCCAAAGGTGGCTCATTCATATTGTTAGCTAATGAGATAACAAACACAACATCAAATATCCTCCAAGGGTGACTCATTCATGTTAGCTTTAATCAAGTGTCGAAGTTTGTTAACTTTAAATTATTATAATAGTTGTCCCACCCTTTAAGATGTTTATATACATTTCAACGAGAGGATTAATCATTATATTTAACGATGGATACCTTGATCTATAAAAAAAAAATCTTTTAAAGGTTACCAAATATATAGTGCATCGTAATCATTATTTATTTTGATTCTCTTACAGAAATAAAAAATAATATTGGCCTTCCGCATATATCTTTAATTTTTTAGTATTATTTTAATATAAATATGGACTAATCTTAAATAAATTTTGAGATCAAATAATTAAAATTAAATGATATACTAAACTTCAATATTATCATATTACTACAGTAAAAAAAATATTATCATAATACTAAATATCTTCTTTTCTTGGAGTTTTTGTTGAATGCATCAAATAAAATCAACCCTAAATTGAAAGAAAATTTATCTTTTTAAAATTAATAAAAAATCAATAAGAATAATTTTTAAAAATTTTTAATTGATTGAAAAAAAAAAACTTAAGATATTAATTAGCAAAACCCTTTTAATAATATCCATGTCATAGAGTGTGAAGGGTGGTTTAGTAATTTACATCCGTCGGATATAAAGCACGAGTTCGGAGAAGTCCAGAATGAGGAAGAGCGTGCTGAGCTGGTTAGGGTGGGAGACAAAGGTCCCCCAACGGCCAACCTAAGAGAGCGACTGACGTGTCTTTTGCACGAATCATTTGGCAACACGTGTACGGTCATAAAGAGTGTACTACTACCCTGCAATCGTGACTGAATAAGGAAACTTCATGTCAACACGTGTCCATTCCTCATTCGCTCTCTGTTACAACTCACGAGAATATTATACACTTACCTGGTGCTGGCTGTGGTCCAAAGCTTCATTTTTATTACTCCCGCCAAGCCAACCAAACTACAAATTCTTTTTCCTCATTTTTTCAAGATTTATTTTATTTTAATTTGAGCTATATTTAATAAATAACACTTATATATCACTTTAAGATATTACATTTTTTTAAGATGACACTATTATATATCATGATAATATATAAGATATTATATTATTTGAAATGACATCATACTAAATGTTTTTGTAAGATATAAAAATAAATAATATGATATTTTGTATTACACTATTTTATATTAAATGTGATGTCAAATATTATATCAAACATAAGTATTAAAGATAACATTATCTAAAATGATATTATACCAAACACTCATATATATATATATATATATATATATATATATATATATATATAACACTATTTTAAATAAGATTGGCTTTAATGAAAAATAATTATTATATAAAAAAATATATAGAATAGGATTGAAAAGTGTGAAACGTAATTTAATTTGCATCTAGAATTCAGATAATCTCGCTTGTTATTATGATGGCATAATATTTTAAGATTGTTAAAGTACTTCCACTTGAGCAATTAATTAGAGCCATAAACAATATGGTATAATTGTTTTTATCATTATGTCTATGGCATGTTCTTTATTTCATTATAATTTATAAATAAGAAAATTTAAAATTTAAATAAAATTAAATTAAATAAAACTACACGAAAATAGTATTAGAATAAATTCCATCTATAATAGGAGTAGATATTCAGTGGTACGGTAGTACTGAACTTCAGTACATCCCTCCAATCAGTTGGTCCATAACCCATTCAAGGTGGGCCCTAATTAATGTGAATTTTTATTAATATTAACAAATGGCACTACATGATTAGAGGGATGTAGTGAAGTTCAATAGTACGGTAAGTTTTAACAAGTAATTTTTCGTTTGAAACAGTATTTAACCTGTTTCAATACAAATACTCATTTTGGTCCTCTATGTTTCACCCAAGTTTTAAATTTGTCCTTTATGTTTCAAAAATTTTATATTGGTCCTTTATGTTTTCCAAAAGTTTTATATTTGTCCTTCAGGTTTCATGTAAGTTCTATATTGGTCCTTTATGTTTCATTCAAATTCTATATTGGCCCTTTATGTTTTATTGATGTTCTATATTGGTCCTTTATGTTTCATTGAAGTTTTATATTAGTCCTTTATGTTTCATTAGAGTTTCATATTGGTCCTCTCAGCATGATTTTATTTTTAGCTTAAACGACGCCGTTTGGGTGTTTTGGTGTGTCTAAGGTCACGTCAGCTATCTTATACACATAGAAGAGATTATGTGTCCACCTCGGAACGCCACGTCAGCAGTTAACTTAAGAAATTGACGGATTTGGACGGAAGGACCAATTTAGAACTTCTGGGAAACATAAATGACTAATTTAAAACTTTTGAAACATAAAAAATTAATTTAAAACTTGAGTGAAACATAGATGACCAAAATGAACATTTGACCTATTAATTATATGATTGACATTGTATATATTTTTATATATCGATCAAATCTATTTTTGAAAATTCTTTGATTCTTTCTATATATATCGTGTTTATTAATTACTTTTTTCGGTTATATATGAACAACAACCAGAAGAAGACAAAATATTTTGTTTCTAAGATTGAAAATATATCAATCTAATTTTAAAATTTCTTAAACTTTTCTAGCTGTACATATTTGTATATTCTAATGGAAAAAGATAATAATGAACTAGATTCATTGATTCTATTCGTTCAAATTTAGCCTCTAGCATGGCATTTTGGCAATTATCGATTGACATGATGGCAATTTGGGAGCCAAATTCGAAATAAAACAAAATAATCAAGATATTAATGTTGTTCGTATTTAATTTAATTCTAAACAATAACGTTTAAATAAATTTTTAAAAAAATTATAATCAGTAAGTGGCAACTGGCAACTTCCAATCACATCAGAATTCAGGTGTATAAATTGAAAAGGAAGCATCTCCGAAAACGTTAGGGTTCTCTCAAATCACAATTTCGCTTCCTTTCGAATTTTCTTTCTTAATAATTCCTCTTCGATCCTCTTCCTTGGACACGCAAATTCTGAATCCTTCACCAGGTACGTATATGAATCCATGTTCTTTTTGAATTTGCTTTTTTATTCCGTGATTTTTAATGCTTGGTATTTGATCTTTGCTTCAATTATCGTTTTCGAGTTTCGTACCTGAATTGCTTGCCTTAAATTGCAACTTTTTTGTTTTTTTCCTTTCTCTCGTTGATGATGATTGTTTCACAAGTTAAATTGTTCAGTACAACATATGCTAGGCTGTTTTGGTTATATCCCAGTTTTATCCCTAATTTGCAATCTCTTCATCGCTATCGACTGGTTTTTCTGAGTTAAGATCTGTTTCTCTTGCTTTTTAACATTTCCAGCCTTCTCTGCAATCTATTCTTCATTTTATTATTATTATTATTATTATTATTATTATTATTGTTATTATTATTATTGTGTTTTCTAGTAGCGGATCGCTGGTTTATTTTTTAAAATTTCTACTTTCCCTTTCTTTAGATGATTTATGGCAGCTAATTATTGTCAATTAAACTCAGTTTTACACGCAGAACGATAACAATTCTACAGATTATATAGCTGTGGTAAAAAAATTTCTTTTCTACCAGGGACTCGTGGCACGAGAAAAATAAAATATGGAAAAGAGGCAGATAGTATGCTGGATCTAGAAAAAATAAGAAGTGGGAAAAAGCATATGCATGTGTAGTCAAACTCTAGTATAGAGCCTATTATCATACTTTTAGAACTTGTATTCTTGAAGTGTGTTAATATTTGATACTCCCATTTCTGGAATTTAACTCACAAAAATATAAGAGCAATACACTATTTATACATTTAGTTTGCAAGATAACTGACTTTTGCATCAAAGCATAGTGTAAGTCTTGCATGTTTCATCTGATTTGTCTTTTTTTTTTGGACACATCTGATTTGTTGATGTCTCTAGCTTGTTGGTGTATTATATATTTTCATCGACAGTGTTCCTACGTACCAAGTTGATTGATCAATATTATTTGCTTGCTCATAATGTACTGCCACTTCTGGATTGACTTTATCCTTAAGTTTTGGCACCATAATATCATATACTTCTGTAATAGTTTTTTAAACTTATCTTTATTTTGTCCTCAAACAATTATACATGTAACCAACTTGAAATGATTTTAATTAATGAAATAGTTGATTTGTCCTCAGATTAAATTCAGGTAAATGATATTAAAGAGGCACCTCGTACAGTTTTTGTCTTGGGATCGGTGGCTTCTTCACCCCTTTTCCAAGTTGTTGTGTATGTCATATTGTTAAAATCAAATTTGAAAGGAGCTCTAGATATCAATAGCGTACAAGGGTCATTTTTAGCTCACAATTCTGCTTGTCTTATGTGGCTTAAACACTCAAAAGTTATATAATTTTGTTAGTTGGATTGGATTATCAGTAAACTACCTATTAAACTTGCTCTGTCTTCCTTGCAGGTTATTTTCCGTTACATAGTTTTTTTACCGAGGGTTGTTGAAAGATCTGATCAAGTTCTGCCTAATCCCTTGATTAAGATATCAAATTTTTTAGGTGTTCTGTTCATCTTTGGTATTCTCTAGTTTCATCACAAAATCCAGGGAATGCTGAAAGATGTGCTTAAAAGTCAAAGATTCTTTCTCTGAGGATAATAAGGCCATAGCTCATTTTGAGCTTCCCTTGTCCATCCTTGAAGAGATTGGATGTTTAAATCACTGCCCATGTCTATTTTGTGCTCAAGTCCCTGAAGTGGCTAGAAATCAAAGCAGTCACTTGATGTCAAAATATTATGTCTGTGACGACGGTTGAGCTTTGAAGTTCCTGAGAGGCAGTTTGCTGCTTCTGGTCAGTAATTTCTTTTTTTAATATATTAAACTAATAGTAGTAGCACTGGTTGATAAAAAAAAACTTAAACTTGAAATGGAAATGGAACCAAAAGGAAGTGTGCTTATGCAACGATATGAACTGGGGAGATTATTAGGCCAAGGAACCTTTGCAAAGGTCTACTATGCAAGGAACCTTGTCACTGGAATGAGTGTGGCCATCAAGGTCATTGATAAAGAGAAGATTCTGAAAGTTGGGATGATTGATCAGATTAAGAGAGAAATTTCAGTAATGAGACTAGTTAGACATCCAAATGTGATAGAGCTTTATGAGGTAATGGCCAGTAAAACCAAGATTTACTTTGTCATGGAGTATGCAAAGGGTGGTGAACTCTTCAATAAGGTTGCCAAAGGAAAACTGAAGGAGGATGTTGCTAGGAGATACTTTCAGCAGCTGATCAGTGCTGTCGACTACTGCCACAGCAGAGGCGTGTGTCATCGGGACCTAAAACCAGAAAATCTTCTTTTGGATGAAAATGGGAATTTGAAGGTTTCAGATTTTGGATTGAGTGCCCTTGCAGAATCTAAGCACCAAGATGGGTTACTCCATACTACATGTGGAACCCCCGCCTATGTTGCTCCAGAAGTTATAAACAGAAAAGGCTATGATGGATCCAAAGCTGATATATGGTCATGTGGGGTGATCTTGTATGTTTTGCTGGCTGGTTTTCTTCCATTCAATAACTCAAACCTGATGGAGATGTATAGGAAGATTGGTAGGGGGGAGTTCAAATTTCCTAACTGGTTTGCATCAGATGTACGTCGATTGTTGTCCAGAATCTTGGATCCTAATCCAAACACCCGGATATCGATGACCAGAATTATGGAAAGTTCTTGGTTCAAAAAGGGATTTGAGAAAAATGTTGTTACTGAGACTGAAGAGAGAGAACTAGCTCCTTTGGATGCTGATGGAGTATTTGGAGCATGTGAGAATAACAGCGGTCCTGTCGCAGAGGCGAAACAAGAACTCACCAAACCTTGTAATTTGAATGCTTTTGATATCATCTCCTTTTCTGCAGGTTTTGACCTGTCCGGTCTGTTTGAGGAGAGCGACCGCAAAAAGGAGGTGCGGTTTACATCGAACAAGCCAGCATCAATTATCATCTCCAAGTTAGAAGAAATTTGTAAGCGATTTCGGCTGAAAGTGAAGAAGAAAGATGGAGGTTTGTTCAAGTTCGAAGGTTCCAAAGAAGGCAGGAAAGGGGCTTTGGGCATTGATGCTGAAATTTTTGAGATCACCCCGCTCTTCCATATGGTGGAGCTTAAAAAGTCCTCTGGAGATACTATGGAGTACCAGAAGCTTCTGAAACAGGACATTAGACCAGCTCTTAAAGACATAGTTTGGACCTGGCAAGGAGAAGAACCCCAGCAATTCCAGCAAGAAGTAGTGCAGATAGAGCAACAACCTTCTCATGCTGCCCAGACTGAGGTTGTATCATAATTAACCACTTGATTATCATATTCTACGCACTGCTCTGTGTCTTCGCTTATTTGTTATTGTCTTGTCTTAGCCAAACGAGCTGTCATTGTGACTGTCATAGAATAAAGTGGCTAACAATATATTAAGACCTGCGATTTAGTTACATTTTACTCAAATTTTGCAAGTAGTTTCAACTTAATTGACATAGAAGAGTGAGAGAACTAAAGCACAGAGAAATTTTAAAGATCATTGATGCAACAAGAAGCGATATGGGCATAAGTATAGAGGAAGTTTACGTTTATGTAAAGGACAAAACTTATGTCCATTTCCTTATGTCCATTTCATCCAATTCCCCAATATAATTATGACACGTGGCAAAAAGTGTTTAAATGACCAATCACAGTAGAGAGAGAATATAGAAGACCACCTTTTAGATGACCAATCATAGAAGAAAGAGAGTGTAAATACAATATATGATTGGTGGAATTGAAGGAAATGGACATAAAGAAATGGACATAAGTTTTTTCCTTATGTAAATTGTTGTTCAAGACAAGTTCTTTCTTATATTTGTCAACAGCAATTCACATACAAAGTATATACAAGATAGCTTTCACTCTCAAAAATCAAATTTTACACAAAAATGGCGTAAGTATAGAAGAAGCAACCTAGGGATCTCAAGAACGATCAATCCAATGTCAAGTCCTTACATCCATATCAACCAGGAGGGGGGAATTTTAAATATCATTACTTATGAAAAGACCAAGTTTTAGGCACATCTTACAATTTTATTATTATTCTTTTGATAGAAAAAAGACATATCTTACAAATTTTAAACAGTAAATTACACTGATCCCCTGATAGATTTGATTATTACACAAATACTCTTCTCGTTTGAAATATTACACTGACCTCTAATAATACATCAAAATACCATATACTTTGGTCCTTGAAGTTTCCAACCAAATGGATGGTTTTTATAAATTTTTTAACTCATTTTTTTGTAAAATCTATTTGTCTAAGTTGTTGGATTTGGAGAAGTCTCGTTAGAAATTCGGTCATTAAAAAAAATTGAGTTGAAAATTCACAAAAATCATCCATTTGAAGGAAATTTCAAGGAAAATGTTATTCGAACCAAAATGTAGAGTATTTTCGTGTGTCAAAAAATGTCAGTGTAATATTTCAAACAAGAGGAATGGTCTGTATAATATTCAAATCTGCCAAAGAAAACCTGTGTAATTTTACATCTGAACTCTAATTTTATAAATAAAACCATTCCATATAAATTTTGGACATAAAGTTGTTCTCACCTTGCGAATGACAAGACCAACAATACATAACTCGTTTATGTTTGTCTGCCACACCTAGCATATCTTTTTAGAGAAATAGAAGGTCTTGAATGAACAAAGATAGTAGGCATCAAATCCCAAAAGGTGGATAATATCCAATGCTAGAGACCAATAAAAACCAAATTTCCACTATTTACCAACATTCACCCATAATGAAATAAAAATGACACATACCGTCACAATTTCAGTATAAAGTAAAAAATAATAATGACCTTGCCAAAGTCACTGCCCAATAATTTTCCAGTTCTAAACTCCTCTGGGACCTCACAGAATTATTTTTTATGCAGAACTTAGGCAAGATCTTGCTTCTATGATCTAGTTTACTCTAAAGATGTTTTTCTTGATTAGTGAGAGTACAATCTCTTAAAATTACATTTTCATGGACTAATTCAATATTGCAATAACAGCAAGAAGGTAGTCCCACTTCCCTTTCTCTTTTTAAATAACCAACTCCTAAAATTGAAAGTTTCAACACGGAAAATCTAGACTGAGTCCCTTGTCCCTAAATAAGCTAAATCACATAATAGTACTAAGAAACCAAATATTGTCCAAGGGAAGCTGAACAAGGAAGAGATTGCAATCTTAAAATCAAACATTACATTGATGAATAGAAATATTAAATATCAACCAGGAACTCAAGAAGCATTCTACTTGTAGTATCCTTGATTGAGATAAACATGACGTATAAATAGTTACAAATGCAGAGATACAGGAGATTTCTTGAAGGTCTAAGAATAAAAATATATTATACTCAGCACTATATAGCAGGAGGCGTCTTCTAAACATGGTGTTTCGAGAAGGGGGTTTCGTATTTGGAGGTCCAGAGTAATTTAGGAGTTAATCACTGGGAAGTATTTAGTAGGCGAGAAGTGAAGTACTATGGGCAAACTGTAAGTAAGACAAGAGAGTTTAATGTTATGTTAGTAAATAAATTACATTCTTACCGAGCTCAAGGGTTTAGGATTTCTAAGGTTTCTCTCTTCTGCATCGCTAAAATCTCACAAGAGTCTCTTTCTATCTCCCAAAAGTCCCGCCTTTTGAATCTCTCACGAGGGTCTATTTATAGTGGAGGGTAGGAGTAGTTAGTTCTTGGCTGATAAGTCATATCATGAAAAGACGGAAAGTGCGGTATCTTAGTTTACTGTCCAAGGGACAGATTCACAAGGCACCTTGAAGCACTTTGCTCGGCAGGGAAACTTATCACTGAGACTTAGTATTTTACTTATGTTTACTGTCCAAGAGACGGATTCATTGGGCACCCTAAGCACTTTGCTCAACATGAGAACTTATCACTGGGACTTAGCATTTTACTTATGTTTACTGTCCAAGGAACGGATTCACTGGGTACCCTGGAGCACTTTGCTCAACATGAAAACTTATCACTGAGACTTAGTATTTTACTTATGTTTATTGTTCATGGGACGGATGAAAGGTGGAGACACCTTCTATACTTGGAATGATATATCTCTTTTTAGAAGAAGTCTCTCTACATATCGTCGTCAAGGTCATGAGGTTTAGTAAAAAAAATATATAAATAAATAGAATAAAAGCTATATAGAAATATTAGACCCCTTTATTTATGAAAAATTTATTGATCATGAACATGTGCATAATATAATTAATTACTGCTTAAAAGATTTGATATGACTTCTTTGATTGTTACTTTAAGTGGGTGCTAATTAAGAATCATAGAATTCGGATTTCTAAGATGAAACTTAGATATTGACATATTGTTATTATTGTGCATAATAATTTAATCACGTACGTATTATATTATTGCTGCTACTATAATTATTATGAATCTCTACTATGCTTATAAAATTTCTAACAGACTTAGGATAATGATTCAAATTTAATTAAAAGCATGAAGAAACTTCATAAATCTAAATGGATTTAAATATTCTTCTTCAAAAAAAAAATTTAAATAATTTATTATAACTTTATTTTAACGACTCATCTTGAAATTAAAACTTCTAAATTTTTAAAAAATTTAGTCTAAAACCCTATCTTTAACTATACAAAATTTTACTCACAAGCTTATGCTGAAGGTCTTTATAAGTATTGATTTCTCTCCGAAAACAAAGCAGAACGACATGACAGCAAGGACGAGTAAGAGGATGCGTGGAAGGAGACACTACTGAAGATTCTAACAGTTGCCATTTCGTTGAGGGATCAAGCTTTCTTCTTCCTCTAACATCCCTCTATGCGATAACAGGCAGATGCTGAAGGTCTTTATGAGTGTTGATTTCTCTCCGAAGACTAAGCAAGACGACATGCTTTGTGCTCTTAAAGATGTCTTGATTGAGAGCGACAAGTGATGGATATGATGCTAGGTGCTTTGGTGGCGACTGGTGACTTGCGAAGGATCTTCGTGTTTCTACTAGATTCCACACGTCATGATGGCAGGCACAACAAAAAGGACTATTCTCTTATCTTTTTCGTTGATGGCTACAAGAGAAAGGACTCAAAGGGACATTGGCTTTGTACACTCTATGTTGGAATACTTTTAAAATGGAGAGATGTGTTAATTGAAGAATCATGTACCTATGTTTATTTATTTGAAGAATTGTATTCTCATATAAATTTATTTATTTATACGAAAAGTTGTACCTTTATGAAAGGTTGTGCAGGGAGTTACAAATTTAAAAGACAAGACTCTTCATTTAAATTATATAGTTGTTACTTTTGATTGAAGAGATATTGTATCAAAAGTATCTCTTCAAAGCATCACTTCATAGTTTATATAAACCAATCATCATTCCATAACACAACACATCAAACTCATTGCCTTTGTCTTTAAGTGCACACATAGATAAAAACAAATTATCACTTTATAAATACTATTGTTGTCTTGGCTTAAGTATTGGAAGTGCAATCTATACTCAAGAAACTTCATTGTATCATAAAGGAAATTTGCAGATCTTCCCTACTTGCACCCTATATAAGATAGGAATAGGTGGGGGCAAATTAAGCCTAAAAGAAAGTGTTGTCCACACCTTGAAGACATTGTTCATCACTTTCTTCTTCATTTCTTCTTATTATATTCTTCAAAGAACAAATCCCGCCAACAATATTTTATTAACATGCAACATGCAAGTGGTGCAAGAGTCATGATTAACAATAGTCTTTGGAATCATATCAAGTTTCATCATGTCATTAATTTTACCAAAATTAACATGACCCAAACGATAATGTCATAAATCACTAGAATTAACAACAATATAAGCAGAACTATAAACATTATTATTAATTTTAACAATATTGCACTTGAACATGTTCTCACATAAATAACTCTGGCCTACAAATGTTCTACCCTTGGTGAGAACAAACTTGTCTCCCTCAAATATAGATTTAAACCCAAACTTATTAAGTAAAGTACATAAATTAAATTTTTTCTAACTTCTGGTACATAATAAACATCTTTTAAAGTAAGAACTTCCCCATAAGTAAATTCAATTTCTACAGTCCCTTTGCTCTTAACTTGGACACTTGAAGCATTTCCTATGTAAAGCACATCCCCGTCTTTCTCTTCCAATATTTTGAAGAAGTTCTTATTCTTGCATACATGGCGTGTTGCATTAGATAGTCTACCCACCATGACTCATCATTGTCAACTAAGTGAATCTCTGAAATTACTGTCACAAAATTGTCTTCTTTTAAATATTTCTAACTTCACAAAATTTGTAGTCAATTACTTCAAAGAAACCATTTGAACCTGCAGAAAATGAAAGATAATTGTTTCTTTTGTGGAAAGGCTGATCATTTCAAAAAAAATGTCAAGAAAAAAAAAAAGACAACCTTAACTATAGCTTTTGATCTTTTCCATAATGTTTGTGCCTACTTTTATTATGATAAAATTATGGCCATTGGCCATGGTTATATGGTTTTGCATTCAAAAATAACTTATCAGAAAAATAAGGAAGCTTAGTAGCATCAGCCGACCTTAGCTCAGTTGGTAGAGCGGAGGACTGTAGTTGATAACAGATATCCTTAGGTCGCTGGTTCGAATCCGGCAGGTCGGAAATTTTTGGAATTTTTCTTCTATTAAGGTTAATGCTTTGTAGTTTGTACAGGCCAAAAATTATGGCTTAAATATTTATAACAGAAAATTAAGATATTTAAATTATTATTTTTGTGTTCGTAAGATTACGGACTGAATTTGATTTTTCCAACTGTAACCCTTTGAGTTTACTCTCATATTTTTTAAAAATTAACTTAGTGATTTTAACACATGGATGAAAAAATCGAATTGGAAGATTAATACTTTTTATGGAATCAATTTACTCTCTTAGCCGTCGATTATTTTTAATCAAAATATTGATTTTTTATATTAGTAAATATGATAATTTGCTAATATTTTATTTGTTAGATGAAAGCCAAGATTAAAATTAATTTTATTGAGAGAATTATTGAACTTGTTGGTCGACAGTTGAGTTAAAAAACGAGAAGCTTTCTTTTTCTTTTGTGGTTGGAAGATGCTTTCAAAAATTAATTCTATACTCGCTATATTTTAATGGAAAAAATTTAGGTCCATTTCCTTATGTCCATTACATCTAATTCCCCAATATAAATATGATACGCGGCAAAAAGTGTTTAAATGACCAATTACAGTAGAGAGAGAATATAGAAGATAACCTTTTATATAACCAATAATAGAAGAGAGAGAGTGTAAATACAATATATGATTGGTAGAATTGGATGTAATGTACATAAGGAAATGAACCTAAGTTTTTTCCTATTTTAATTACTAGGACAAAGTACATCTAACAATCCAATAATAAAATTCTTATTTTAATTATGTTTATCCCCTTTTTTTTTGTTACACGGAAAAATGTTTATCTTGTTAATGTTAGTTTATAATGTCATTATCTCTTCAGATATATTATTTGTATTTAATTATATTAACAGTAACTACAGATTAGGTTATTAATCTTGGTTTTCAGATATTAAAAGATGTTATCACTTCAAATCATTCTGTCAAGATTACGATTTATGTTTTAGTGTACTTTAGTTTGATTTGATTATATATTTCAATCATGTATAAATAGGACTTAGAAGTTAATAAAATAAATATTCCTTGTGATTAATTGATTTGATATTGATAAATTTTGAGAATATAGGATCGCCCAATATTTCCGGGTTTGGCTCTCCATCAACTTGTGGCAGTTCAAAAAGTGAAGAAATAAGAGAAATTTCAATTTCTCAACAATATTCTCAAAATATTCTCCAATATCAATTAAGCAAGGAATAATTATCTTATTTCTTCTAAAATCCAATCTCTAAGCAACTGAAATATAAAATCATAATCAAACTATAACACTAAAACAGAGATTCTACTCCGAACAAAAATATACAAAGGATAACATCTCTTTAAACCCCCACCAAAATTCATAACTAATCCTTAATTACCCTAATATATTGAAATACAAATCATGAGTCTTAGAAGATAATTACATCATTAAGTTATAAGATGAGCCAAAAATCTTGGATAAATAGATGGCTAATGAAAGAGGGGTGAGATAAAGAGTTAGGATGGGATATGGTTTATATTTTTATTTCTTATCGGCAGTGACCCAAGTTAGTATCATTTCTCTATTCTCATTAAGACATCAATTGCTGCATATTTTAAAGATCATTGATGCAACAAGAAGCTTCCAATCTCCAAAGGAAAATTTGCCTTCAAAATGGGGACACTTTCCCTCGGAGAGAAGAAGCAAAAATTACTTGAACCATATGTAAGGCACCTTGTTACCTGTTGGCTCAAAAGGCATATGCATCCAACATGTATTCCTATCCATGCTAAGGTATGTAAACACCAATCTCCCCTATAGAGAAGAAAGGAAGATACAACGCATCCAGTATTCTAAACTCTACCAAAAGGAGGCTATCTGCCTCTAGAGAACAGGTGTTTTTTCTTTCAAGTCTCATACCCTCTCACTATCCTTGTTTTTAATCAAATGACCAGAGAGACTGTACATCTGAGGCTGGATGCTGACTCCCAATTGAGGCCCCGGCAACAGATGACTTTCCGACGGCTTCCACTGAACCATGTATAGGCCATTCCATTCTGCCAAGTAAATAGAAGACCACAAGCTGTTAAAAACTACAACTAGAGAACTGCTTTGTTTAAAATATGAGCACTATAAACGAAGAGCAAGATAAAATGAACAGATCAGACAGTTGATATAATACTAATTAGCATCCGAGCAAAAAGACCATATTGTTTACTGAATCAAACACCATTAACCAATAGTTGGCGAAAGCATTAAGTTGAAGGAAAGCACACAAACTGAGAAAAGTGACAATTGACAACTCAAGTCCATTTGACAAGGGATACAGTATGGGCAAACAATTTCATATGAATGTTCAAGTTACACTTTAGCTGCTTATAGTTGCCACAGTAAACACATAATTCTTATTTGGCTTCTTTAGTTAGAAAAAATAGGTCCTTCTAAAGTTTCCATCATATTCATATTATGTCCGCATACATTTCTGGTTCACAAAGTCAGCAATTAATGATAACTTCTCACCTAGAATATCTATAAAAGTCATTTCGAGGAAGGCTCTTTAGAGATATTAAAACCTGACATTACAAATGACTACACACTCTTATAAACCACTTCTAAACAAGATTTCATGACAGAACAGAAGGGAAAATGGTAATGGAGTGCAGTGTCCAATCATCTAGATGTCTCCAAACAATCATTTCCCCCATAAAATGCAATTGAATTGATTCTAACTGGTAAAAAAGCTCAAACCTTCAATCAAGGAAGACAAGTTCTTTCGTATATTTGTCAACAGCAATTCACATACAGAGTATATACAAGATAGCAGCCAAGGGATCTCATGAAGGAATAAGGATCAATCCAATGTCAATTCCTTACATGATTACATCCATATCATCCAGGAGGGGACAATTTTAAATATCATTACTTATAACAGACCAAGTTTTAGGCATATCTAATTTTAAAGATATATCTGCACTCTAATTTTGAAGATAAAACCATTTCATATTAATTTTAGACAGATAGTTGTTCTAACCTTGACAATGACAAGACCAACAACACATAGGTAACTTGTTTATGTTTATGTGCCACACCAATAGCATTGGTATAACAAAATCTTGCTATTTTCTGAACATTCATAACTATGTTCTCTCAAACTGTTTCCCTAGTAACAAGTACCTTAATAGAAGTTCACTAATGTTGCATCCTAGTCAGCAATATTTTCAGCCACAGAAGCACCAAGCATATCTTTTTGGAGAAATAAAAGGTCTTGAACAAAGATAGTAGGCATCAAAACCCAAAAGGTGGATAGCATACCAATGCTACTTATCCTTGCCACAACCCCTCTAGCTTTTGCCTAGAGACCAATAAAAACCAAATTTCCACTATTTACCAACATTCACATATAATAAAATAAAAATCACATACTGTCACAATTTCAGTATAAAGTAAAAAAAATACAACAATTTTCCAATTCTAAACTCCTCTACGGCCTCACAAAATTATTTTTCATGCAGAACTTAGGCAAGATCTTGCTTCTATGATCTTGTTTACTCTAAGATGTATTTCCTGATTAGGTAGAGTAAATCTCTTAAAATTGCATTTTCATGGAATAATTCAATGTTGCAATAACAGTATGGGGGCGGACAAGAAGGTAGTCCCACTTCCTTTTCTCTTTTTAAATAACCAACTCCTAAAATTGAAAGTTTCAACAGGCAAAATCTAGACTGAAGTCCAGTCCCTTGTCCCTAAATAAGCTAAACCACATAACCAAAATCGTACTAAAAAAACAAATATTGTCCCAGGGAAGCTGGACAAGGAAGAGATTAAAATCTTAAAACCAAACATCACATTGATAAACCAAAAATAGAATTATTAAATATCAACCAGAAACTCAAGAAGCATTCTACCTATACCACCCTTGATTGAGATAAACATGGCATATAAAGTTACAAATGCAGAGATATAGGAGATTTCTTGAAGGTCTAAGAATAAAAATATATTATGGAGACAGGAGACTCAACACTATATAGCAGGAGGCGTCTTGTAAACATGGATATGAAGACCAAGAGCATTCTTAATAATAATTACTTGACTTCTTGTAAATATTGCATTGTCCAACTTCACAAATCACAACTGAAACCAATTATATCCCAGTAGAAAGGAAATGAAAAAAATCATGATATTCCTACTAGCAAGCACATTGTCACTCGATCTTTAGAGCTCCACAATTTAGGGAAAAAAAAAAGACAGAAATGGTGAGCAATTTAATTCATCTTAGCGTTTGGCTAAAATAGCACTATCAATACAAAATGTTTTAACATCTATTTGATCAAAATACAGCAGAGCTTCAACAGCAGCTAAAGAAAAAAGAAGCCAGATTTTTATACTCACTTAGACCAACTGTTAGCTGCAGAACCCTCAAGCACGTGGGTGGGAGCAGATCCACTAGTACTACCATATATGATATCACTCTGACTAGCACCCTCCTGAGCTGTAAGGCTTCCTGATAGTGGCGGAAAGAAAGCATTCTGTAACCAAGGATCATAATCATTTGAACCAGCAATTGGGCTGAAGGTCCCACTCCCACCACTCTGACCGTTTGGAAGATAAACATTTTGAGGAGAATGGGTACTGGAAATTATGCTATCATCATTGGTAAAAAGAGATGCCATTGTTTTCTGAGAAGAAGAATGGACAAAGTCATCCTTGTTTGTTATGTTCCTTTGTGAGGATAAAAGCCAGCTTACAGGGCCACCAACTAAACCTAAACCTTCCTGACCAAGAGGTGGGGAACCCCACATCTGCCATGTTCCCTTATCATTTGCTGTTGCATCATCCAAAGGAAAAGCTTGCATCTCTTGGGTCTTAGGGGTACTTGAAAATCGATTAGAAGAGCTATGTTTTTCTCGAGACAATGGAGACTCAATTGGAGATGGCTTATTGACTTCAGAACCAGCAGAAATGTTTTTTAATGAGTGAGGCTTTTCTACTTCCATGTCTGGCACAAAGCCACTTCCCAAGTCCCGCTGAAAATTATCAAGTGACTCAGAAACAGGTCCAAGTAAGGTCACTGGATCTGGAACATAAGAGGGTTCTTCATAAAGCTCTTGCTCTTCATTTCTAAAGTCATGTGTACCCTCTCCTACAGGAGAGAAAAAGGGTTCAATTGCAGGAGAAAAACCTAGACTACTGCTAGTGGGTCCATTTGGAAAAGTGGATAGATTAAATGGTGATGGAAGCCCAAAATGGATTGGATTATCAAATAATGGTGCAGATGATGATGGGCTAGATTGCTGGGGACTTTTAACTTCTGATTGAACTTTGGGATTAGGTCTACATATTACATTTGAATTTGAAGTCGGAGGAGTAGATGAGGATCGAGTAAATAATTGTTGCCATGACCTTTTAGGTGCTGTCCATGGCTGCGGTTCTAGGGGAACCTGCAAAGTGCAAATCATCTTTGTAATACTAATCCTGTTTTCTTCAAGCATAGTTTGTTAAACTCCAATTACGTTTATAGTATAAAAGAAACTTAGCAAGTATTTAATATTAATTATAGCATCTTAAAATCTCAAAATACTAAATATTAGAAGTGGAAAAAGTACTAGAAACTAGAAGGCCAAATTACTATTTTGGTCCTCAACGTTTGCACGAAGTTTAATATTGGTCCTCAACGTTTGAAAAGGTTATTTTAGGTCCTCGACGTTTTTTTTTTGTCAAAATTGGTCCTCTAGCATAACTCATGTCTAGTTTTGCCGTTAAATGTTGACGTGGAGGGCTTATGTGGCCCACCCTCTCTCCTACGTGTCATATTTAAATGACATGACATGGCACCCTCTGTCATTCCAACTCAGCAAAACGATGCCGTTTTGTCATATGTGAGGCAATAGAAGATGAATCAAAACGACATCGTTTTGCTGAGTTGGAGTGACAGAGGGTGCAATGTCATTTAAATATGACACATATGAGAGAGGGTGTGCCACATAAGCCTTCCACGTCAGCATTTAACGGCAAAACCATACATGAGTTATGCTAGAGGACCAATTTTGACCCAAAAAAAACGTTGAGGACCTAAAATAACTTTTTGAAACGTTGAGGACCAAAATAATAATTTGGCCAAACTAGAATAAAGAGAAAGAATTTTTAATACCATACTAAAATATATAATATCACAATGAACGAGTATTTATTATTACTAGTCACTCAAGCATCAAGAGAGTCTACTACTAGATCACTATCATGCTAACGATTTCTTGAGATACCGACAAAGAGGGAGAAAGAATATAAAACAAGAATACTTACAACGTGATTGGCATTCCTAACATCTGCGTTCATATTTGACTTTGCCGTTGGACGTTCGTGGGCACACGTATCTCTCCTATTGGAAGCAATAGAGACATGATCTATAGAATTGTGGACCTTGTTGTCTTTCACCAAAGTAGCAGAAGTATTAGTACCCTTTCCAAAACCAAATGCCTTCGAAGAAGACAAAAATGTACCCCGCATACGATCAAAGTACCTATTTCCAGTATTCCCTCGATTATAAGTGTTTGAAACAACATTTTTTCCATGTGCATTGTCTGTACTCTGACTCTTCACACTCTCAGACCCAGATTTCTGATGCTCTCTGCGATCAGTTTCACTTTTTTTATCAAAGTCCCTCTTCCATACACTTTCCTTGCCAGCTTTCTTTTCCAGTTCTTCTACATCAGAGTTGCTCTTACTGGACCCTTTATCTTTCTCTTTCCTTTTTTCCTGATGCTTCTTCCTACTATCTTTCTCCCTAGAAGGAACTGATGATTTGCTGCGATCTTTTTCAGCTTCCATTTTCTCGTCTCTCAGTCTCCTTCGTTCTTCCACCAACCTTGCAACTTCTTCCCTCTGTTTTCTCTCCTCCTCCTCCAAAAGTTCTTTCTCTAACCTAGCCTGCCTTTTCTCCTCAGCTTTTCTCCGTGCTTTTTCCCCTCTACTCTCATGAAGGCTTGCCCCATTCTCACCCCTTTTTGCTAAGAGTTCCCTGTGTTCAGCATCAGATGAACATTCTTCTCTTGATGAACTAACTCTAAAAATCTTTCTCCAGAGCCACCTAATGCTCAAGAAAAAAGAAGTCAAAAGCTTGCAAGAAAAAAACAAAATACCAGAATATGACTTCTCGGACAAACTATGCTCATCTCCTCCAAAAAGGCCACTTTCATTCATCCTCCAACTGCTAGGCTTACCTGCAACAGACCCACCAGCCCAATTGCCATTCTCCAACCAGTCCTGACCGCATATCCATCCATTTTCAGACCAAACCCTGCCATTTAATATCTTGCCACTTTTACCAACCAACTCCTTGACAATACTAGAATTAGAAATTCCCAACCCAGGCGGTACAGGCAAGTCTAAAACTGGTCTCTTAGAAACATGCCCACAATATGAACACATAAACCTACCACCACCAGGGTTTTGATCCCTGTATGGATTCAAGCAGTTTCGACACCGTCTGGTTGCTGTTTTACGAAGCTTCTGCATTTCTATAGCCTCAAACCTTTTCCTCTCCCTGAGGCGTGCGTTCCTTCGCACACGCCAAGCTGACAGCTGAGGCATCAAAATCTCATACCAAAAGAGAGTAACCAATAGCACAAAAACACACGCCAGCCTAGGTGAAGTAATCTCAAACCGAAAAGCAGGCGGTAGAAGCTGAGAGAGAGCCCACAGTCCAATTAGCGGAATAACCAACCAAGGTAGCATTGTAGCAACCCGGCGAGACCACTTCTGGATCACACAGAGTATACACATTATCCTCTAAACCTCGCCAATCTTCCCCGTCTCGGAATCAGACAAAGCAAACCCTAGGAACAAACAAAATCTTAATTCTTAAATATATCCTTCCCCAATATAATGCTCCCAAAAACACAACCCTAACCCTATGTTACCTTCCTTCAAATCTAATCAACACAGTGTGACACAGAAACTTCAGAACCCTAAAAGTTCATAAAGGAAATATCCCGAATCCTTCATTAGAAAGAAAAATACCCTATCCCGCGGTTGACGTTTCAATAGTCAAAGGGATACCGATGAACTGGGCCCAGATAACGGAATAATGAAGAGTATATGAGTCGGCCCTCCTATTGCGGCGTTGAAGTCAATCGAATGGGAAATGAAATGGCAATCCTACACTTACAGATTCGGCGTCCATGGCAATAGCAAAACGACCAATATTCTCAGAATGGAAAGCGATGAAGGCACCACCACCTGCACTGGTACGCGGCGGCCGGAGCTGCACTCGTCCCGTTCGATTGGTTCTGACAGCGAAGAGAGAGAAAGTACGCGAATGAAGAGAGAGAAATGTCCCAAAATTAGATAAGAAGAGAGATGTAAGAAGAAGAAAATCAGAAAATATAAATCAAAGCAATTTATATAAACCATCGCTGAACCGGGCAAAATAGGCTGGACCGTTTTTATTTGGGTGACGGTGAACCTAACCGGGTCTTAAGGAGTCCAAGGATGGTGATGGACAAAATTGGAAGGTGGAGAGGTTTTATTTTATTGAATCAGAGTCTACATCTTAGTTTTGTGTACTCATAGAATATATTAAAAAGAAGGCATAAAATGTAAAATAAACTTTTGGAAAATAAACAAAAAAAGGCTTGAGATTAATTAATATTGTTGGATATGTTGGATTCTTCGGGACTAAATATTCACCCATGGGGGAGTCTGATCAGGTCAAGTAATGACTCGTTGGAAAGTTCACGAATAGATAAACAAAACGACACAATGATGACGCTCATCGGAGGTCATACGAGCCCACCCTCGGAGCCCAAAGTGGCCAAGGTGATCATGATATTTTGTTCACTTTTCACAAGTCTCACATCGCTTAAATCAATGATGGGAGCTCTCTCATCCTTCTATAAATAGGAGGCATTCCCCACCTTCACATTTGCTTATTCCATGTGTTGGAAAGGGGGTCCCGTTTAAGAAATCCCACATAGTATAATTTGCTTATTCCATGTGTTGGAAAGGGCGTTATTATTCCGCGAATCAGTCATGGACACGTGACTCTATCTCTTGTAGGTAAAGTCCTCCATTTGGTGCGGTTATTTTCGGAGTTCATCATTTGAAGGTCAACTCTTGTAGAGTAGAGGCACTGATAAGATTCAAGGTTTTAGCAATGACGTCAGGTTACTAGCTTCCGCAATATTTATATTTTTACCTAGATTTATTTTCGATTTTTCTTTCCAGTCGCTAAGTCGGGTCATGTGGATCCGAGTCTTTTCCTACAAATATCCTATTAGTTTCTATTAAAATATTAGTTTCGAGCTAAATAATTAAAATCCTATAATAGAGATAAAGCTTTCCCAAAAAAATTTTTATGCACAAATCTCGAACTGAAACCTTAAAGAGAAATGAATACTCCAACCAATCACTTGGTTAATTGCTTATTTAACTAAACTTTAAAAAAAAATATTCAAAAAGTGGTAGATCAATAATAAAATATTAAAAAAAAGAAGAAATGAAATAATAATTAGATTTTGGAGGACATTATAACAATTGATATTTTTAAAGAGAGAAATTTTAATTCAAAACTGTTTTATTAAAGTTGTTTATTAAATATGTGGACTCTCCACTTGTAATGTTTCAGATATCACTCTTGTAGAATAGCACATCTCACAAATATTATCCTTTAACTGAATTTCAATTAAATTAATGAATTAATTACAAAGATGTCAAATTTATATTTTTCTTTTTCTCTGTTTCAATTTTAATACTCTCTTGTTTTCTTTAAATTGAAATAATCTCAATGTTCATATGATTTTTTAAAAAAAGTTTTATTTTGAGCAAAAATAATAAAATTAAAATTTTTTTTTTAAAAAAAAACAGGTTTATATTAATCAAATATATATATTTATTGATATAACAAATATAAAGGTATTTTGGGTAAAAGTAATCAAATTTGAATTTGTTAAAATACAAAGAGAATAATTTCCTTTACGTCATACTCGAATAATTTTTAAACTATATATACCAATCTATCTATATTTTTAAACTATATATATAGCTTAAAAATTATAGTTTAATTAATCCAACAGTAAAAAAAATTATGTATGTATAACAAGTTGACTATGATTCTCTGGGATAAAAGTTCACTACTACTGTATCACTGAACTTCAGTGTATTTCTCCAATTATATAGTATTATTTAATAATATTAATAAAAACTCACATTAATTAGGATTTACCTTGAATGGATTAGGAACCAACTGATTGGAGAGATGTATTGAAGTTCAATACTATCATACCAGTGAACATCTATTCTTCGGTAAATACCCGCTATAAACTAAAATGGAAAAAAGAAAATAGGATGACCTAAATCTTGAGACAATGATATCTCAAGATAGAAAAGATCGAAATGTAGTAAATTTGTTAAGTTGTAATTACCCTATCTAGTTAGTTAACGGATAAAAGTTCAATAGTACTATACTATTGAATTTTAGTGTATCTTTTCAATTATATAGTGCAATTTGTTAATATTAGTAAAAACTCACATTAATTAAAATCCACCTTGAATGAATTACGGACCAACTGATTGGAGGGATATACTGAAGTTATGTATTACCGTACTACTGAACATCTACTCCTCATTAACATTGTTGGATTAATGTTCACAAATTTTAGTTGAATATTTTAAGATCACTTTCTGGAGTAGATGTTTAGTGGTACGGTAATATTGAACTTTAGTACAACATCCTTTCAATCAATTGGTCCCTAAACTATTTAAGGTGTGTCATTATTAATATAAATTTCTATTAATATTAATAAATGACTTTATATAATTGAAAGAATGTAACAAATTTCAATAATACAATACCACTAAATTTTTATCCCATTTTGTCTTGATTCAAGACATTTTGATGATATGATTTTCTATTTATGGGGAAAATACAAAACATGAGTTCAATCCGCTGCTCAACTAATAAATCCTGGTTATTTCTCAAATATAGTCGCTATGATTCGTTTGATCGGTGAAAGCACCGACGATGAATTTTTCTTTATTGATTTAAAATATGTAAAAAATAAATTAAAAGTTATTTTTAATATTTAAAATCTTCAACAACAAAACAAACAAAATTTTAGCAAGTACTCAAAATAAATCTGTTTTCAAATCTTTACTTAACAAATCAAACGAAACTTTAGCATATACTTTAGGTGAATATTTTTTTTTTTGAAATATTAGACAGGTGTTAAATATAATTTAACCAAATTACCTTAGAGAAAAATTGCGTAATTTACTAAATGTTTATAATTGTCTTATTAATTAAAAGTTACAACTAAGGGCATGTTTGGTATGTTTATCAAACAGTACATTACATGTAATCTCACGATTCTCAAAAAATTTTATATCATATTTTATACATACCAAATACACTTTTTATCATAATTTTTCTCTCTCCTAATTTTTCTCTCTATCTCTCTCTTCACTTTTCTCTACAGTACTTTCTTTTATTCTACAGAACTTTACTCTAAAGTACTTTATATATGTGTATTTATACCAAAGGTGCCTTAAATGTGTGGGGAAAATATGTTAGAAGAATTGTAGGTGGTGTTCTTTACACAAGAAATGACAAGGGAAAGAAGGAATGAGAAAAAAAATATGTGGGCCCCACATGTTACCCACTTTTTTATTTTTATATTGAAAAGTGTGTATAATTAATAAAAGAAAATATAAAATATAAAATATCTATTATATCCTTTGATTTGACACAATCATAATTTTTTCTTTTTTTAGAGTAAATTACACTGCCCTCCTCTGAGAGATGCTGAAATTACACTGCCCTCCCCTCTAGTTTGCAAAATTACACTGCCCTCCCTTGAGAGATCAAAAGTCATTACATATTGATCCAAAACACCATTTTCCCATTTAAAAAAAGGTTTAAAAAGTCAATATAATAAATATTAATGACTAATAAATATTCATGACTAAATTGACCCTCACACAAGATAAAAAATGTTTAACGTTATGCTTTATCGAAATTTATAAAAAAAAAATCTTTACCAAAAAAGATTTATAAAACTGAATTTTAATACACTTAACAAAAAAATTTTGATATATTTTGTTATTATATATATATATATATATATATATATATTAAACTTAGTTATCAAAAATTAAGTAAAATAATAGATATTTTATATTACATTACATTATTAATATAAAAATCTATAAACTATTTTAAGTTACAGACTTTTTTTTAAATTTTATTTTGTTAACAATAATAATTACTCTAAATACTAATAAAATAATAAAAGACAAAAAAATGAAACAATGTTATTATAAGAGGATGAAAGTATGTATAGTCACATTTTATAGAGTTTCATTCTTTTGTGAGGGGTAATTTAGTCATGAATATTTATTGTATTGGAAGTTGAAAAAAATTGACCTTTTAGACTTTTTTTTATTGGAGAATGGTGTTTTGGATCAAAGTATAATGACTTTTGATCTCTCAAGGGAGGGCAGTGTAATTTTGCAAACTAAAGGGAGAGCAGTGTAATTTTAGCATCTCTCAGGGAGGGCATTGTAATTTACTCTCTTTTTTATTATTTTAATATAAGGAATAAAGTGATAATTTTAATACATTCTCATTTCATTTTCATTCTCAACTTTTACTAACAAACACAATAAATATATTCTCTTTTCCATTACATTTTTCTTTCCTTTTCTTGCATAAAGAAGTTACCCGTACTATACTTCTATTATGTTTGAAAGAGTAAAATCAAACATGAGTTGAACGTGAATAGCAAAAGAAACTGTCAAAGTTTATTGAGTATAGAATACGACAGTAGATAGATAGATAGATCTATGATGTACGCTTTTTTCCACGGTGCAGAATGTCCATGTTTATCGAACGCCAAGTGGCATTTGGTGATTGGACGATGGGTTTCTTACACCTTCGTGTCCGATGTAGAGTGCAGTGGCCGTCCCCTCTAACCTCATTCTCTGTCTTTATACTCAAAGAGTCTTTTACGGATAGCTCAACCTTTTAAAAGATTAAATTTTTGTATTTATCTCTTTCTTCTCTCATTTTTATTTTATTAAAAAAGAAAAAATTTATGTGTTATTATTTACATGTTTTTGATAAATTTTTAATTGATTAACCTTCTCAAAAGTATGTAAGCAATAACATATAAATTTTATCATATTAAAAAACTCAAATAAAATATAAAAAATAAAAAAAAAATAGATACAAAATACCCAACCTCTCAAAAGATTGAGCTCTTTGTATCTTTTTCTTGTATTTGTATACTTAAATAAGCATTCAGAGAAATCTAGTAAGTCTACTGTCTTATCTACGTAGTCTTTCGGCAACGATTAATAAAAATAATAATATATTCTCCACCGCCTTACTTCTTTATATTCCGGCAAATATTTTATATTAGCTATTATGAGCCCTTTGGTACAAGAGCATTATGTAATTATGTGTTTGGCACAATAGTTAAACAAATAAATCCAAGAATTTTACACTCTTAAAAATTTTATAGATATGAAAAAATTTTATATTTTCATGTTTCTTTACATTTTTAATCCTACATAAGAAGGTAAAATTATAATAATTTCATGAAATAGAATTATTTTAGCTATCCAAATTTATTAAATTATCCTTAACTTAATTATTACTCATCATTTAAATCATTCTCTCTCTTCTTTATTAGGCATTTTATTTTTATTTTTTAATGATACTTTTAATTAATTATATATTTTCTATCATTTTATATATATATACACACACACATACATATAATTATCACTCATCATTTAGACCATTATCTATCTTTTTTTTTTTAAGAAACACCATTATCTATCTTCTTTATTAGGCATCACTTTTGATTTTTCAATGATACTTTTAATTAATTATGATAAAAATATATATTTTAAAGAAAATCAAGTGAAAAAATATCAATTTTGTGATACTCCATAAATTATTATGAATTTTGTAAGTTAAATTCAATTTTTAGTTAAGATATTTTTTAAATCAAAAGTATAAGTATGATATAAAAATATATTTTTAAATGATAATTGATATAGTTTAAAATAGTTTTATAAATTATTCAGTGAATGATAAGTTATTATTTAAAAAAAAGCACTCAATGATATATTTGAAAAATTACTAAACATTTTCATGATTATGAAAGTTGAACCAAACGCAAGTTTGTAACATTAATGTGAATCTTGTAAAATAGTCTCAAAAATATAAGAGTTGAACTAAACAATTTTAATTTATAATATTCCTAGAAATCCGAATCCAATGAATAATGTGATTTTTAGGACTAAAATTTTTAAGATTAAAAAATTAATCCGCGTACCAAACATACCATTATAGTTTAAAATGTTAAATACCTAAAATCAGAAAAGAAAATAAGTGAGATAATTGAATAAGAAACAATAAGATTTTTAATGTTAATGACTTCTCTCCCAGATCAGTTTTAAATTTGGCACTTGCGAGTTCACCTTTTTGACCACTGATATTAGAAAGAATAATCCTAAAATCCCTATTGAGCTGAAATGGGATCTCCCTCCAATGGGATGGTACAAACTTAAGGTTCGTTTTATTCGAAACAGAATTTTTAAATGAATCAAAACGGTGTTGTTTTGTTGAATTTGAGTGAGAGAGGATCCTATGTCATTTAAATATGACACGTAGGAGAGTGGATGTGCCACATAAGCCTTCCACGTCAGCATTTAATAGCAAAACCAGATAGATGTTACGTTAGAGAACCAATTTTAACAAAAAAAAAACCTTGAGGACCTAATATATCCTTTTGAAACGTTGAGAATCAATATTAAACTTCGTGCAAACGTTGAGGACCAAAAGAATAATTTGGCCTTAATATAATCGTAAATGTATGTTTTTTTCAAGATTTAACACAAATTTCTTCAATAGTTAATGCAGCATTGATCAATTGAATGGATTCAATGGAAATTTTCATATATTACCGAGTGATTGACTTCCTTAATTAATGTGCAGTGTTCATGTTTAGGACTTCAATATAATGGATAACTACTATCCCATGACTTTTTGTACAATGTTTTAATCCAAATGTGGTATGGCTTTAGGTATTTGAGCGTGGAAATGGTGAGTATTGACTTAACAAAATGTAATACACGTGAAATATTAGTTGATATAGGTTATTAGTTTTCCCTTCGTTCATAATATTTATTTTTTTAAAGTATGTACGTATAGATCAAAATAATCATTAATTCACTTAAAATTTTTTAAAAAATAAAAATAAAAAGATTAAATTATCTTTATTAAATTACTCTTACTTCGGGGTGTTCAAATCCAATCCAATAAAATCCAATGAAAATCGATCTTTTATTGGATTAATTGGATGGCTTAGGGGCAAAACCAATCGAATTGGATCGGTTGTTGGATGAGCATAAGTGTCATCCAATCCATTTATTAATATTTTAATAATATATATATATATAATTTACCTTTTAATATTTTTTTTATTTGTACGATGGAATTAGATGATGCCTTAGTTACTTTGGAAGTTACATGATTGAATTAATTAAGTTTTTTTTTGTTCTAAGTGACTGGTTCATATATGTTTGCAATATATATTAAAATATTTGTTCTACAATTAATATGATCGATTTAGAAGCATCACTCTTGCAAATTTTCAAAATTGGAAAGCAATAGATTGTTAAATTTGATTGTACTCTTTAAATATTAGTATTGTGTTTGAATTATTAATTTTAATTTGTACTCTTTAAGTCTTTATTTTGTTTGAATTGTGCTTAAATTATTAATTTTAGTTTCTAGTCTTTTTTAAGTCTTGAAACAAATCTGTATGGCAGCTTGAAAAAAGTTGAATCCTATTCTACTATATACCTCCATTAATTGTTACTGTTGTTCTTTTTCTTTTTTATCTTCAACGTTATGCTGTTTGCATCTGAATTTCAATTTGTGTGTTTGGATGTTTGATATTGATAGGGATCGGATCATATGTATTCTAAATTTTTTATAATGATTAAAAAAAATGTGAGTTTTGGAGTGAGTCTCCAAACATGTTCTTAATTTATCAAAAAGCCCTTTTTGGTTTAAAAGCCCAATTCGTATTTTTGGTTTAAAAGCCCAATAGTTGAATGTTAAAAATATCTAGACATTTTAAAATTACAAAAAATCTGGACACGAGGCTTTTCAACATGCATACAAGGAAAGATTTCAAATCATTTTTGGGGCGGGAATTGAGGGGGGGAGGAATGAGAATTATAATGGTAACGTTAATTTTATTTTATTTTTTAAATATTAATAATTTTTAAATAAAGTGTAAAATTATTGTTTTAAACTCTATTAAATTTCGATTTCCATTTCATTCTCTTTTACTCACCCAATTCTATGAACCGAACGGTTCCTTAAGAGTAATTAATGCTATATACTCCTTCTTACTCTTATTCTCATATGATTACGAATCAATAGGAAGGATATTTGCTTGTGATAAACTCTCTTTTGCATTTTTTAGCTAAAAAACAAAATAGAAAGATTTGAAGTTACATTTTTCAGTGAGGCTCTCCACCTTTTTGCATACTTAATTTTGGGGCATTAAATGCACCTCAAATCAAATCATCTCTTTTATCTTAAAAACAAAACATAGTGTTAAATGCATATTTGATTTTGATGTCTTCTTTATTCTTATTCATGAGGTCCAATAGCTCTGTAGGAACAAAATAGAGTGCAGGCTAAATTCTTCCCCTTCTAGCTCACATCTATCAAACCATGAAGCAAGCATCGTTCATTAAAAAAAGAAATTCTCCAGCTCTCCTGCTGAAATCACGCCAAAAATGAAAATAGGCAAATCAAGATATGAAGAGTTGATTGATTTAAAATTAAGAATGTCCACAAATAAGAGAGCCTATAAATTGAAGACATCAACCCTTGAACACTAAAGAAGTTGATTTGAGATTAAAAAAAAAAAAGTTTGAGCACCTTGTTGCTTCCTGAGTTTGTGCCCGCTTGCTATGCTTGATTGTAACACACTTTCATTCACTTCTTTTACTGATTCTCATTATGTCTAATTGTCTATGGGTTTTAGAAACTAGAGTAGTTTTGGGTGAAAGGTGCGTATTTGGAACTATCAAGAAAATTGCAATCCTTTCACATGTGGGACCACTGCACTCTTTCCTCTTTTCCCTTTTGCATTCTGTCTAACGGACAGACCTAAGGCTTGTTTGTTTTAGAGAATGTTTGAAGGTATGCAGGATATTGGATTACTTCCAATATTACCTTGCTCATTCTGAGTGAAAAACACACCCTTAATCTTAATTCCTTATAAGTTACTATTCTAGGTTTACTGATGTGACCATACTCTTGATTGTTGTGGCGAGGTTTTCTATCATTTTCTGTTTGGATTTCCTCAAGACGGGAAATTAATAGCTTATCTGTTTAGAGCAATAATATAAAGTAAAGACATTGTACATGTAGGCGAATATAAGGGACTTTTGGTTACGTGCAATGTTTGAAAACCCGGACCGGTGATTGACCCGGTCAGGAATTCGGGTCACTAGTTCATCTGCTGGGTCACTAAAAAATCGGTTAGTCCGATCAAATTTTAAGAAAATTTAAATATATATATGCATACATTAACCAAATAAATAAGAAAAACACATAATAAGTTATTATAATTCAAATTCAAAGCTGAAATTGAATATAACAAGTCTAAAATATAAAAATAATAACACATAATAAGTCTTAAACACTTAACTTTTGATCCTACAAAAATGAAATTTAAATAAAAAATCAACACATCAATTAAGTCGTAATTCAAATCACTCTAACACTTTAAACAATACAAAAGTTTGTCAATTTAGTTGATTAAGAAAATAAAATATTAATACTATCAAACAATTCTATATTTTTTTTAAAAAAAAAAATTAAAATAGGACCGGGTCATCGGTCACCGGGTTTGTCTAAAACCCGCTGAGTCAACCCGGACACGGAAAATTTACTATTTTTCTACAAAATTTACTACTTTCATCACAAGTACTTTAATCATAAGTATTGAACACACATTCATAAATTTAATTATTTCCAAATTTAAGAAAAACAAACTTCAAACACACAATTTAATATGATATATAATATATTTTTATATATATTATATCACCGGGTCCAGGGTGAATACACCATTACTCGTCCCGGACTCGAACTTTTACCCGTTAAAATCCCCAGACCTGGACCCAGACCCATTTTTCAATACCCAGACCCGAACCTAACGGGTACCCGTTGGGTTCGGGTAAGATTGCCATCTCTACCGGCTGGGTCGGTCCGGGATTTCAAACACTGGTTATGTGAATGTTGGATATAATGGAAATGGTAATGAGAATAGAAATAATAATGTAAATGAAATAAAAGTGGGAATAGAATAAAATTAGGTAAAAAAATAAAGGCAAAAATATAATTTTAATACATTGCAAAAAATAAAATATATTTAGTAAAAAGAATATTGAAAGAAATATTACAGTTACAAAAAGAATTACATCCTTTTTTCTGAACAACCAAAGATGCCCGTAGTGTCATGCTATGTCCTTCTTATTTGGCAGTTGCACTGGCATGTGTTGTGTGTGGATGGCATGTTCTTAGGTGTCAGCATTCTAGTTGTCCTAAGCACGTTTGGTAGGCAGAAAGGGAAAGGAAAAGAGAGAGGAAAAGAGAATGTGTTTGATGTGTTTGGTAGTAAAAATTTGGAATGGAAATGTATTAAAATTACCACTTTACCCCTTATATTAAAATAATAAAAATAAAAGAAAGTTAGAATTGTGTCAAATCAAAGGATATAATAGACATTTTGTATTTTATTTCATTTTTTAATTTTTTTTTAAATTCTAACAATGAAAAAAATAGAGTAAAAGTGGTCCCCACCACACTTTATTTTTTCCATTCCATTGTGGTTTCCATGAACCGAACATGATGTAAATATAGTCCGTGTCTCCGGAGGTGTTGAACATGGGATAAAAGTTCTGTAGTATTGAATTTCGATACATCTTTTTAGTTATATAGTGTCATTTATTAATATTAATAGAAATTCACATTAATAAATATCACTTTAAATGGATTAGGGACCAATTAATTAGAAGAATCGATATACTGAAATTCAGTACTACTATACTGCTGAACGAGTGGATGTTCAGTAATATGGTAATAATGAACTTTAGTACATCTCTCTAATCAGTTGGTCCCTAATCCATTTAAGGTAGGTCTTAATTAATGTGAATTTTTATTAATATTAACAAATGACACTACATGATTGAAGAAATGCCCTAAAGTTCAGTAGTACAATATACTCAACATAATGTCTTCATCATGACAATGGTAAGTGGGGTGAATGGAGTTAACAGACGAGATAATGAAGGTAAATCTTATAGATGTTAATTATAGAATCTCCAAATAGCTCGTTTGGTACACAGGAAGAGCAGGGAAGTTGAGTTTTGTCACTATAGAAGTTTTGTTTGGTACCAGGTAAGTCATCGTTCATGGCGAGTTAGGTTCTATATTCGGAGGGAAGTTTGCTGCCTTAGTAGACTAGAGGGAAGTTGAATATGCTTCCATGGAAGTAAGTGTAAAAATACAATTATACCCTTATGGGATTGAGAGAGCTACATGGCACATAAAAGTAACAAGGGTAAAAAAGGTATTTCATACTTTTATCTTCTATTTCCTTATCTTCTTCCCATCATACCAAACAAAATTACTTTTATATTCCACTTCCATTTCCCTGCATATCAAACATACTTTTTACCACTTACTTCCACTTCCACTTCCTACTAAAATACTCATCGGATACCAAACGCCACCTGAGTTTGTTTGGTACAATATTTAACTTTTTGTTGTGCAATATATAAATACTCTACACTCTAATTTACATGTCCTGAAATCCTGTATATATAATTGGTCTTACAAAAGAAAGAGAACAATTAGTGAAATAATTAGATAAAACAAATGAAGAATATATTTAGTAAATAACAAATTTTGGTATATGTTCTTTTAGTTGAAAAGATGAGGGAATGGGAAAAGATGAGTGAATGGAAATGTCAGGTCAATATGATGTCATATGATGTAAATGGAATATAAGTGGGTAAAATGATTATTTTGTCCTTACATTAAAAGTGATAGTAGAATAAAAGTTGGTAAAAAAGTAAGGGCAAAAACATAATTTTATCACATTGAAAAAAGTAAAGTTTGTTTGTTAGGAAGAAAAAAAGAGGGAGATGACTTCTCCCTCTCCCTTTCCATCATGATTTCTTCCTAAATAACATGCTCGTAATTTTGTTAAAATTAAATTTTAATTTGAACTTCTAAAAAAAGCTTCAATTTCTAATTCATGATAATACATACGTAAGTTTGATAAATAAACATAGGTCAAAACCCCAAATTGGTCCTTTATGTTTGCACGAAGTTTCATATTGGTCTTTTATGTTTCAAAAAGTCTAAATTGGTCCTTTATGTTTACAAGAAGTTCCAAATTGGTCCTTCCGTCCAATTCCGTCTATTTTTTCCGTTAAGTGCTGACGTGGCATGTTGAGGTGTCACTCTCTCTCTCCTACGTGTACTACTTAGCTGACGTGGCCTTAGTTAAACTAAAATCAGGGATTAAAATGAAACAAAATAATTTTTCATAAGACAAAAATGCAATTTTCTCACTTTTTCATCTTCTTCTTCCTCATTGCTGATATCCATGGCTTCTTTTGAATCCTAACCCTAATCCAAACCATGGATGCAGGTTAGATGAAGCAAGCTATTGAGACAAGATCAATTGCGTTGGTTGGACGGTATGTACTAAAAGAGTTCCGAGGAAGTGGGTTTTTCTTGGGAAGGTTGTATATTACGATTGTGGATTGTACATAATCAATTACGAGGATGGTGATTCTGAGGATTTAGATAGTAGTGAGATTCGAGGAATGCTTCTTGATGACAGTTACTTAGACGATGATTTGACTCAAAGGAGGATTGCGTTGGATGATTTAGTCTTGAAGAATAGTGTAAATGTCAGAGATGGCTTTGGTAAGAGTTCTGATGACCCAAACAAAGATGGATGTGGGGTTGAGCCATCTGTATCTAGTGGAGGTGGGTTATCAAGTGAAAATGGCGAGGAACAAGTTGAAGGGGATGCTGATTCAACAAGTTGAGGTTTGGTCTGTTGTCAATTAGGTGCCTTGCTTCATCTAACCTGCATCCATGGTTTTGAAACATAAAGGACCAATTTTGGGTTTTGACCATAAACATATTATTCCACCCAAACTCTCTTAATCATGTTATGAATTAGAGAAAACCTCATTTTTTTAAAGACAAAAATACTATTTTGATCCTTAACGTTTGTTCTCTGTCTCAATTTAGTCCCTTACGTTTGATTCGTCTCAATTTGATCCTTTACGTTTGTAATTAGAGTCAATTTTAGTCCTTCCGTTATTTAAGTGTTAAATAATTAACGGATTGCTGACGTAGACAGTTAAATATTTAGTGAGATGTACACTTAGATATATTGAGTTGGCATTTTTCTAACTCTATATTTATTAAAATTAGTTTTAAAATAAAAAATTAATTAAAACTTTTATTTAATTAAAAAATTCTTCACCTTCACCTTCATCTCGGCAAATATTCATGTTCTCTCAAATAGCATTCAATACAAGGATTCAACTGTGAAATCAAGATTCCAACCAATCAATCTATATGTAGGTGCAGGTGATGATGGTGGAGAAGAGGACAAAAATAGAGAAGAAGGAATTATAATTAATTAAGAGAAGGGGTGGACATGGTGGTTTCTTATTGGTTTGGTTGAGTAAACCAGAACAAAAAAATTGAAGATATATATCGGTTTTAAGTGAAGATAAAAAAGGAACACAGGAACCCAAAAATGGAGGATTGTTAGTGAGAGGGGACACAACAACATCTCCAGCTTTGTTCTGATTCTGCGTGCCTTTCAACCGACGTTGGGTTGAAGCTTGAAGGGCCTCCTCTTTGAATCTGAATCTGATAGTAATAGCCACAATCCCCACTCACATAACCTTCAGTTCCACAACCTCCACACCGCCATATCCTCAACCCTCAATTTCATCCTCGATCCAACATCATAACCAATGGCGTTATGGTAATGTTCTACAAAAAGCTTCGAATCGTCAACTATCACGATCCCAAAACGACTTCGTAGTTCGTACAGAAAGCCCCTCGCCCCTGTGTCCTTCAAGGTACCTTGTCTTTACGCTCTAGCCATTTCACAGCTCAGTAAGGTCAAAATCAGTGGATTATCGAAGAAGTATGACTACACGTCGATGATCGGCGAGAAGGATGCGAGAAACTTCTGCCTCGAAGACGCAACCAAGTGGTCGCCGATGATCTTGGTTTATCAGTTGAATTTTTGGATTGATTGTTCTTTGAAAGAATCCTTTGCCCAGAGATGGAGTTGAAGATGAACAGTTTTTAGGGTTTTAAGTTTTAATTAAATTTGTTTATTAAATAAAAAATTTAATTAATTTTTCATTTAAAAATTAATTTTAAAAAATATAAAAGGTAGAAAAATGTCAAGTCAGCATATCTAAATGTATATGTCACTAAATATTAACTGTACACATTAGCAATCCGTTAAATATTTAACACTTAGATAACGGAAGGACTAAATTGACTCTAATTACAAACGTGAAGGACTAAATTGAGACAAACCAAACGTAAGGGACCTAATTGAGACAAAGATTAAACGTAAAGGACCAAAACCGTGTTTTTGTGTTTGTTAAAAATCTTTTTAAATGGTTAATCAACCTATTATTTAGTTAATAAATAATAGAAATAGACTATTTGGTCCTTAAATTTTTAATATTGTCAAGTATTTATATAGTTCCTAAATTTTTATGTCAGTCAACTATTTAGTCCTTGATATGTTAACCATTATCTAATCAAGTGACATGACTGTTAAATACTAACGATTCATCGTTAACTTGCTACATGTGCTGCCACATGTCATATTGTCATGTCATTTTGAAGACAAAATTTTGTATTAAACTCAAATTTGAAAATGATATTTTTGTCCAATTTGTATTTGTTTCTTTTTTTTTGTTTAAAATGATGTGTTAATATGACATAGCAACACATATGATAAATTAACGATAACATATTAATATTTAATTGCTACATCATCTAATTAGATAATATTCATAAAAAAAAGATAATAAAACATGAAAATTCAAAAAAAAAATATTATATTTTTATTATTGGGATAAAGACAACAATTTTTCTCAATGAATTATGATAGGAAAAAACTTAGATCCATTTTCTTATGTCCATTACATCCAGTTCTCCAATATAAATATGACACGTGGCAAAAAGTGTTTAAATGACCAATCACAGTAGAGAGAGAAATATAGAAGATCACCTTTTACATAACCAATAATAGAAGAGAGAGAGTGTAAATACAATATATGATTGGTGGAACTGGATGTAATGGACATAAGGAAATAGAACTAAGTTTTTTCCATTATGATATAGGTTTGCAAGGGAAGGGAGGGATTATTTGTCTGTTTGTCAAAGATTGCCACGTCAGTGATCCAATTACCCATACAATTAATCTACACTGTCATTTTAATACAATCGACGGTCCTCATCTAACGCACTCAGATGACGCGGATGCCCAACCATAGCCATTGATGAATCTCCAATCCAACGGTCCCAATCCAAAACACCTCTTTCCAATTCAAAACTTCTTTCTCTATATAAAAATAAAACCCCTCGTCTTCTTCCTAAGCAAAGCACACACTTTGAATCATCTTCAATCCACTGCATCAATCCCCCATCGAACTCTCTGTAAACTTCCTCTCTCTCTCACTCTCAGAGCGAAAATGTCCGGTCGAGGAAAGGGAGGCAAAGGCTTGGGGAAGGGAGGAGCTAAGAGGCACAGGAAGGTGCTTCGCGATAACATCCAGGGAATCACGAAGCCGGCGATTCGGCGTCTGGCTCGAAGAGGAGGCGTTAAGAGGATTAGCGGTCTCATCTACGAGGAGACTCGCGGTGTGTTGAAGATCTTCCTCGAGAACGTTATCCGCGACGCCGTCACGTACACCGAGCACGCTCGCCGGAAGACCGTCACCGCCATGGATGTCGTCTATGCTCTCAAGAGGCAGGGCAGGACTCTGTACGGCTTCGGTGGCTGAGATTAGGGTTTTGATTTGGTAGTGGTGATTCTCAATTTCTTGATTGTAAATGTCGCTTAATTTGATGAAATTGAAGCTTAGCTAGATCTGTTTGAAATGTAGTATTGGGGGTAATTTCTACTCTCGAGTGGATTTCCGATGTATGAAATATGGATTAGAAGTTAATTACATAAGCTCATTTATACTTTTGAGAATATTGGAATTTCCATTCCTTACAAGAATACTATGTGTAGTCGGGTAGTGTATCTTTTGTAAGATGTTCCATAACCAACATGAGTTGGGTTTATTAAGGAATTTGAGTTCTAAGTTTTGCTATCTTTGGTGTGTGGCACAAAATTGCCTCTCATAGAAAAATTGAAAACCAGAAAAGCCATTAAGAGCATTTGTCCTCAAAATAAAAAGTAAAATAAACATCTTCTAAGCAATGTGTTGCAAAATTTTTTAAACTATAAAGGGGCATTAACCATAAAATATCTAACACACTGAAAGCAAGAAAACAAAAGGGTGTCGTGGTGTAGTTGGTTATCACGTCAGTCTAACACACTGAAGGTCTCCGGTTCGAGTCCGGGCGACGCCACTTCTTTTATTTTTTTTCTAATATCTTTTAATTTTCTATCCAACTTATTTAGATATAATATCTTTTGCGATTTTTCAATTATTTTGTTCAGTTTTGGGTTTAATATCATATTATCATGTGTAACGAGTACATTATGTATCTATAATTCCGGTCGCCGATGTAGTCAATCCTTGTCCCATCACTTTGTATGTAAATTTTCAACAAAATTTATTTGTGTTATGTATTTTTATGCTTGTTTCTTTTAAGAGTAAATTACATTGTCCTCTTTTTGAGAGATATTGAAATTATACTGCTCTCTCTTATAATTTGCAAAATTACACTGTCCTCTCTTGAGAGATCAAAAGTCATTATACTTTGATCCAAAATACCATTTTCTAATTAAAAAAAAAGTCTAAAAGATCACATTTTTTCAACTTCCAATACAATAAATATTCATGACTAAATTATCCCTCTCAAAAGAATGAAACTCTATAAAATGTGACCTATACACAATTTCATCCTCTTATAATAACATTGTTTCATTTTTTTATTGTCTTTTATTATTTTATTAGTATTTAGAGTAATTATTATTGTTAACAAAATAAAATTCTAAAAAAAGTCTGTAACTTAAAATAGTTTATAGATTTTTATATTAATAATGTAATGTAATATAAAATATCTATTACTTTACTTAATTTTCAACAATGAAGTTTAATAGATATATGTATATATATATATATAATAATAAAATATATCAAAAAATTTTGTTAGGTGTACTAGAATTCAGTTTTATAAATTTCAGTAAAGCATAACGTTATACAATTTTTATCTTATGTGAGGGTCAGTTTAGTCATGAACATTTATTAGTCATTAATATTTATTATATTGACTTTTTAGACATTTTTTTAATTGGAGAATGGTGTTTTGGATCAAAGTGTAATTTTACAAACTAGAGAGAAGGGCAGTGTAATTTCAGCATCTCTCAGGGGAGGGCAGTGTAATTTACTCTTCTTTTAATTCTAGTTAAGGTGTATTTAACAATGGGAAAGAAAAAGAATTAAAGTGAAAAGGAAAGGTTAAATGATAGTTTATTTTATGATGGGAAGTAATTAAAATTTATAAAGTAGAAATGTTAAAGAGGTTTCTTATGTCTATGACTGAGATATTCATCAAAGCAGAGCAGCCTGATAACTAATCTCTCAAATTGCGGAGTATTATTGTAATTTTTTTATATACGAATTTATTTAATGGAAGACAGTACCCGAAATATGCTTCTGGGAGATTAAAATAACAAAATGGGTTGTTAACGATTACCCATTATTAGCCATGAATCTTCAGTAATACTGACAATCTGCAAATTATGAGAGACACAATCTTTATATGAAAAAATTTAGTTAAGGTTCGTAATATCTTTGTCATAAATTTCTCCAATAATATATTTTATATATATTCTCTCTCTTTTATGATTAGTCATGGTATCTGTGATTGGTCGTTGATAATTTTTTTGTTACAAGTCTTTTCTTATTGAAAAACTTAATAGCAAAGAATAAAGAACCTTGTTTAAGTGTAGTCTTTTCTATATACTATCTATACTAGTTTATTAGCAAAAATGTGGACAATAATAACTATGTTTGGCCTTAAGATTATTAGAGACTTAGCCTGTTTGCTTAGTAGATTTATTTAAGGGAGTATGAATGACTAGAATGTGATGACTACGTTTGGTATGCCAAAAAATAAAATAGAATTGAGACTGGGAATAAAAATGAGAATACGAGAGATAAAATGACCATTTTATTTTTATATTTAAAAAATACAAGGTAACAAATAATTTTGAATTAATAAGGTTTTATTTTACAAAAATTATTTTTCTCTTCTAGTTCAAAGAACGCAACGAAGGACTAGTTTTGTTATTGTTCACAATATTATAAGAACGAAATGGATAAAGACTCGGACAAGTGTTCGGTTCAATGTCTGATCAGTTTGTAGTTAGTGTTTAGTATGTAGTGTGATTGAAAATTGGATCCTCCGCATTAAGTAGTGAAGTGCTCAGTGAAGTGAGGAGAGAGACAGAGAAAAATAAAGATAAAAAAATTAAGAGGTTGAGAAAATTTGATAAGGTAAGACCAACAATTTTTTCTCTCTGTCTCTCTACAATTCACTCGTTTAGTGCATAGCTTGTTTAATGTAGTGTAGTAAGAGTGTAGTGTGAGTGGAAATTAGATCCTCTGCATTAAGCAGTGAAGTGAGGAGAGAGACAGAGGAAAATAAAATTATGAGATAGAAAATTTAAGATAGAGAGAATTTGATAAGGTGTGATCCACAAATTTTTTTCTCTATTTCTCTCCTCACTTCATTGAACACTTCACTGTTTAATGTAGAGGATCCAATTTCGTATGAGTGTGTTATGTGTACTGTGTAGTGTAGTGTGTTTTATGTAATGTTTAGTGTAGTGTATTTTCTGTGGTGTGTTGTGTGTATTGTAGTGTGTACTATGTAGTGTGGTAAGTGTGTTGTGTGTACTGTGTAGTGTAGTAGTTTTATTTATCTTTTTCCATCAAAGTCATGTCATTTTGGCATTACCCTATCCCTGCTAAAATATAACTCAAACGCACGTGTCATCTTGCTGATAAAAACTTCGGAGATGTTACTCATTCTCTATTCCAGGAAGACATCATCGGAGAGAAGTTAGAATTGGTGCTCGGAAATTCTCATGTTTTTTCAATAATCAAAGGTCGAAGATGTCTTTCTAAAATAGAGAATAGATAACGTCTTCGATGTTTTTGTGAGCGAAATATGGCGTGCATTTGAGTTATATTTTAGAAGGAATAGGGTGAGGTCAAAACGACATAACTTTGATGGGGAAAAGATGAGTAGAAAATCCGAAGTGGAAAAAAATGTGGCAAGTCAGATATTTTTGCCACATAGGATGCCACGTAAGCAGAAACTGTTAAATATTTGACGGTGTTGGTGAAAAGGGTGACATTGGCAAAAACGTAAAACGTTAGGGTACAATTGATAGAAAAAAAACGTTAGTAAATCTAATGTGGAAAAAAGTATGCCCAATCAGATATTTTTACCATATAGGATGTCACATCAGCAAAAATTGTTAATTATTTAACGGTGTTAGTGAAAAGGGTGACATTGGCAAAAACGTAAAGGGGTAAAATTGACAGCAAAAAATCGTTAGGAGCAAAACTAACAGAACCCCCAAATATTAGGAGCAGAAAATATACCTTTGTCTAAATAATAACTTATATGTATGACATAAAATATAATATACTAAGTAATTTAATTTGAGTAAATTAACTTGAATTATGTATATTTAAAATGTTAAGAGGGTATGCGTATTATATTATATTATATATAATTAGCATATCAATAAAATTAAATAGAATATTGACGTGCAAAAAATTTTTAGTTAGGGACTAATTAACAATTTTTGAAACTGTTAAGATATAATAATAACTTGTTAAATTATAAAAATCAAATTAAAAAATGTGGAGTGAAATTTTAGGTACAACAACGAGAATAATTTAACCTTCTTAAATTTTAGGGTTTGTTTGAGAATTAAGAGGGGAAGGGAAGGGGAGTGATTGGAGAAGAAGGGAGGGGAGGGGAAGGGAAGGTTAAGCTTCTACATGTTCTTCCCTTGTTTGGGTGTTGATACCTCCTCCAAAATACTCCAATTTGGAGTATCTTGAATTTGTGAAGGAAAAGGATAATTGAGGGTTAAGAATTGATCTTTCCCTTCAATTTTCATCTTCCCAAACAAGGAGAAGATATCTTAATAGTCTCCCATTCCCTCCCCTTTTCTTCCTTAATCCCCAATCCAAACATACCCAAGAGCACGAAAGTGAAGAATAACCTATAACCCAAAGTAACTAATTAAAAGAGCATAAATAATATTTGTTATTAACATTTAGTTTTAATCTTCAAAAACGATGTGCCTGAATCTTTTCTTGAAAATTATGAAATCATTAAGTGAACATATTATTAGTTATTTAATTAATTGATCATAGAAATAACCGTTTTATTTTTAAAAACTAACATGTCTTTGTAGATTAAAACTAAATAAAAAATATAATTAATAATTAAGAGAATGAATTACTGGTTTACTCTAAAACGAAAAGGTGGGAAGGAGCTTAGCTTTGCATGTAATGAAAATTTGTCTTAGATAACTAATCCATCAATTTGTCGGCCATATGCTTTACACGATCTTTCGTTTTCGTGATCTTTTGATATTGGATACAATTGTATTGGAGATAATACTATTAAACACTAATTATCAATAAATTTGTGGAACGTGATTGAGTAGAAGGAATTCATTTATTTTTAATTAAATGTCAAAAAAATTAGGGCCTGTTCGCTATGTAGGAGAACATGGAATGGAAAAAAAAACATGTGGGTTCCACATGTTACTTACTTTTTTATTTTCATCTTAAAAAATATGTATAATTAAAAAAGAAAAAAATATAAATGGTCTATTATACCTTTTGATTTGGCACACTCATAAGTATCTTTTCTTTTTATTATTTTAATATAGGGGGTGAAGTGGTAATTTTAATACATTCTCATTCTATTTCCCTTATCAACTTTTACTAATAAACACAATAAATACATTCTTTTTCCGTTTCTATTTCTGCATAAAAAACATACCCTTAATCTCTTGCTTTGGATATAAAATAACTCATACCCTGGTTTTGAACAATAAAATGTGAAGACATATTTTGAAAGGGATTTTCACTTACAAATTAATATAATATATCAACCATATAAAAAATGTAACATTAATTCTAAATGTCAAAACTCCGATCCAAAGTGCTTTCTGCCTACTCCACTCCATAATACTAGCAATTCATCTCTCATTTCCATTTATTTATCATTTCTCTTTAATTGGCCATCTTTTTTTTTTTTGGAGAGTAAGAGAAGAAAGAGGCCATAGCCACTAGTGACTAGTGTAGAAAAATAGTTTTCAACTCATGCCCTTTTCCTTTTACGTGTGAGAAAAAAAGAAATGATTCTCAACTTTTGAAATTTAGCAGACAGAGAAGGTAAATCCCACAATTAATTAAAAGAGAGAAAGAAGAAAAAATAAATAAAGTTTCTGTGTCACATTGTATGTACGTAATAAGAGATTAGTGAAAGCCTACCAAACAAAAAAGTTTGAGTCACACAAGTCAAAGATTGCTCCAAAATGAATCAACATTCTTGGATTCGATCCTATATTAAGTGGTTTAATTTGTGTGTGTCTATAATAATATAGACCAAAACTTCAAATTGGTTCTTTATGTTTCAAAAAGTTTAAATTGGTCATTTATGTTTGTAAGAAGTTTCAAATTGGTCCTTCCGTCCACTTCCGTCAATTTCTTAAGTTCAGTGCTGACATGTCTATTTAAATTGACATGTCATGCCACATCATCATATTTGATAGTAGATGATAATGTGGCATGACATGTCATCCTTAAATGGACACGTAAGATAGATGATATGTCCACCTCAGCACGCCACGTTAGCACTTAATGGAAGAAATAAACGGACTTGGACGGAAGGACCAATTTAGAACTTCTTGCAAACATAAAGAACCAATTTAAACTTTTTGAAACATAAAGGACCAATATAAAACATCGTGCAAACATAAGGGACCAATTTGAGGTTTTGACCAAATAATATATATAATGCTGTGGATAGAGATGATATATATATATGGGTTTTGCTAACCAGTGCCCTAAGGGCACTGGTTAAGAATGCATTTAATGAGGTGAGGTAGTGAAAATAATACATAGAAATTACAACTTGTAATAAATGCGTTATTTTTTTTAAAGACACAAATGCCCTTCACCTATTTTCTCCATCTCTTTCTTTTTAATTTATTACAATATTTTTTATTTTTTATTTATATTTATTATTTTAATTATTCTTTTTTTTAATTTATCAATAATGACGTAATTGTATTATTAATGTGATTTCTTTTTTTTAATAATATTAATGTGAGGATAATTGCAATAATGATTTACTGAAAATAAAAAATAACGTGATTATTGATAAATTGAAAATAAAAAATAAAAAAATAATTAAAATAAAAAAATATTGTAATAAATTAAAAAGAGAGAGATGGAGAAAATAGGTGAAGGGCATTTGTGTCTTTAAAAAAAATAAAAAACGCATTTATTACAAATTGTGATTTCTATGCATTATTTTCACTATCTCACATCATTAAATGCATTCTTAACCAGTGCCCTTGGTTAGCAAAACCCTATATATATATATAAGAGCATAATGAATTGTGATGGTCGGTTTGGACTCTACGATTTTAAACAAGACATTTTTTGTTCTTCCCACAAAAGTGACATTAAAGAGAGAATAAGGTAAGCTTTAATTACGATGTTGCTTTTATCTGTAATCCAATACTAATTAAAGGAACGACCAAAATAATATGCACCACTTACTCAATCCACTGGCTAATTAACCAAAGCAAGGCACTAAGCATCTTTAATTATTACAATTCTGATTTCATTTGCCCAATGAATTTGTTGTTAACACTAACTATAAGGAAATGTCGACAATGTTATTGTCAATGAGCACTTATAGTACAATGCATGAATCTTGAAAAGTATGGCTTTTCACTCAGGGGGTGTATGTGCCCCTAAAGTGAAAACTCAGGGGGTGTATGTGCCCTCACACATGTTTGCTGACATGGCACTTAACGCCTAATTTTCACGAAACCCTAACAGAAGGGGTGTATTTGTCCCAAAGTGAAAACTCAGGGGGTCTATGTGCCCCTGACCCAAAACTCAGGGGATATATGTGCATTTTAGCCAAAAACAAATGAAGCAAATTTAAGAAAAACACATGGCATATTCTGCATTATAACTAAAGACTTTGTACGGCACACTTAAACAAGCAAGTCAAATTTAATGATTCGAGCTTGCATATTTAAAGTTGGATTCAGTCCGACTCGTTTGCACTTCTAATTATAGGGTATGATCAAGTGAGCTACTCATTCTATATTGATGATTCATGGGTTAAAGTGGGGTTGAGGCTAGGCCAAGTTAGTATGAAATATGAGCAATAGATAAGCTTAATTTGTGAAAGATGCAACCAAAAGGAGGGCCACCATATACCTAAAAGATGCACTAGTGGGTTGTAAATGACCTAACAGATTCAGAGAGAGAAAAAGAGAGGCGGTGGATTTAATTTGATAGATTGTTTTTACTTAATTTCTGCATTAACTTAATTAATCTGCTTAATGCTTATTAATTATTAATGTAGAACGTAGGAAGTTACACACAAATATATATATAGAGAGAGAATGACGCTATCAATTTCTATAGGCACCCCATTATAGCAACCCTGCACAACAATTTGGTCCCCCACACCCCCCCTAATTCATTTTAATATAATCTCTACTAACTATATATAATATATTAATGTCTTTCATTTTCCTTTGTATTCATCAGAGCGGACCTGAGAATTCGAGTATTACAAAATCTATTATGGGAGGTGACCTTTTAACGGATAATGCTCCCGAAAAATTATAGTTAGGAGAGCGCAGATTTCTTATTATATGTATCACGTTATTTCATTTTTCTTATAACCAAACAATTTAATGGTAAGAAAGAAGAAGACTCTATTTTTAATGACATCTGCAATAATTGTTTATATCTAAATACCCAAATGCATGCTTTTGCTATGCATGACAAATATAAATTATGAGATTTAACAATTGTTAAATGATCTTTGTTAATGATTGGTTTAAAGTTTCGAAAAGAAACCTTGGTTTAAATTAAAATACATCATTAAGTTATATAAAGGAATTTAACATATGAAACTCACTCAGCATTCTGAGTTCTTTGGAGGGAACACTATATATCAAATTAAATAACATTAATAAAAAGTGGAATTTTTTTAAAGGAATAAAGTTTTTGAATAAAAAGAAATTTGTTTTTCACCATATCTTTATCAACAAAATGAATGACCAACACTCAGAAACTGCAACCTGAGTTTTAACATTCATGTATGTGTTTATATGTTTCCTGAAACGGTGAAATTCCATCCTTCAAGACAATTCACTTTTCTTTTTTGCTTTTCATTTTCTTTTATGGAATAATGGGAACACATTAAAACACCATTCTAAAAAATAATCCATTATAGTGGGCCCACCTAAGCCTGGCCCATTAAGGAATATAAATAGGATGGCCATATACACTACAACAAGAGTATCCCCATCTCAACCAAACCACGTGATGTAATGATGTTCCTCTCTCTCATTTCGTGAAAGAAAGAAAAACTACACACAAGCCAAATGGCAGCTGAACTCGAGCCCCACAAGCCGCCATCCCTCCCGGCTCGGCTCAATTCCTTCGTGGCTGACAGCCGAGTCGGAAAGCGCTTCAAGCTCGCCGACCGCAACACTTCCTTCACCACCGAGCTCCGAGCCGGGACCGCCACCTTCCTCACCATGGCCTACATTCTCGCCGTCAACGCCAGCATCCTCGCCGACTCCGGCGGAACCTGTGGCGTCTCTGACTGCCTACCTCTCTGCTCCGACCCCACCATCCCCCTCACCAAGTGCACCGCCCCGACCCACCGGGTCATCCGACCCGATTCCTCCTGCAAGTTCCCTCCTGTGAACCCGGGTTACGCCCAGTGCCTTCAGAAAACCCGAAAGGACCTCATCGTAGCCACCGCGGCTTCCTCCCTCATTGGATGTCTCATAATGGGCCTCTTTGCCAACCTCCCTTTAGCTTTAGCTCCGGGTATGGGCGCCAACGCGTACTTCGCTTATTCTGTAGTCGGGTTTCACGGGTCGGGTAATGTGCCGTACGAAACCGCTTTAACCGCGATTTTTATGGAAGACTTAATTTTTCTCTTTATATCTGTCATCGGGTTTCGTGCAACACTCGCCAAACTCGTCCCCAGACCGGTCCGGGTTTCCTCCCCAGCGGGAATTGGGCTTTTTCTTGCCTTTATTGGGCTTCAGAACAACCAAGGAATTGGGCTCATCGGGTACAGCCCATCGACTTTAGTAACACTCGGAGCCTGCCCGAGATCCTCTCGGGCAGCATTAGCCCCGGTAATTACAACAATTAACGGAAGTGTTAGTTTAATCCCAGGAGGCTCCGTGTCAGATGATATATTATGTTTGAATAATCGTATGGAAAGCCCAACATTATGGCTTGGGATTCTTGGGTTCGTCATAATCGCATATTGTTTAGTGAAAAACATAAAGGGAGCAATGATATACGGCGTCGTTTTCGTCACGGTTATATCGTGGTTCCGTAACACATCCGTAACGGCGTTTCCGAACACAAAAGAGGGAAACTCAGCGTATGAATATTTCAAGAAAATATTTGAGGTGCATGTGATTGAGAGTACAGCAGGTGCCCTAAAATTTAAGGGCATGAATAAGGGCAGCTTCTGGGAGGCATTAGTGACGTTTTTGTACGTGGACATTTTGGACACTACGGGTACTTTATATTCAATGGCCAGATTCGCAGGATTCGTTGATCTGAACGGTGATTTCGAGGGTCAATATTTTGCCTTCATGGCGGATGCGGCATCCATCGTGGTGGGGTCCCTTTTAGGGACGTCGCCGGTGACGACGTTTATTGAGTCGTCAACGGGGATCCGGGAGGGAGGACGGACGGGACTAACGGCGTTAACGGTGGGAGGGTATTTCTTGCTGGCGTTGTTCGTGACGCCGTTATTGGCGTCGATACCGGCGTGGGCAGTGGGGCCACCGTTGATCTTAGTGGGGGTGATGATGATGAGATGTGTGGTGGAGATTAAGTGGGAGGAGATGAGGGAAGCAATACCGGCGTTTGTGACTATAATAGTGATGCCTTTGACGTATTCAATAGCGTATGGATTAATAGGAGGGATTGGGACTCACGTGGTGTTGCATGTATGGGATTGGGGAGGGGAATTAGTGAAGAAAACTGTGATTAAGAATAATGAAAATGGATTAATGAAGGAGGAGAAGCACCATAATATTGTTGCTGTTGGAGTTGGAATTGGAGGAGATGATGATAAATCAGTTCAAGTAGTGTAGACTGTAGAGAGAGATATATATATAATTAGTTTATTGAAGAGATTGGGTATAGTTATGTGTCACATAATATTTAAATAATTGACGGTTTCATATATCAAAGTAAAAAAAATTGCAGTGGGACGTGGGTTATGAATTATGATATATAAATGTAGCCAAAATCTAAACTAGATTAAGCGAACTTGTTGATATTACCAAAAATATGACCATGTAAGTATCTATGACGTTATAGAAACAATATATATGAGCAAATTAAACATACTATTGTTCCCTAATTCCATAAACATTGCAGTTATCAAGGTTCTCAAATTTTATATTTTAAGTACAATTGTAGAAGAAGATAAACTTAATTGTAAGAATTTTCTTATATTATAAATTGTATATATATATTTAACATAAATACCTAATTAATATACCAATTTTTATTCAAATTAATGTCATAAGAGAATTAATATTTTAGTTATAATTAAATATATTCGTATATATTGACCTCTTTCCCATTTAAGGAACTAGGTATCAAATTATGATTTGAGAGGTTAGAATTTTAGGAAATGGATAGGCTAAGTTACGAGTGTAAATAAAAAATAAATTAATATTTTTATTAAAAAAAATTAAATTGGATTATATATTGGACAGAGGCAAAATCATAAAATCTTTGGTGGAATCACGATTTTATTAGATTCTACTGTGATTTTACACCAAAATAATTTTTTACAACCTTAGCGGTTATCAACATGATTGGATCTAGTAGAAAAGACTAATTCTTCGCAATATGGTGAATATGTGTTCAATTTTTTTAAGAAAATAGATGTTTATATTTAATAATGGACATTGGACAATACTTCAAATAAAATTATCTTCAATAAGCGAATATTGGTGAGAAAAAAAATATTGCCATTCTTTATATTTTAAATTTCATTTAAACATATTTTTGGTCCTCTAGTTTTGTAAAAAGTCCAAATCTAGTCCATTCAGTTTTTAAAATTAAATAATACTATACTATTTTGTGAAGTAATTTAATTTTGTCCTCCCATTATATATATAGGCTTGTATAAAAATTAACATTTAGTTTAAATATTATATACCAAAAATGAGTGTGAACTAATAGCTTTGTGATAATAAATAATAGAATTCATTCAAAAAATCATAAAAGTTAATATTAAATTTTAGATAAGTTTCAATACTAAATTTTTGTTTTAAAATTAGAGGGACCCAAAGTAGATTTTTTTTTTAACTTTTGGTTAATTTTAGCTCCCATCTGAAATTTAAATTGCAATGTAACAACCCAACATGGAAGGCAAACATAGGTGTTAACTTTTGGTTGACATTTTGATGGAAGGTTTAGAGGAGGGTTTGGTTAACACCTATGTTTGGTTAAAGTGTCAAATGAGGGGTAGTCATTTTATAACCCTCCAATAAGGTTATGGCAAAACCTTCTCATATATAAGGACGTTTTGCCAAAATTCTTGTGGCTTTTTCTCATTTTGTCTCCACCTACCACCATTAAAATTTAATTCTATGGATAAATTATTCATTGTACCATTTATATAATTTTATTCTCAACTCTCTTCTCACTTTTTTTATTATACCAAAAATAGTCTTAAATATTCTTATTTCTTTTTCCCATTTAAGTTGTGACATTTTAGAAAAAATATAGAATGTTTGGATTCCTTCAAACTCCAAAATTGGGTTAGAGGCCCATCGAGAACAGTACAATGGGCTCTAAAGGCGATTGGTTAATTATGGTTGCTGCTGTTTGGGCTTCAACCTGCTTCGGACCAAAAACATGTTAACCATTGTTTCAAATAGGAAAGAAAAAGAGGAAAGAAACAAATAATAAAAACCTTTTTTTTTTTTCTTTCTTTTCACTTGTCAATTGTCACATGTAAAAAGTGAAAATTCTGTACAGTTTCGCTCATTATCTTTGAATTACTTTGCAGTCTGAATTACATGGCATGTTTGGTTATTGAAAAAAGTTGCAGCGAATAGGGATGGAAAAGATAAACTGATAAACTGATGGGTGTGGGTTGGAAGAATCCCTTTCATCCATTTCCTCCAACTCTTTAGAACATGAATCTTCTGCTGTCATGGTTATCACTTTGGTTAACCGATCAAAAAATCATGGTCAAATTTTTAGCCACGATTATTGATCGCGGTGGCTAATTCAGATAGCACAACTTTAAACAGCAGAGGATCCAGAGCTAACTCTTTACTCGTTTGGGGGAGAGTATGTTCCTTTGGCTAACTCTAGAAAAGCTTTTTTCTTTTTATGAATTATGCAAATTATATTGAAGGAGAGTGCAAAAGCAGTAGAGTGAACTACACAAATTAAAGTACACCAACCATAGAGGCAAAAACACTAAAACAACAGAAACGAAATACTGAAGAACAGCTGTTGGGAAAGAAGGAGAACTAGAAAAGCAATAACATATATAGAAGACTTTTTTTTTTTTTGTGTAAACCTTGGTATCTTTCACTTATCTGTTTTAACGGTCTAAGTGAAGACTAATTTCATTCGAGCTGGGTAAGACTACAAGAGCGACGTAGCTCTCATAACCAAGTTTTAACAGAGCTGCATTCCCAAAACTCGAACTCAAGACTTTTGGTTAAGCTAAAACAACCCATTACCAATTGATCCACGTGCTTGGTGATATATATAGAAGACTTGCAGAGCGATCCAAGGCAGAAAGGATCATTTCATTTGTGCAGTAATTCAAAAGATTCCATTCGCTGTAACATCCTAAAGAAGGAAATGGAATTGTGAATGCTAAAAAGAGTCAAAATGCCCCCCATACGTCATATATCATATTTATAAAATTTATTTTTTATGAGATTAATAAATATAATTATAGAAATGAATTTAGTAAAAAATAAATAAAAGAAGTGCTATATATAGTTTTTTATTGATGTAATAATAATTATATTTTTATAATAAAAATAAAACTTTTATTTTTATATAGAAAATTTAAATTTAATCTAAGCCTAAAATGATTATTTTATATTCAATTCTTTTTTTAATTATTTTTTTTTTCAACAAAACATATTCAAGATAATATTTTTGTTTTTCTTTTCATGCTAACCAAAATCTTGTAATGACATTCTTCTTTCTATTTCTTAAAAAAAATAGGCTAAAGTATTATTTTAGTCTTTAATGTTTGCATGAAGTTTAATGTTGATCCTCAATGTTTAAAAAGTTTAATGTTGGTCCTCAAAGTCTTTTTTTGTTCGATTTTGGTCCCCGAACGTAACACCGTTAACTTTTTGCCGTTAAATGATTATGTGTCATGCTTATATGGCACATCCTCTCTCCTACATGTCATATTTTAATAACCTGGCATGACACATCACTGCTATATCACCTCAAATTGCCACTTCATCATCTTCTCTCCTTCATCATCATCATTATCATATTTTAATGACGTGGCAGTGATGTGTCATGCCACACCATTAAAATATGACACGTATGAGAGAGGGTGTACCATATAAGCATGCCACGTCATCATTTAACGGTAAAAAATTAACGGTGTTAAGCTCGGGGACCAAAATCGAACAAAAAAAAAACTTTGAAGACTAACATTAAACTTCATGCAAACATTGAGAACCAAAATAATACTTTAGCCAAAAAAATATTTGACAACCAAAAGAGGTTATATCTTATGACTTATTATTCGGACTTATTGTACTGATCACATTTATACAATGTACCAAAAAATTAAGCTTCAAATGGAAGATATTTATGGTTTACAATGTGACCAAATAATATTTAAATCTTGTACATGTAATATATATATATATATATGACATATTTAATAGATAACAATACTCATCTTTTGAATGTGTGGAGAGATCAGATACGTCAAAGTATTAAATTTGCCATATAACCTACATAACACGTAATAGTAGTTATTATAGGTATTTATTGTGTTGACAAGATTCGGAAAATTAGGAATATATATATATCGTACAGGATTTGTTTAAGAGTTCAATCTTTTAAACAAGTTATGATGATTTATATACAAGATTTCCTTATTACCAATACAAGTTTTAAAATGACTAAGAAGAGATTCAATCTTATATTTAAACATAAAATTCAACACAGAATCAATTGGCAAGGGTTGTTTCAGCTTAATTAATTCTTCCTTAAGAATATATTAACTAATTAATATATCTTAAAATTTAGTTCAATGAGTTTTATTGTTCTTGTAATAATCCTGTACGTGTTCGACTATACTCGTGATTCTTATAATTAAAAATAAAATAACAAAATCCTTTCTGCTTTTTATTTGTCATCTTTGTAATTTCAATTGATTTAAATTGAATTAATCTTCGTCTAAATAGGTGAACCAAAAACCGATAATTTTTTTCATTATTTAATTTTATGATGATATGTGCATGCTGCATGCCACGTGCATCAAGTTCCCAAAATAATTGAGAAACATGTTACTGTTTAATTTTCATATCATATATACATCATATCATGAATATAAATTTATTAAAGTGCAGATTCGAAAAAATATTTGAAGTGCGTAATATGAATTATTGGATAAGACTGTTATAATATGGACACGAATCTCAATTTTTATTTAATGATCTAAATTTATAATTCATATACTTTTCACTTTACTATATTCAAATCCATTGCACAGAGATCCACGGTGTATGAGTGTTCAATCCTGCTTCCATTTAATATTTTTTTAAACTAAAAAAGATAATGAAAATGAAATACAAAGATATACTAATGATTTAATTAATCACCAGAACAGGCAATAATTACCAAATATATATATAGTATATAAATAAACTTGTAAAATAATGCTATGGTGATTTCATCACACATAAGAACTTAATAAGACAATTTTTAATTTGAAGTGCTAGTTATATTGATTTCCTCATCAGCTCGTTATTTTAATTATTTCTCTCCCTTGAAATGGTTCTTGTCATGCCTTTTTTTTTAAACAAAAAATATATATCGATTTCCAAAAAATTCATTAAATCTTGACTATTTCTTCAATCCCTAAATTAGTAGTATAACTCCCGTAATAAAAATGTCTTTATTTATACTCTAACTCAAAACTTTACTTTAAAAAATTTTTAAATAACAACTATTTCAACTAATCCCATAATGGGTCACTTCTCATGCATTATATGCCCTTCTAGTTACATCAGAGGGCGAGCAAAGTTTCAAAAAAAATATTATTATTATTATTTTGTCTCATTCTAATTAATTCAAATATTTTAATATGAACTACATTCTTTAATTATATACCGTCAAGATCAAGAAGAGGTGGCCCTGTGGGATTATTGGACCCATTCGTTTTTTAAATTCTAAAATTAAAGGGAAAAAAAAATTGTACCACACGTCGATTGCCACTTTGTCTTCAATCAATTGTCTCCACTAAATCTATTTAATTAATTTGGGTTATATATATATATATATATATATATATATATATATATATATATATATTTTACGTATCTAATATCTTCCACCTCAATTATTAATTTGATGGATGCTGAATCAAGAATATCCTTATTGTCCAAAAGAAAAAGGCCAATAATTATGTAAAAAATAATTAATTAAGCTAATAAGAAGAGATTTAACGGATGACTCCATGGAAAATGACTCGAGATTTAAAATGTTAAATGTATTGATTAAAATCAACATGCAATTGGGTCTAGTAAAAGAAATTAAATCGTTCCTTTATAAATTAAAGTAATAAATTCAGAATTGGTTTCGATGTAATTTCCCTCGGTATTATTTTTTCAAACTATTTTTACTTGGCTTTTTTGTGAGTATTTGTTCTAGATTTTTATTTTTCATTCATAATTTTTTACAATCTCTAATTATTTAAATAATAATCTTTTTTAATTTTGAAAAAATTATGGAAGCACTTTTTTACTTTCAAAGAAAAATTCAAAATCCTTTTACTAAAAAAATAAAACTTTAAATAATTATGAGACTGCAAAAGATTATAATTAAAAAAAAGGCCAAAATGCACTAAGACCCCCTGAGTTTTGGGTTAGGGGCATATAGACCCCCTGAGTTTTAAATTGTTGTACATAGACCCCCTGAGTTTTCACTTTGGGGCAGAGACACCCCTTCCGTTAGGGTTCCGTTAATTTTAGATGTTAAGTGCCACGTCAACAGAACAATTTGGAAATTTCATACATAAACTTAATTACCCACCCATTTTTTGACCCACCCGTTTTCTCTCTAATTTTTACCCACCCATTTTTTTTTCTCTAATAACCCACCCCAACCTGACCTAACTCATTCACACCCACACACCCATCGATTAACATCCCCATTCTCACAAGCACATAGCATTGAAGGATACAATACAATACTTGGCCATAGAAACCGGTCGAATCACAGAGCAATAGGCATACAATACTTGGCCTATGAAGATGAAGCAAATTGACAGATAAAAACTCGTGGCCATCCTCCTTCAATGCTCTGTGCTTGTGAGAATGGGGATGTTGATCGATGGGTGTGTGGGTGTCACTGCCCTAAAGTGAAAACTCAGAGGGTCTATGTACAACGATTTAAAATTTAGGGGGTCTATGTGCCCCTGACCAAAAACTCAGAGAGTTTTAGTCTTAAAAAAATGAAAATTAGCTCAAATGATCATCCTTCACACTCCGTTATAATTATTTCACAAAGGCTACTTTACAAATGAAGTAAAACTATGCAATATGAAAAACTTCATACTGTTGTAAATATATTGTGCTTTTGTGGATGCCTTTAGCACTCCCAAAACCTCCATAAATCAATGAGTCCATAACCCCAAATTCAATATGATTTATGCCAATATTGATTGTGCATTATATGCATACCTTAATACTTTGTAACTTATGATGTGAAGGTTACCCTAGTAGTCCTATAAATAGAGGGTGTATGCAATGATTTGATACACCAAAAAGTTGATTATTGAGTACTTCATTTCTTCTTCCTTTCTCTTTTACTCTTATCATATAGTTTTACAATACATACAAATTATTGCAGGAAAAAAAATTACATAGAATTTAATATCAGTCAACTGATCAGGATTGAATTTTTGCTAAAAAAAAATTGTCTATATTTAGTGCTCAATTATATTCCAAAATTACCTATGGTTAATCAAAACAAAAATAGATCTATCATTGTCGAAACAAAATGTTATTGACATTTGTTTGCCTTCGTATCTTTGCAATGGTGTTTCATCTTCTACTATATTACCTATCTATATACACTATAAAAAACTGTTTAATAGGTGACGACTAAAAACGTTGTCACTTAAAGTTACTTTTCAATGGCGACTAAATAAAGTCCTCACTATTTATGTTTCTTATATCTTTTTTGTGGCGATAAGAGGAAGTCGTCACCCAAAGTACAATATTCGATGCCGACCTTGAAAAGTCGTCACTGAAATTTCTAATCCTTAATTACATTCGGTGGCGACCTTGGAAAATCGCCAACGAAACATTTAGCCCTTCAACACATTGGCGACATTGAAAAGTCGCCACTAAACCTCTAACCCTTCATTACATTTGGTGACAACCTCAGAACGTCGCAACTGAAATGTCTAGCCCATCAACACATTCGGTGGCGACCTTAGAAAGTCGCCACCGTGACGTTTAACCCTTCAACACATTCGGTGGCGACCTTGAAAAGTCGCCACTGAAACCTCTAACCCTTCATTACATTCCACCGAAACGTCTAGCCCTTCATCACATTCGATGGTGATCTTAAAACGTCGCCACCGAAACGTCTAACCCTTCATTACATTCAATGGCGACCTCAAAAAGTCGCCACTGAAACGTCTAACCCTTCAAAGGTAGAAAACATAATAAATATATTAGAACAAAATTATATAACAATATTATACATCATGTCCCACCTTCGAATACGTCCACATTTAGTATATATTTGGTGGCGACCACATTTAGTCACCACCAAAGATTTTTAGTAGTGACTGTCGCCACCGAATGTCTTATTTTTTGTAGTGATACTTTGCACTCATTTATTTTTTTTTAAAAAAAATCATAATTAGCTACAATTTTTGTTTCTCAGAAATACTTATGCCACGTTTGACAATTTTTTTTATTTTGTGTTTTTAAAAAATTATAATTATTTTAAAAGCAAATTTTAGAAGAATATAAATCAAACAATTTGATCTTTTTTATAAATTTTTAAAAAAATATATAAGTGAAATATTAATTTTTTTAGAAAAACAAAAATAAAAATATATTATATACTTATTTAAAAATATATATATGTAATTATTTATTTATAATAAAAATTTATTATATTTATTAAAAATGATTCAACTACAATTAGACCAGTGAATTGTAAACCAATTCTTTTACAATTCTTTGATTGATTCAATAACTGATCTAATTTTAAAAATTATGCTTTTAAATTTTAACAATAAAATTCTCTCAAAGTTGTCATTAATGAAGTGATTAAGAAAAATAAAATCTCATAATAATTACTATTAATAAAAACAAAACTCTCAAAGTTGTACGTACTATTATCTTTTTTCCAAAACCAAAAAACAATAGCCAAATTAAAAGAAGTTTTACTTACTTTTTTATTAAAAAAAACAAGTTTTACTTAGCTTGTACTAGTTTTTTTTTTTAAAGACACTAATATATTTTTTGTTTAGTTTATGAAAACTAGAATATGTTGATTTTTCAGTCTAGCTATTTATATGAGATATACTTCATTCATTCCTGAATATCCCCTTCAATTTGAAGTACAGTTTGTACCAAATAGGACTTATAGGCCTAGGGGCGACAATATAGTTGGCACTTGATAATTGATATTACCTCAAACAATGACGTCTAATAAATAATAATAATAATAATAATAATTTAATATCATGCTTCAACGTAATTACCTACCAGGCTTTGCTTTTTATTAAATTAAATAAATTCAGGAGAAGATTCTTTTCACAACTATTCTAAATTCACCTAAATTACCGGGTCTTCCGGTTTATGAACTAATTCTAATAACCGAGGCCTCAATTTATCTTTCCAAAATTGCGCACTACTCTCCCTTTCTCTTTCCGTTTCCTTTACCTCAATTACTACCAGCTCATCCGTTAACCGGTAAACCCTCACGAATATCTCGAAATTACCATCCTGCCCCTCCACCTTCGCTCCACACCCATCCTTCTTCCTCGTCACCGTCACTCCCTCTGTCTCCGCCGATGTTTCTTCGACAATCGCCATTATCCTCTGCGGCTTCTCCCCCGAAACGATGCGCTCCAAACCGTCCGAATGTTCCGGGTCGGATACGAACAGACCCGACATGTCGAAACCTGGCAAGAAGGAAATCAAATCGAAGGCGTTCAAGTGCTTGGTTCGGTCATTTTCCCACTCCTCCTGATCCTTCGGCTTAGCTTTGATCTCTTCGTAGCCTTTACTAAACCACGGGTCCTTCAGGATCTCATCGATGGTGATCCGCGTTTCCGGGTTCGGGTCGAGCAACCGCTTTATGAACCGCCTTAAGTCTGGTTGGATCCACGGCGGGAACCGGAATTGGCCCCGATAGATCTTCCGAAACAAGACGGTGACGTTGTAATCGTTGAAGGGCAAATAACCCGCGGTGAGGGCGAACAAAACGACGCCGCACGACCACACGTCCACTCTCGCTCCGTCGTAGCCCCTCTTGGCGAGGACCTCGGGTGCCAGATAAGCAGGGGTCCCACAAAGCGTGTGGAGCATCCCGTCGGGTCGGATCTGCTCCTTCCGGGCGCTCAACCCGAAGTCCGAAACCAAGAGGTTGAAATCCTCGTCGAGCAGGAGGTTGTCGAGTTTTAAATCGCGGTGGTACACGCCATTGGCGTGACAGTACTGGACGGCGGAGATCAATTGGTGGAAGTACCGACGGCTGAGATCTTCCGTGAAGCGTCCCTTGGAGACCTGCTCGAAGAGCTCTCCGCCTCTCGCGAATTCCATGACGATGAAGATCTTGGTCTTCGTGGCGAGGACTTCGTGGAGGTTAACGATACGCGGGTGGCGCAACCTGCGCATGATAGCGATTTCCCTCTCAACCTGCGCCGCCTGGCCGGCCTTCACTATCTTGCGCTTGCTGAAGACCTTAATGGCCACGCTCTGCCCGGTACACACATTGGCAGCTTCGTACACTTTGGAGAAACCTCCGACGCCGAGAAACCTGAGTACCTGGTATTTTCCGAACAGGAAATCATCTGGTACGACGTCGTTTTCCTCTGTGGGATCAGGCGAGGATAATTCTGATTCTGCCAATTTCTCTTCAATATGAGCGGTCCTGTTTATTTCTCGTATGGCTTGAAACATGATTAAGGAGTAAGGAACGACGACGTTTGAGGATGGTGATGAAAAGCTTATCTGATAAGGAATAATTAGAAGAAGAAGAAGAAGAGAGTGGGGAGTCTATTATATGTTGTTGCAGTGATGGACAATTGAAGCTACAAGGGAATCAGAATTACGGTTCCTTTTAAAACGGAAACACAAGGGTTGAATGAGACAATATATATGACGTAAATAATATAATATATATATTCTCTTTAAATAATTAACAATCCTAATATAGGAAATCCTAACCGAACAATACAAATAATGTGGTTAGGAGCATTTTGGTGTTTGTGTTTGAGTTTGAACTTTGACTGTAATCAGTAAAACACAAATCTCTTTCTTTTTTTTTTTCTTTTTTGATAGGTACACAAATCTCTTTTTCCTACTCTTTCTTTTATGATTTTTTTTAGGGAATACTCTATCTTTTATTAGTTTATATATATTATTTCAAAGTTAGTTACTGTAATTCCTCAAATTAAGTTATTTTTTAGTAATATTAAGGGTGGATATTTTTTTAATAGGTTTAAATTTTAAATTTGATTTTTTTCCTGAAAAAGTTACTCTCTATCCGATCGAATAGGAATATATACAAAATAACTCATTATATATATACAAAATAATCCTAGTTACAAATTATTAAACTAGAGGCTTGATATGTGTATGTAATTTATTTTTTAATTTTATTAAAATTATAATATATAATAGTTATTAATATTATATTTTAAAATAATAAAAAATTAAATATTTTATTTTTTAAAAGTTTTAAAATACAATATAAAATAACTATTACTATTTTTAAATAATGAATTAAATAATACAAAATTATTTACTCTCTTAATAACTACCTATCATATCTAGTTACTTTATCTCATCCACATTTCTTTAATTATAATTGTTAATTCCTATATTTTTTTAAAATGAAAAAATAACTATTTTTGTGTCACAAATATCTAAAAACCCCCAACAACTATATAATATAGATATAGACTTTTTTTTTAATTTAAAGAAACATTTTACAAGGAAAAGAAAAAGTAACTACTCCCAGAAAAAAACATACCGAGAAGAAATTAACTTTAATATAGATATAAAGACTTGATGAATTAAAATTAAGTGAAACTCAAAGGACTGAACTATACATATGATTTAACTTTTTTTTTTTTTTTTCATTTATACAAGAGAAAGAGTATAATAATAAATCATTAAATGATATGTCCAGATCTGCATTCTAGTATTATCCTATCTAGCACACTCTCCTATTCATTTTTCTAAAGCTAACTTAACCAAAAAAAAAAAAAGATAACTTAACCGTGAGAAGTGCAATTGATAAATTCGTTGGGGGTGAAAATCTTACCCGAATTCAATGAATATTCGAAAATTTTAATTGTTTGGTCCGGGTTTGAATATTCGAAAATTTTAATTGTTAGGTCCGGGTTTGAATATTGAAAAAATGAATTTGGATTCGAGTCTGAGGATTTTAACGGATAAAATTTTAAATCTAGATTCTGGGACGGGTAAGGGTGTATTCACTCCGGATTCCAGACCCAGTGATATAATATATATAAAAATATTTATATATAAATATTTTATATATCATATCAACTTAAACAAAAAATTTACACTCACCTCACCATTACGTGACACCCACTCACACAAATTCAATCAGACTCTCGCCTCACTCGCCCACCCCCATTCACGAATCACACATTTACATTTCACATCATATTTTATGTCTGTATTTCTTTATTTAAGGATGAACTTAGATTTTTTATATTTATTTTATTGTGTGTTTAAAATTTGTTTTTCTTAAATTTAGAAATAATTAAATTTATAAATGTGTATTCAATACTTGTGATGAAAATAGCAAATTTGGTAAAAAAAATAGTAAATTTTTCGAGTCTGATACTGGGTCTGGAGATCTAAGTATTCAAAGGATCGGGGAATGAGTATTAAATTTTATACCCGACTAAAAATAAGTTTGGGAACAAAAAAAATATTAACTATCAAAATCGAGTACGAATAATACAGTATCCTACCCGGACCGAACCTACCCATTGCCATTCATGGAACCTCCTCCCTTTATTTTCCTTTGCATGTATCCCTTCATTTATATTTATGTGCCCATATATGGCCAATCCATTTTAAAAAATTTCATACACACACGCATATACATATATAGCCATAATAGCCCATAGGTGGTAATTGGATATCTAGCTGACTCATTCACTCTTCATATAATAAAAACATTAATATAATTTTAACAATTCTTGTTTACTGTTATAAATTATAATGACCAAACTCAATTAGTGTATAAACAAGATGAGACAACAAAATATTTATCATTATGGTTATCAAAGAAAAATAGCACTTACACTTATTCAAATAATTCCAACTCAATAATACTAAAGAAAAATAATTTATAAATATTGTTAGACTAAAAAAGCAAAATAAAAATACAATTGATTCTATAATAAGTAAAATTAAGAACATTAGAATAAAAATTCTCATCAATCTTGGTGTTACCAATATGCTTACTTACTATACATAAGAAAAATAGTATTCTGCACTGATGTAAATATACTTTTCTTTATTTATTTGATAAAAAGTTAAAAGTTTTTCACTATAGATACTTAGATTTAAGTCAATTTAGTAATTAAAAAATAAATTTTCACCCAAAAAAAAACTGATGGCAAAAATACAATGTGACACATTTAGGGGATATTTGGTATGGTGTTATATCTAACATAGTATCTTATATATCATGGTATAAAATTGTGTCATTTCAAATACCATGTTATCTTTAATACTCTTGTTTGATATGATGTTTCAAACTGATATAAGATGTAAGTATTTGGTATAAAATAGTATCATATAAGATACCATGTTATTTTTTTGTATGTTCCAAATTTATTCTTATATATTTAAATAAATTAAATATCATATTTATTCTGTGATTATTTTTAAAATTTCATAAAAAATTAAATTAAAAAAATCATCAACAACTAAACATTTTAAATAATCATATGATTTAATATAACTAAAAATATTAATGATTTAAATGCGCAACAAAATAATTTAAATAAGCACAAAAAATACAATATATTAATAATTTATAAACATATAAAATATAATAGGAATAAAATTGATAAAGAAAAAAAAAGTTCAATTCCACTCAAGGGTGTCATTTTATATGACACAATATTTTTGGTGTCATGAAATAACACTCTGTGTTATTATATTCAACACCATAACAAATAGAATCATTCAATATAACAAGTTATCTTAAATAACACCCTTAAAATAACATTATACAAAAATACCATTCAAAATAATTTTTTGCGTGGGTGTGCATTAAACATGCCATGTTCAAAGGCCAATGCGTCCGACTTTCAAAGTTTGTGGAATGACAGATAAGATAAGTCAAATGCTGCAAGCCTGCCTGCAACAGTTTATTTTGAGCGGACCACAACAGAAAATTTCGGCTAAAGGGATCAACATAAAAAATTAAGATAAAAATAATTATGAACTTTTTAAAAAAAATATAATGTATAAAAATTAATGTATTATGAGGATTAAATCAAGTAATAACACGTTACTATGTGGAGCACAAGTGCAGAACGCTATACTGTTGTTTATGTTTATCACAATTCACAAGTATAATTCTATATTATTCTTTTTTTAATACAAAAATGTTTATTAAAAATAGATTCTTTTCAATGGTTAACAATCTGTGAATTATGTATAAATTTAAAATGTATTGATAATTTGATAACAAAATATAAAGAAAAGTACATAATTGATAAGAAAAACTTGAGATTCTTTTCGTACCCTTATAGTGCTTAATGAATTTTCGAGTGTTTCTTAATGTATCCAATGATCTACACGGTTTGATAACAAAATATAACAGAAAAATAATTTATCATGCATATATAATTGATAAGAAAAACTTGAGATTCTTTTCATACCTAAAAGTGATCATAGTTTTTAACATGGTTTTTAAAATTGGACCGGACATTGAACTGGTCGAGGCACTGGTTGAACCGCGGTCGAACCGGTGGTAATTAAATATATATATATTAATCTATTAAAATATATCATATTAAACGTTAATTACATACTATATATATGTGTCCATCTTCACCTAAATATAATTAATCATAAATAAAATACTAGAATTAGAACAAGTTGCACACTTAACCACAAATATCATATCAAACTCATCTCAGAAGTCCAATGATCAACATACCTACTACCTAGTAATCAACAATCAACACACGCAAAATTAAAATCAATATGTCCACATACTAAATCACAAATAAGACAAATTGACAATAACATTAAATCATAATATTCGTTGACTTTAATTCCATACACCAAGTTATGATCCAAAGAAGGATAATCGCCAATAGTGTCATTCTGAGATCCAGGTTCATCATCCACTTTCAATTTGCTCTTCTCTCGCGTGCGGCTGCTCTTGTGCGATTACAAGGCAAGAGATTTTCAATTTTTTTTTAATTTTAAACTTTTTAAAAATATATATATCTATAATTCTAAACAAAAATATTTTTTCATAAAAAGAATACATGAAACGGCGTCGTTTTAAGTCAACGAAAAATATTTTTTTAAAAAAAAGTCAGAACCGGGTGAACCGAGTAAACTGTCAGTTTTCACCGGTTTGCCCGATTTTCCACCAGTTTCTTCAAATGGTGGTTTTATAGTTGTTCCGGATCGGTGTACTGACCGGTTCCCGATCCAACCGATTGAACCGGGCCGGGCCGGTCTGGTTTTAATAACCATGGTTTTTAATATCTAACTTTTTTAATTAGTTGATGAGAGAATTTAAAAAGTACCCTTGTGGCACTTGATGAATTTTTGAGCCTTTCTTAATATCTTCGATGATGTGCACGACAGAATCACGACGATTTGATAACAAAATATAAAGAAAAGTAATTTATGATGGATATATAATTGATAAGAAAAACTTGAGATTCTTTTCACACCAAAAAGTAATCATAATTTTTAATATCTCTTTTTTTAATTAGTTGAGAGAATTTAAAAAGTAGCCTACTGGAACTTGATGAATATTCGAGCTTTCCTTAATATTTTTGTTGACCTGCACGGTGGAATTACATGCAGGCAACGGGGGATCTAGATCTAATAAAGTTAGTTTAGCTAATTTTATTGATTTGGATCATTAATTGATTGCAACACAATTTATCTTAACTGATCAACGGTCCAGATTGACTGCACCAAATAACTTTACCTAAAGTTACTTTACTTGATCCACTTCTACAGGCGATGACCTTCTGGTTGAACTTCGATGCTCAAGTCAATGGAGATATAGAAGAATAAAGGAAAATCATGTATAATTCAATAGTTTACTTGAGGCATGAAGTCGAGTATTTATAGTATTCCTCTAAGAGTATTTTAGTCTTTTTGGACTGGAGTTGACCCATATTTGTAAAGACAATTTGTTAAGAATAATGATTAGTGATATTGACAATTACGATGGACCGACTAAATAGAAGATCTCTCGATCGGTACAATGATACCGTATAAACGCTTATGAGAAAAATCTCTCTCTCTCTCTCTATATATATATATATATATAATATTTTACAACAAAGCTATACAATTACGTACATATTTGTGTGTGTGTATATATATATATATGTACTCGTTTTGATAAATAAATTGAAAGGAAATTAAACTTGTGTACAAACAAAAATATTTATAACCACACGTTTTATTTAAAAATTAGATGAAAGGTTTTCTTTTAATATGAATATCTCCCTTGCAGGCTGCAGGGTAATTGATGTTTTTTGGCAAAGATATTCATACATATCTCTTTCTCTCTGGGAGGAAGTTAGGACTAGATTCTTGAAAAATTAAGGTGTGTTTAGTATGGGTATTTTCTTTAAAAAGTAATTTTTAAAAAACATTTTTTTAAATTGTACTATAATTCTTGAAAACACCAAAAAATATTTCCAGTCTTTCCTATTCATAAGGCTGAAAATTGGAAATAGGAGGTAAAAACGCGGTGGCAGTTTCGTTATTATGTTTAACTTCTATTGAAAAGATGGTGCCAGGTTCGGGAGGAAATCGACTAGAAAATGGATAGCTGATGTGTATTATGGTTGAAGTGTAGTTATAGTGTATATTTTTATCATTTATTTTTTTAGATGTATTTAATTTATTAACATAAAAAAATTTATTTTTATTGAATAAATGATAAAGACATACACTATAACCACAATGCACTGTACTTGATTCGAATCCCATTCGAGAGGTAGTAATAAGTCTCTTGTCAATTTTAATGCATTTTAATACCTATGATTTATGATGACTATTCTATCCGTGTGCCCTCAGCCCTGCGGCGTGTCTCACATGAAATTATGGGTAGGTCGTGGAAGATTAGTTCTTGACCTGTTGAGTTGAGGGATACATTGAGAAACAAAAAAAAAATTATGGAGTAGAGCATTTTTATTATATGTTTTCATTTAAATATTTGTTATTTTATTGCTATTTACTTTTTTATACTTTTATGTTTGAACAAAATAGAGTCTTCAAAGAGTTTTGTATATAGAAAAATTTTTATTGAGGAAATTCTATTCATTTTTATTCTCATTCCTATTTTTAAATTTTACTATTAAACATAATAAACTCATTCTCATTCTATTCCTTCCAATATATCATCCTAATATATCTCCTTTTTCTTATGCTTTCTTATATTATAAATTTATAATGCATAGAATTACAAGTGGGAATGCGTGAAAGATGCTATGACCAAATAGGATGGATGGTCTTGAAAGACAAGTACGTTGGTAGTTATCTCTAGGCTGTCCCAGCAATTTGCTGAATTTTAACCATTACATATTCTATGGATAATTTTTTAAAAATATAAAATTATACTTAATTTTTATTATAATTTTTTTATAAAAGTTACTTATTATTATAATTATAGATAATATTTACATTAATAAATAAATTAACTATGACTTAGTTAGATAATTATTTTTAAACAAATATATATATATATATATATATATATATGATTTCGATGAACTAATAAATACTTATTTTTGGCAAAAGTAATAACACAACATATAAAATTAAAGAACTACATATTAAATATAATTCGTATTTATTTATATATGTATTTACGGACGGGTAAATATAATTCGAGTATAATTAAGAAGGAGCGAAGAAAAAAAAAAAGAGGTGTTATTTTCAATTAATGTGAACGGAACTTTACATACCGAGGACAATCAATGATTTCCTCGATGTGACGCTATAAATATAACGATAAAGACTTTTAGATGAATCACTATCTTCTCTGTATTTATTAGAGGTGATTTTGGTATATTTTTTTTGAGGATGTAATGTTAGATGCAATGTTGTAAGAATCGGATCAGATTGGACGGTCCAATCGGTTCAACTGTCAATCAAATACAAACGCGAGTCGGTTGAAAAAAAAATCGTTTTTTTAGTTGGACCGAATTTAATCGGGATCCAACCGGTCAACCGGGTTGGACCGTCCAACCGGTCTAATTTTATTTAAAAAATAACATAAAAAAGAAATTAGAGAAATCTTAAAAATTAAAATTAGAAAAAGTCTTGAAAATTAAAATTTAAAGTCATGATTATCAAGAATTTCATATTTGGTTTGATTAAATTCTTTGAGAGTTTGACAAATCTTGTAAATTAAAACTTTGAGAAGTCATGTAATTTAAAACTTCAAAATTATGTATATTGAAACCTAAAATTTAAGTGATGTCATTTTATATATTAATAATGGGTTTTGCTAACTAGTGCCATAGTGAAAATAATGCATAGAAATCACAACTTGTAATAAATGTGTTTTTCATTTCTTTTAAAGACATAAATGTCCTTCACCTATTATCTAATAAATATTTATAATTATATCTCTATTTCTCTCTTTTTAATTATTTTTTAGAATCTCTCTTTTTAATTTATTTTAGTGATTATTTTTTTAATTTTTTTATTCATATTTATTACACTAGTTTATTCTTTATTTATATTATTTTATTTTTAATTTTTCAGTAATAGATTTATCCTAAATTTATTATTTTTATATCACATAATAAAATTTTTCGTATCACTTTTTTTTCTGTATCTAAGCCAAATTTTGAAATCACATTAATATTATTAAAAAAAAAAAGAAATCACATTAGGTTAGTACAAAAAATTGAGGATAATTGCAATAATGATAAATTGAAAATAAAAAATATAAATAGAGAATAATTAAAATAATAAATATGAATACAAAATAAAAAATTTACTGTAATAAATTAAAAAGAGATGGAGAAAATAGGTGAAGGGCATTTATGTCTTTAAAAGAAATAAAAAACGCATTTATTACAAGTTGTGATTTCTATGTATTATTTTCACTATCTCTCTTCATTAAATGCATTCTTAACCAGTGCCCTTAGGGCACTGGTTAGCAAAACCCATTAATAATAATTAATATTTATTATTTATTGCGTCATCCGGTTCGACTGACGGTTCAACCGATTAAATCGATCATACCACGAACCGAACACTTGTCCGAGTCTTTATCCGATTCGGTTCTTACAACATTGGTTAGATATAATTTAACATTATATTCAATATCTTTTTATTAAACATACCTTACTTTTTTTTATGAATATACCTTACTTTTTGTAATGTGAAGAAATTATATATTTGTTCTTATTTTTTTATCCATTTTTTTTGTATTGTTAAATTGGTAGTAAGGGAAGACACTCCCAAGTACTACCGGACAGGGGATCCTTGACCATTTGTGTCAATCCACTTTGGCTATCCATTTTTATTCTATTCACACTCTTAATGTAAGTGTAAAATGGTCATTCTACCCACTTTTATTCTATTTACATCACATCACATTGACATAACATTTCACTACATCCAACATTTTCATTCTCATTCCTATTTTTATTACGTCCTCCACCCCACTAACCAAACACACCCTAACAAAATTGTTTAAGTAAGGTTAGTAAGTTATATATTTTTCATATAATTGATCAAGTAAAATGTGATATTTTATATTTTTCATGACAATTACTGATCATGTATATGAATTTTTTGTCACGTATTTTTTTTTATTTAAAAATCTTGTAACAAACATATAAAAAAGTTTAAGTTTAGTATCATATATAATTATATAAAACTCAAAACTATATTTCAATTCATTCTCATTATGCAATATCATAACAAATTAAACACACTAATTTAGCGTTAAAATTTTGACAAAAAATTTCTTTTCTTTTTTTTTCCCCATCAATACTAGCCGGCCGAATTTACGTGCAGGTCTTTATAATTTTAAATGTAAATACTTTTATGAAAATTTTACGAATAAACTCAATTTGAATCAAACTTAAGTACTTGTCAAATTTAAATATTTCCCATCTTGAATTTAAATTATATTCTTTGGCTCAAATGTTAATTAAGTTCATGCCAAATTGCCAGATCTCACTGCCACGAAGTTGGTCCACGTATATATATATATATATATATATATGACCTAAATACTCCACAAATAATTGTATACATATATAAAGACCTATACAATTTAAACCATATTAAAAACTTTAAATTTTACATTACTGAATATTATATTACTTTAATTTTAAGTTTTAACTTTTAACATCTATGAAAACGAGACCTTAAAATATAATAATTAATAATTCATTTGTTTCTTAAATATTAAACGTAGTTTTGTCAATATACGAAATCACTATAATTAGACAGTAGCCATGCATATATAATAAAGCAACACTCCAATTTCAGAAAAATGAAAAAAAAAATAATGAATTTCCAAATTAATTAAACTAATTAACGTGGTTAGAAATGGCTACACAATATATATCTAAATCATGAAAAAATTGACCTCTAGAGACATGTCAATGTCTTGAGAAACTCCCACGAGCCACGGCCCTACGCGTGACAATGTGTTGGAAGCAGTGTTGTCGCTAAAAAAAAATTGTTAGAATTGTTGGTTAAATTATTATTTAGTCTTTAAATTTATCAAAAGTACTATTTAGTTTCCGAAATGTTTAATTATGTCAATTATTTAGTTCCTAAATTTGTAATTATGTCAACTATTTAATCTCTAAACTTGGCAAAAATACTATTTAATCACCGAATTTGCAACTCTATCAACTATAACGGGCAATAGTCAGGAGACTAAATAGTTGACAAAATTGCAAATTCGATGATTAAATAGTATTTTTGTCAAGTTTGAGGACTAAATAGTTGATATATTTACAAATTCGGGGACTAAATAATATTTTGTCAAATTTGGGGACTAAATAATTGACATAGTTAAACATTTCGGGGACTAAATAATACTTTTGATAAATTTAAGGACTAAATAGTATTTTAGCTCTTGTTTCAATGTAGTCCCAAACTATAAAAATATAAAATTTAATTTAAATTTGTTTTTATTTAATTATCTCAATGGTAAGTGAAGACACTCTTAAATATTACTTAACAGGTACGTGAGAGAGCCCAACAGAGTTATAGAGACCCAACTTGATTAATTAATGCACATAGACATAAATTATAAGCTAAACAGTTATATTGAGTCATAGCTACTAAACTGACTTTTACGTATCAAGGAATCTCTCCCTAAAGATAGATTTTGCCCACCAAACAAAATTTTAAATAGTTTTAGATGTTTTAAACTCTCACTCTGAATGAAGTGAGAATTTTCTTTTATATCTTTAATCATTTGTGCGAGTTATCCACTAATAGTCTCAATTTACTCTCTTTAAATCATGAAAATCTCATTCAACTTAACTATTATTTACATGTTTAATCAAAACATGTAAATAATAGTTAAGTTGAATGAAAAAAAAAATGATTTTAAGAACGTAAATAATAATATTAATATATCCAAATCTAATGTATTAAAAATATCATATACATTTTTTAATGTATTTTGGTTTTTAGATTTTTTTATTAAAAACAATCATATTCAAGAAAATTTAAATATTACTCTATTATAATTTAAGAGACTAATCCATTCAACTAACCTCTTTTCTTCTTCGAGGAAGGCTATCGATCACAAGTTGGTCTCTTTATTAGGAGAGTATCTCATGATAAAAAATGGTATGAAAAACAAGAAAATTCAGATAAACCCAAAATCAACGTAGCCTCACACCTTTCAATTGGATAAATATATATGGTCAGAGATATATATATTTTGAACATAATATATATGAACATTGAGTGGTGGTCGCCATCATCGATCTATTGTTGCACATGTAATGATTTCTATGGTTGTTTTGTTCCTCTATTTAGATAGTAATTTAAATTAAAATAATTTTGGGGCCACTACTACTTCAATATAATTCTGTGGCTCTAATTAAGGCTTCACTGTTCTCTGGTGTGTCTGTGTCTCTACCAAATCGCCAAGGGAGGTTTGTGTGGCAAATAGACGATGATATATATTGTTGTGTATATTTGTTTAATCAAAACAAAAATTGTACTTCTTTTCTTATGTTTATTTTTCATTTGTAATTAACAAAATCATAATTCATATTACGCAAGTAATCTAGAAAAGTATATGGAAAAAAATATAATAAGATTTTTTTAAAAAAAGGTGTGCTTAGTATGGGGTTGAAGATATCAGAGTGCCATTTATTGCATGTAAAGATAAAATCATCCCAATCATAATTTTAAAAATATTAGGGTGACAAGTTACTATTTACGATTTTTTTATTAATTTTTCTTTTCCAAGTATACGACTTCTTTAAAAAAAAATCATGAATAATAACTTATCACCCGAATGTCTTTAAAAATATAAGTGGGATAATTTTTTCTTTACATGCAACAAAATGATACCCTAACGTCCTTAACACGTTTAGTATGTATAAGAACATAGAATTAGATTATATAAAGGTAAAATTGAAAATATTACTTGTCTTTTTCACACACTAGTATGATAGAAAAAATAATGTACAGAAAGATGTAATTTGTAAAATTTTAAGAGGATAAAATAGATTTTTTATATACACTTCCATACTCCTGACCAATCTTCTTTTCTCTCTCTCTACACAGAACCTCACTTTCTTTGCTTTTCCATTTCCCTTTCTCTCTAAAATTGGTGTACCACTTATAGCTTACTTCTTTATTAAGGCTATATTTGGTAGCAATAATTGATGATGGAAAAAGGGAAGGAGAAACTTTTTTCATCATATTTTCTTCCTACCAAACAAACTCAACTTTTTGTAATGTGATGAAATTATGTTTTTGCCTTTACTTATTTATATATTTTTATTTCATTCTCACTTTTAATGTAAGGACAAAATAGACATTTTATCTACTTTTATTTCATTCACATCATATCATATTGACGTGATATTTTTATTCCTTCTTCTTTTGCCATTTTCATTTCTTCCTTTTTTTCCCTTATGAAACAGACCCTAAATTATCGTTTGATAAGCCACATGGATATAGAAAGGGAAAGGAAACAATGGTATTCCCTAGCATGGAAGAAGAAATCTGATGTAGAGATAGGAGAATAGAGAAGAAAATTATCATTTTGCCCTTCTAATTTATATGTCCATACTATTTTGAAGGGTAAAGATAATGCCTTTTACTAATTTTTTCTTTAACTTTAATATCTTTTTCTCATCATACCAAATAATTTTACTTTTTACTTTTACTTTTTTTTTTACGTACCAAACATACTTTTTATCACTTACTTTTATTTTTATACTTCTAACTAAAACACTCACTTTTACTAAACACTACCTAAATATCTAGTCAGTAATTCAATTAATAACAATATTTATAAAAAGAATTTCATAAACAACTCAAAAAATTTACAATACAAAAAAATTAATTACTGCTGTGGACAAAATAAATCTTGGACTGATCATAAAAAAAAAAGTTGATATAATGACATTTAATTAATTCATATTTTTTTCTCTTCGACCTTCATCATCTCCATCCATGACTTCACATAACTAACTAACCTTCAATTATATATGTTTGGAATAGTATGACGTCGTTTGTAAGTTTGCTAGAATATTGAAAGGAATGAAAATGAATATGTAAATGGAAATGAGAAAGGGAATATTGGAGAAAATGAGATGTATTGTGATTGGAATATGAATGGAATAAAAGTGAGTAAAATGATCATTATATTCTATTTTTATATTAAAAGTGAGAATATAATAAAAGTGAATAAAAAAATAGGGACAAAAACATAATTTCATCATATTACAAAAAAAATATATATTTTGTATAAAAAATGTTAAATTATAACGAAAACTACAACTTTAAAACAAGCAACCAAATAAGACTTAAGAGCTGCATTTTAAAGCGTAGGATTTAAATTTAAACTTGGCTATATAGATTATAGAAGATAAATAGATAGAGATAGCTAGACAGAAAAGGAGAGTGTACGTTATTGCAATAAGGAAGACAAATATAACAAGGGCATTATAGTAACTATATATACTAATGAATTGTAATTTAAATAATTACATATTTAGTAATAAATTAAGAGCACATGTTAAGATTTCACCTTATTAATTAAATGAATTTTCAAACATTAAAAATTATATTTTAAAATAAATTTTTATAAATTTTATCTATTGACCAATAAAAAAACTTAACCTGTGTCATAAAGAAATAAATCCATAAATTAAAAGGTTGATGATATTATCGATATCAACAAGATTAATCTAAAAAAAAGGACAAATTCTTCACAGATTTAAATTAAATTCTCGTTAAAAAAAAGTATTTATATTTAATATTTAGCATTTCCAAGAAAAAGAGTAACATTTTGAATTTTTGTGAGAACAAAAGAAAAAAAAAAGAATAAGACAGTTTCAAATATAGAATGAATGAAATTGAAAAGGAAAAAGAAAGAATGATGTGAAGATGTGAAATATTGAAAAGACATTGGCATATATGCAAATGCAAACCCCACAAAGTAAAATGAAAGGGGTAACGTACAATATTTGGGTTACAATGACTTTTAGAGTTTCATGGAAACTTACATTTCACAAAAGATTTCCGTCGTAGCTAAGTATAATCCCAACAGGTCAAAATCAAACCGACACCTAAATAAATAATATGGCTAAAGGTCTATTTTGGTCTTTAATGTTTGCATAAAATTTAATGTTAGTCTTCAAATTTTTTTTTTGTCGATTTAGGTCTTCGAGCGTAACACCGTTAACTTTTTGTCATTAAATGATGACGTGACATGCTTATATGACACACCCTCTCTCCTACATGTCATATTTTAATGACGTGGCATGACACATCATTGTCACGTATCTTTTCTCCTTCATCAGCATCATTATCAATCATCATTTGGGGTGACGTGACAGTGATGTGTCATGCTACGTCATTAAAATATGACATGTAGGAGAGATGGTGTGCCATATAAGCATGCCACGTCATTATTTAACGGCAAAAAGTTAACGGTGTTACGCTCAGGACCAAAATCGATCAAAAAATAAACTTTGAGGACCAACATTAAACTTTTGAAACATTGAGGAGTAATATTAAACTTCATACAAACATTGAGGACCAAAATAGTACTTTAACATAAATAATACTATTATAAGATTATATTATTATATATATATATTTTTCATAAAGTTTGATTGAAATATTGAATTGCATTTCATGTATGTTTCTTTAGTTTTTTTTAATATTGTTTATATATATATATATAATGTCACAAAAAAATATTTACTTTTATATAATATGTGACTATTAAAATATGCCGGAAACTATATTTAAGCATTTGTTTGTCTATTTATATATCATTTTTTAAAAAAAATTTAATAATAACAATTATATTAAAAAACAAGACCGATTTATTCAAACGCAAACATAATTAATATTCTCAAAATGGTCCTTTAACTCCTTAGCTTCCATGATATTTCCATGTATGTTCGTGTGGACGCGTGAGGTTTCAATTTGGTTCGTTAAATTCTTCATTCTTATTTCTTCATCATCCACTTGCCATATATATCACCGTCAACCCACACACATGAAATTAAAATTAGCCTTAATTAATTTTTTTTTTATAAATATTTGTAAAGTTTTGCAATTTTGATTGTTTTCATTTGACTCTCAATTAATGTCCAACTATAATAATCAATGCATTTTTATTAGAATCCAATGAAGAATTCTTTGTAGGAAAAAACTTATGTGAATTTCCTCCAATTCTCCAATATAATTATGACACGTGGCAAAAAGTGTTTAAATGACCAATCACAGTAGAGAGAGAATATAGAAGACCACCTTTTATATGACCAATCATAGAAGAAAGAGAGTGTAAATACAATATATGATTGGTGAAATTGGAGGAAATGGATATAAGGAAATGGACATAAGTTTTTTCCTTCTTTATAACATGACGAATCAAGGTTCGTATTTTTATTAGAAAATGTGCATACAAAAAGAATCTTCGACGGACGGTCTAAACGATTTTAGCTGAAAAAAATAATAGACATGTCAGTTTGAGTTTAGAGCGCCAAATCAAACTATAAACTACTGGGTTTGAATGATTCGGTTTGATGTTTTGAGACTTTCAAGTTTACATATTTAAATTTATTACTAAAGAAATATAATTTTATTCAATATAAATAATAGGAAAATATAGTAACATTATTTCATTTACTAACAATATAATATCAATTTAATTCTAAAATCAATGTTTTAGATAGGCTAAATTTAATTCAATAAAATAAATTTTATACCTTATTATTATCTGGATATTCCACAATATACCAATCTAAATAGAGCTAATCACATTAACACTCATTTAAAGTTCAGTAATTTGAGCCCAATTTTTTTGTTGTTTTATGATAACAATGGATTTTTATGCTTTGGGCCAAACTATTGGCCCACATCTTTAAACAATAAAAACATAAATATAAATATATATATTTATATTTATTGTTTAAAGATGTGGGCCAATAGTTTGGCCCAAAGCATCGTTTGTTCCTTTTGTTTTGGGTGAAAAGGAGAATGGCCCAGTCAATGGTGGGCTTAGAACGATTGAAAATGTAATACAGATTTGTAAGTCCATACTTTGTTCTTCATCAACAATACTCAAATCTTTTCTCTGTCAAATCTTTTTCATCAACAAGAGAAGAAAAGGCTGAAACTTTGAAAGCCCACAATATAGTTTATACAACATTTGATGCATAAACAAAAGAACACCTAAAAAAAAAGAATATTGTTGCGTAATTTTTTACTAAGTATCACCTAAATATTATCACAATTATCCCCACTATATTAGAAAAACAAATAGGATCTAATTTATTAATATATCTTCCCTATATATATAGGGGACTAATCAAATAAATATAAACAATAATTTATAGTTGGTTTATTTAATTAAATTTTAATAGTTGGTGTAATAATGCATTATTTTATATAAATATGATTATATTTTTTAAGGTTATATAGATGTAAGGAATAAAGTAATGAATTAGTTGGATGGATGGAGGAGAGAACAAGAGAACATATTAATATTCCAATTTTATATTGGCCGGCTAAGCCTAACCCCTCAGGATTGACCCATTCTCAATTATTCATTCTTGTCCATGTTTGTTACAACTAATTATAATATTAATAATAATCTATCTTTTTTTTTTGGAATAATATATTATATTAACGAGCAAAAAAACATTGAAACCTAGTTACCTAGGCAAGAAAATTGTAAGAAATGCACAAGAGAAAGATATACCCTTTAAATATACCTTTGATTCTAAAATTAACAAGAGACATGCAAGAGAAAGCTGGTGAGTTAAATGTTAAAATAATTTGGTATTTAGAAAAATCGTCAAACTCTAAGTATATACATCAACGTTGTAAGAACCGAACCGAACAAAGATTCGGATAAGTGTTTGGTTCATGGTTTAATCGGTTTAACCGGTCGAATCGGATGATGCAATAAATAATAAATATTAATTATTCTTAATATATAAAATGACATCACTCAAGTTTTAGGTTTCAACATACATAATTTTGAAGTTTTAAATTACATGACTTTTCAAAATTTTAATTTTCAAGACTTATCAAATTCTGAAACAACTTGATCAAACCAAACATGAAATTCTTGATAATCATGATTTCTTAAATTTTAATTTTAAAGATTTTTCTAATTTAATTTTTTATGTTATTTTTTATTTTTATTTTTCAATTAAAAAAATTGGACTGGTTGGACGGTTCAACTCGGTTAAACCCTGATTAAATCTGGTCCAACTAAAAAAAATGATTTTTTGAGTCCAACCGACTCGCCTTTATATTCAATTAACGATTAGACCGATCGGACCGTATAATCCGTCTCGATCAACCAACACTGATATATCTAGTTCTCAAAGAAATTGACGTGATTAAGAAAATAGTTTGAAACTTAAATGGACGCCTGTAATCAGTTAAGTTACGATTCATTATTATATAAAATATAATGTAATTTTAAAAAACATGCATGTCTTTTTCTTAATTTAGGTAATTTTATTTTTTAACCCTATCTCTAAATTATTAAACCTCAAAAAAATATTTTTTTAAAAAAGTATTTTTTCAACATTCTGTTTTTGTTTTTTTACTAAAAATCCGTCTGAACCTGAGACGAACTACACAGATTTGTATATCTTTTTATCAAATATGTATCATATATATATTAATCAATTTTAATAACATAATATATAATTATTTTATCTATAGTTAAATATATAATAAAAAATTAATAATGTACTTAATTATATATTTTCTTAATATTTTAAATTTTGATAAAGATTGGTTAAAGTCGAAAAAATTAATCACTGTTCACTTAACTCAAGTTGGGGTAGTTTAGGTTTATTTATAAACGAGCCAAAATTAACCTAGCTCACTCAATCTGCGAGTTAGGTGAGCCAACCTAATATATGAGTTAATCAAGCCAACATATTTGATTGGGCGCATTTTGATGACTTTATTTAGAAGTAATTTTGCTTAAACTATTTTGAAACACTATTTAATTTTTCAAATAATAATTATTAAATTTTAAAATATTAAATTAAATAAGGAAAAAACTTAGGTCCATTTCTTTATATCCATTTCATCAAATTCCCCAATATAATTATGACACGTGGCAAAAAGTCTTTAAATGACCAATTACAGTAGAGAGAGAATATAGAAGACCACATTTTATTTGACCAATCATAGAAGAAAGAGAGTGTAAATACAATATATGATTGGTGGAATTGGATGAAATAGACATAAGAAAATTGACCTAAGTTTTTTTCATTAAATAATCCGATTTGACTCTTATTTTTTGAATTAAGACAACTAACTTAACTCCACTACTCCCAACTCATTTTTATCTAAATTAAAAAACACAAAAACACACACACATATATATATATATAATGTAAAAAGATACAAATCCGTTTGGAATCTGTCTCAGGTCCAGACGAAATTCAGGATTTGAGGAAGAAGAATTTTAGGGTTTAATAATTTAGAGGTGTTAAAAGTAAAATTACCGTTAATCTATTTATAGTGAGATGATGATGATAATAGTAATTAATATATTGAGTGTGTGGTTCAATACATTCATTTATATATATCTTTCCTTTATCCAACCATTTAGTGACTCAATCAATTAAGATGGTGCTTTGGGTACTAATTCAGAGAAGATTTAATTAACAGAATTTACTGAAGACTAAAATTTTAAAGGGTTTTTATCTAATACATCTATGATATTAGTGCATTTGTTAAAAGTTTTTTATATTAGCGTTGATGAAAAGTCAAGACATGAAAAAATTTGAAGGCTTTTCATCCGTTAAAATGAATTCTTAATTGGGATCAAAATTCTCATCAATGTCACGTTAAAGCTTTACGTCAGCATTTAATAGAAGGGATTAACGATGTGAGGTAAAATGATTATTTTGAACCAATTTAAAAATATAGAGAACTAATTTTAAACTTTTAAAATATAAAAAACCAAACGAAATTTAGATAAAACATAAAAGATCAAAATAATATTTTGACCTTTATTCATAATATCGGTAGTTTTGACTTTTGACCCAAATTAGAACAACGTTCTTTTTGCCACTAAATTAATAGTACGTTTCAACTAACTTTTTAGTTAGAATTCATTTTTCAATTAATAGTACGTTTTTTTTTGGCCGCTAAATTATATATGGCTAAGATTGAGAAGGTGGGATATGCAAATAGGGCTTACAGTTGAAAAAAGAATGATTTTGTTGATTATGAATTTATGATATATATAGTGGAAGGTGGTAGATGTTTGGTATAATAGTATAAAATTCACTTAGTTAGGCTCATTTAATAATAATTAAAAACTTTTATATACAGCTACAATATTATTAATATTATTATTATAGCACTATACCAAAGTATTTAATACTGTGTAGTACGTACATTTCCATGACAATTAATTAAGTTCTATTAGCTCACTGTTAATGTATTGTTATTTTTTTTTAATTTTTGATAGGTATATTTCAATTGGAAGCAATTCTGTTCGAATTAATCGAGGTTCCATAACGGAGGTAAAACTTTTTCAGTAGAGTTTTTTTTCATACGCAAAACTCGAATTCGAGACCTTATTTAAGGGAAATGGAGTACCTACCACTCCAATTAACTTGTTAATGTATTTTTAACTATCTTTATTATTAAATGTCCTCACGTAAAATAATTATGCAATTAATTATTAAATGGCTATATATATATAGACATACATATCACGTGTAAAGCATGCACTAATCAAATAAGGTATATAAATTACGTGTGTATATGAAATGTGAAAAAAAAAAGTCAACTTGGAGAGTAATTGGTTCATCCGTGCAGGTGGGATCCATCTTATTCATTTTTATTTCGTGGATAATGTGGATTTTTAATTTATTATTAACGTAAATTTTTATTAATATTAATAAATAATATTATATAATTAGATAGATATATCAAAATTCAATTCAATAATAATATAGTATTAAAATTTTATCCTAATTGTAGATAAGATACCACGCTTGGGAAACTACTAATTTTTAATTATAAATAAGTTTAATTAAGGGTATTTAAATTAAGGGATCTTTATGAATTTTTTTTAAAGTTAAGGATATGAATATATGATGATACTTAAGAAATTTTAATAAAAATAATTTTACCTAAAATATTTAATTTATTTTTACTACATCTTTATTATAAAAACAAGACTATTAGGAAAAAAAGATTTAGGACGCAAGATTTTGCCACTAAATCTGATACTATTTTGACAGGCCAAAAAAAAAAAAAAATCTGATACTATTTTGCTCATGAATAAATTTTAGTGATATCTAATATTTTCCCATAATTAACTTCTCCTAAACTTACGCTTCTTATATGCTATTAAAATTCATAAAATGTATATTGAGAAGTTTGACAGCATGGACCAGGAGAATGGAAGCAAATTTTTCTTCTTCTTTTTTTTTTTTTCTTATTTTGCTCATATATATATATATAATTTAGATTAAGTAAAATATCAATTTAGTCCTTTTTAGATAACATCTTTTTTAATTTAGTCCTTCATAGATGTGCCTCTTCTTAAATTATTCCATTATCAATTTGGTCTTTACTGTCAAAATTATGAACTGAGTAGGAAGAGGTGGATAATTTGAGCTAATTTTGTAAGAATTAAATTGAAAAAACACATCTACGAATGACTAAATTGAAAAAGGTGCTACGTAAGAAAGACCAACTTAATATTTTACTCATTTTAGATTGATAAATTTTCTTTCATCTAACTTTATTTTGTGAGTTCAACCTTTACTATCAATGTTCAACAAGATATTACGGATAAGCACAAAACTGAATATAAATTTTGAATTAAATGTATTTGGATAAATATATATTTTGAAATATATGCTGATAGGATAAGTTGTTAGGATACACACATATATGACGGTGATTTGTTACTGCTTCTACATGTATATATTGCACTCAATATTGAATGAATGAACAACGAGTTTTCCCATAATCTTTCTACAGTTCTGAATTTATTATGGTACCAGAGCCTGCGGGAAACTCACCATGACTGACGGTGCGAAGACAGCCAACGAGAATGTTCTTCCACAACGGAGGACAATCTCACCCTACGATCTAACGTCTCTCGACAATCCCGGACTTTCAATCACTCAAGTGCACCTCAAAGGCGATAACTATGATGAGTGGGCTCGAGACATACGGACGGCATTAAGAGCTCGCAAGAAATTCGGTTTCGTCGATGGAACCATTCCCAAGCCGGAGGAGAAGTCTTGTGATCTGGAAGACTGGTGGACCATTAACTCATTGTTGGTGTCTTGGATCAGAAACACCATTGAACCTGGGTTGCGATCTTCTATTTCTCAAAGGGAAGTGGCGCGAGACTTTGGGAACCATCTTAAGGAAAGATTCTCTGTTACGGACGGACCACGCATACAGCAGCTGCGGCTAAACCTTGCCAATTGCAAACAAAAAGGTATGACCATAGTTGATTATTTTGGTCGGCTTGAACAACTATGGGACGAGCTGTCGAATTTTGATCCCGTTCCGACTTGCAAGTGTGGTGGCTGCACTTGCAACATCACGACAACTCTGGAGAAGAAACGTGAGGATGAACGTGTGCACCCCTTTCTTTTGGGTCTCGACGATAACTTATATGGCACTGTGCGATCTACAGTTCTTGCTCAAGACCCTCTTCCCAGTGTCAATAAAGTGTACTCCATTCTAATACAGGAAGAACGTGTGAAAACTATGGCTCGTGCCAAAGACGACCAAGTGGAAGTCATGGCACTCGCTACACGAACCAGACATGACTCGCGCGACAAAAATATAGTGTGCTCACACTGCAAGAAGACTGGCCATGATAGTGCCAATTGCTTTGCACTTGTTGGATATCCCGAATGGTGGGGAGATAGACCACGTGGCGATGGTAAAGGGTCTGGACGAGGTAGAGGTCAATCAAATAACGGAGGCAGAGGTCGTGGCATGATGAGAGCTAACGCTGCAAAAACTACAACCTCCTCTTCCGTCAATGTGAATGAAGCTGAAGGTAATCCTTTGCCTGGTTTGAACTCTGCGCAGTGGCAAACCTTGCTTAGCATGCTCGATGGGACGAAACCGACGGTACATGACAAATTGTCTGGTAAGTTGATTACTTGGATCATTGACACAGGGGATTCAAACCATATGACCGGGGAGATTGGCGCTCTGCGAGACATAGAAGGGATCAATCCATGTCCTATTGGTTTGCCGGATGGCAACAATACAGTCGCTACAAAGAAAGGACTAGTTGATCTCAACCATAATATGTGTTTAACTGATGTTCTTTATGTACCTGGGCTAACTTGCAACCTTATTTCAGTTACACAATTGACCGAACAATATAATTATATTGTTCAATTCACAAATAAACTATGTGTTATACAGGACCGCAGTTTGAGGATGCTGATTGGTGCGGGTGAACGACGTGATGGACTCTATTACTTTCGCAATTTGACATAGGCTCATGCATTGAAGACTGAGGCAGCTACATCTCTTGATTTATGGCATAAGAGACTGGGTCATCCTTCCTCGAAAGTCACAAAGCTTCTACCTACAGTCACTTCTGTGAACAGTGATAGCTTAGTTACAAGTTGTGAGGTCTGCCATAGGGCTAAACAACGAAGGGATACATTTCCTATTAGTGAACATAACGCTTCCAATATTTTTGATTTAGTACATTGTGATTTATGGGGTCCTTATAGAACTCCCTCCTCTTGTGGAGCATCGTATTTTTTGACTATTGTTGATGATTTTTCACGAGCAGTTTGGATTTATTTACTTGTTGATAAGTCAGAAACCTCTCATGCGATAAAATTATTTTTCTCTATGGTAGAACGCCAATTTGATAAACGTGTTAAAGTTTTGCGAAGTGACAATGGTACTGAATTTACTTGTCTTAAACAATTTTTTCTCGACAATGGAATTATTTTTCAAACCTCATGTGTTGGAACTCCCCAACAGAATGGGCGAGTAGAACGAAAACATCAGCATATTTTGAATGTAGCAAGAGCGCTCAGATTTCAAGCCTCTTTGCCGCTTAAGTTTTGGAGAGAATGCATATTGACTGCTGGTTACTTGATCAATCGAACGCCGTCTTCAGTACTTAATGGCAAAACCCCAATTGATATGTTACATGGCAAAGCACCCGCCTACACTCACTTACGGGTGTTTGGTTGCTTATGTTATGCTCACACGAAACCTCAAGATAAGTTTGCAAGTCGCAGTCACAAGTGTATTTTTGTTGGGTATCCTTATGGTCAGAAGGGATGGCGATTATTTGATCTTGATAAACAGGTTTTCTTTGTATCTAGAGATGTTCATTTTGTTGAAGATATTTATCCCTTGGCTGCATCTCCACCTCCTGTGGAATCAACCAAAGAACCTATTGAACTTGTTGATGACACTATTGATGAACCTCCTGTGGTGGACGTAAGGGGGGGTGTTGTTCATGATGCTACAGCCACCCCACAAGATCCTATGACCAACAATAATGCAGAAGTTTCAACCCCATCTGCTGACCAATTGGGACGAGGCCATCGACGTAAGGATGTCTCAGTTCGACTTCGAGATTTTGTGACACATACCATTCAAGTAAAGAGTCCATCGGCGTCTTCTCCACTTGCACCCCAGCTTTCCTCAGGTACACTTTATCCTATTGCTAATTATGTTGCTTGTAACAATTTCTCTACACGCCATCGAGCTTTTCTTGCAGCCTTAAGTGCTGAGACAGAACCCGAGTTTTATTCTCAAGCCGTGAAAGATCCACGATGGCGTGATGCTATGCGCAAAGAAATTGATGCACTTGAAGCTAACCAGACATGGGAGTTGGCTGATTTACCACCAGGAAAACGCGCTCTCGGATGCAAATGGGTGTACAAAATTAAGTATAACTCTAACGGGTCTGTTGAACGCTTGAAAGCAAGACTAGTCATTCTTGGCAATCACCAAGTTGAAGGGATCGATTACACTGACACATTCGCTCCAGTTGCTAAAATGGTCACTGTCCGCGTATTCCTTGCAGTCGCCGCCGCCTTGAATTGGGAAGTGCATCAGATGGATGTCCACAACGCGTTTCTTCATGGAGAACTTAACGAAGAGGTCTACATGAAGTTGACTCCTGGATTTCAACCTACTACCTCCACCAATGTTTGCCGTTTGCGCAAGTCCTTATACGGGTTAAGGCAAGCGCCTCGTTGTTGGTTTGCCAAGTTGTCGGCTGCTCTGAAAAATTATGGTTTTCAACAATCTTACTCCGATTACTCTCTATTTACTTTACATCGCGGCGATATTCAGCTCAATGTTCTTGTCTATGTTGACGATAGTGATCATATCTGGAAATCATCCTAACACCATACAGAAGTTCAAAGCATATTTGGGTCGTTGCTTCCACATGAAGGATCTGGGATTTCTAAAATATTTCCTAGGGGTTGAAGTCGCTCGAGGTCCAGGTGGATTCTTTCTCTGCCAACGCAAATACGCACTAGATATCGTGACTGAAACAGGTTTATTGGGTTCTCGACCAGTGTCCATCCCCCTTGAACAAAATCATCGACTCGCTCTGTCTACTAGTGCCCTGCTTGACGACCCCGAAAAATATCGCCGGCTGGTTGGACGATTGATTTATTTATGTTTTACTCGACCCGATCTTTCCTATAGCGTGCATGTCTTATCTCAGTTTATGACAGCACCCCGAGATGAACATTGGCGGGCAGCTCTTCGTGTGGTTCGCTATCTAAAAGGAAACCCAGGCCAAGGGATCCTACTTAGCAGCCAGTGTGACTTGAGACTACATGGATGGTGTGACGCTGATTGGGCCGGTTGCCCCATTACGCGTCGCTCCCTGACCGGCTGGATAGTTTTCTTGGGCAACTCTCCTGTATCTTGGAAGACGAAGAAACAACACATTGTTTCTCGCTCATCCGCTGAGGCCGAATACCGAGCCATGGTCATGAGTATGTGTGAATTGAAATGGTTGAAAGGCGTACTTACATCCCTTGGCATGCGTCACTCTCGTCCCATGCTTCTCCATTGCGACAGCCAAGCCGCTCTCCACATGTCTCAGAATCCTGTCTTTCATGAACGCACCAAACATACCGAAGTTGATTGTCATTTCCTTCGAGACGAGATTATCTCCAACAATATACATCCAGCGTTTGTTCCTACTCAATGCCAACTCGCAGACATTTTCACCAAGGCTCTCGGAAAACGACAATTCGATTATTTCTATCGCAAGTTGGGCATTCGAAATCTTCATGCACCAACTTGAGGGGGGTATTACGGATAAGCACAAACCTGAATATAAATTTTGAATTAAATGTATTTGGATAAATATATATTTTGAAATATATGCTGATAGGATAAGTTGTTAGGATACACACATATATGACGGTGATTTGTTACTGCTTCTACATGTATATATTGCACTCAATATTGAATGAATGAACAACGAGTTTTCCCATAATCTTTCTACAGTTCTGAATTTATTACAAGATATCAAACGCACCTCCTCAAGACTTATATTATCTTTTACCCATAATTGAGTTTATTTTTTAATAGTTCTTTTTTTTGGCCTTTTTTGCTTTTTAGTAGTTATTATTGGGTAATTGGTTACATAATAATCTATAAAGTGACTGTTAATTAAGTGAATGCTACTTTTTTAACTTTAAAGTGTTGTTAATGGTTTTTTTCCTTGTTTTTTTAGGCAAAAGTACCTTTCCTACCCCCAACGTTTGGAGGTCTTGTCAGTTTTGCTCCTAAAGTTTTTTCGCTGTCAATTGTACCCCTAACGTTTTACGTTTCTGCCAATGTCAACATTTTCACTAACACCGTCAAATATTTAACAGTTTTTGCTGACGTGGCATCCTATGTGGCAAAACGTTTTTTTTCTGTCAATTGTACCCCTAACGTTTTACATTTCTGCCAATGTCACCCTTTTCACTAGCACCATCAAATATTTAATAGTTTTTGCTTACGTGGCATCCTATGTGGCAAAAATATCTGACTTGGTATATTTTTTTCCATGTCAGATTTCCTACTCATCTTTTCCCAATCAAAGTTGTGTTGTTTTGACCTCGGCCTATTCCTTCTAAAATATAACTCAAACGCACGCGCTATTTTGCTCATAAAAACATCGAAGACGTTATCCATTCTCTATTTTAGGATAACGTCTCCGACAAAGTAGAGAATGGATAACGTCTCCGATGTTTTTGTCTGCAAAATGGCACGTGCGTTTGAGTTTTATTTTAAAAGGAATATGGTGAGGCTAAAATGACGCGGTTTTAATGGGAAAAAGATGATTAAAAAATCTGGTGTGGAAAAAAATATGCCAAGTCAGATATTTTTGCCACATAGAATGTCACGTAAGCAAAAACTATTAAATATTTGATGGTGCTAGTGAAAAGGGTGACATTGGTAGAAATGTAAAACGTTAGGGGTACAATTGACAGAAAAAAAAACGTTTTGCCACATAGGATGCCACGTCAGCAAAAACTGTTAAATATTTGACGGTGTTAGTGAAAATGGTGACATTGGCAGAAACGTAAAACGTTAGGGGCACAATTGACAGCGAAAAACATTAGGGGCGAAACTGACAGGACCCCCAAACGTTGGGGGTAGGAAAACTACTTTTGCCTTTTTTTTAAATGTTAGGGGTCAAAATGTTCTAATATTCACATGTGAGTTTAGTATTTAAATAAATTAAATAATTTATAAAAAAAATAATTATTTTAATAATTAAATATATAAAGTTTACCAATTATAAATATTATTTATATTCTCTCTCCTATTTGATTGGTTATATAATTTATTGTTTTTCATTTTCTCTCTCTACCATGATTGGTTATACAAAAAAATTTTCTACGTGTTTTAATTATATTGGTGAACTTTATAACAAGCACCTAAGTAACTTTACCTTAGTTTAGTCCATTTTTATTCTATGATGGTAGTGGTAGAAATTATGATACACCCCCGTGACATGGGAATATTTTCTAGTTATATATGAACAAGATTTTTGTAACTTTATTTTATTTTATTTGTGATGGTGTAACTTTATTTTAATTTTAATCTATCACTACATTATTGCCTCCACGGCAACCACCATTAGTACTACCAAACATATAAATTAAATGATGTATATATACTTTACAAATATCATGAAATGAAATATTCTTGAGAACATTTAAAGCAAACCAAACAATTTTTAAAAGAATATGATTCCCAAAGAATCACATTCTTGAAAATAACATTTTCAAAAATTTTAAAAAAATCAATATTTATACGATCAGGTGCATGCCCTCTAAGGCTCTAAATATATATATAGTACACCTAAGAATAATTAATTATAGTCCTTTTTACCATATGGATGGATCACTTCACTTATTTTTTTTTAAAATAGTATAAATATATAAAAAAGACAAATATATCAAAAAATAAAAATCGTATATATGATATCTAAATTAAAAAAAAAACCAAGATGATAATAAATATATATATCATCCACATCATACATATCTTAATTAGTGATTTATGCATGAGAATATATAAAAAGAGTATTAATTAATTGGTGAAAGATTGTCGCCAACAAGAGTAGATGTTCAGTGGTACGGTAGTACTGAACTTCAGTACATCCCTCCAATCAGTTGGTCCTTAAACCATTCAAGGTGGGCCCTAATTAATGTGAATTTTTATTAATATTAACAAATGACACTACATAATTGGAGGGATGCACTGAAGTTCAATGATACGGTACCATTGAACTTTTATCCCGCCAACAGATATAAAATCCACCAACAAGCATGCAAGTTGCTTACATATTTTTGAATTTCGTTTCAATATATTTCGTAGGAAAGAGTCACCAAAATTATTTTTATGTATATATATATATATATATATATATATATATATATATATATATATATATATGACGTCCTAAAAAAAATTATCCCATAATATATATTTGTGTGCCGATCGAAAATTAAATGATGTGTAAGGAAATTGTCAAAGCTTATCCATATAAGGATCGGAACAGCTAGGCATAGGGGTAAGATTAATAATAATATAAATGCGTATATTTATAGAATAGACTAATTACGATATGAGACTATAGGGTCCATACAACATCACATGAGCTTGCGTGATCATCACAAGTTTTATTTGTAGCCATCAATGTCAACTTTTGGTTTAATGTTTTTATTTTTTTAATTATTGTTAATTTAAGTACATCATCCACTTTCGGCTCCTAATTCACAATTAAGTTACCCTATATTAATAACTGCTTCACACAAAAAAATAATCAGACTCCATGTTTCATATAGTCAACTTTATCTATTATAACTAAGTGGCTTTGGTGTTCGTGAGTATTTTAGTGGAAAGTAAAAGTAAAAATGGAAGTGGAAGTAAGTGATAAAAAGTATGTTTGGTATGTAAAAAAATGGAAGTGAAATGTAAAAGTAATATTGTTTGGTATGGTGGGAAGAAAATAGGAAAATAGAAAATAAAAGTATGAAACACCTTTTTTGCCTTTACTTTTTTAAAAGCCACAAATTTTTTAAGGGCATTTTGGTCTTTAAACATCACTTCACCACAACTTCCCTCCTCACACCGTCACACACAAACAACCTTACTCACCTCTCATAAAGTAAGTTTCTTCCCATTCCCATTCACCTCATCACCACCTACCAAACATATCAAAACCTCACATCACCTATACTTACTCTCTACCAAACATGCCATAATAGATAAAGTACTATAGAGAAAAGTGAGGAGAGAGATAGAGAGAAAAGTTAGGAGAAAGGAAAAGTATGATAAAAAGTGTGTTTAGTATGTATAAAATATATGATGTAAAGTTTTGTTGAAATCATGAAACACCATGATTTTACTGTGCACAATTCTTACAAAACGAACATTTTAATATGAGATACTTAAGATTAACTTGCAAAAACTCAAGGATGTGATTAAATAGAAGGGACTTATCCATCTTTACACTTTAATCAAACGACAGGGGTTCTATCCCTAGCTAATCTTAGGTATGGAGCATTAAATTTTTGGATTTGTTGTTTCATTTTTTGAAGTGTCTACATATCAGCGAGGAGATAAATCACTGTACTCGATATAATGAATACCCTAAAATAAAAAAAATTAACACTTAGCTTGCAAAATAATTGAGTAAAATATCAAGTTGGTCCTTTTTAGATGACACCTTTTTCAATTTGGTCCTTCTTAGATGTGCCTTCTCAATTTAGTCCTTTTTAGATTATTCTGTTATCAATTTGGTCCTTACCGTTAAAATTATTAACAGAGTATGCTGAGGTGGACAATATGGGACAACTTTATAAATTTTAAACAATATAAGGCTGTCTAATGTAATTATTTGGGCTACTTTTGTAATTTATACACATTTGCAATTTTCCTCACTTCCTTCTCTCTTCTCCTTCCTCCATACCCAGAAACCTCCACCCCATCATCATTCAACTAGCTTTGACCCCCAATGACCAAAGAAAGTGGCGAAGAAAAGCTCCAAATGGGAATGGATGAAGCTCTCTGCCTAACCGCTATGATCTAGTTGATTGTTGCATCATCAAACCTTGCTCTTATTCATACAGAGTCGATGCCGACTCTTCCTCTTCCCTTTCTCTCATCATCCCCATTTTATAAAACTGCGGGGTATGACCCACACCCAACCCACTCAAGTTCTACTTGAACGGCTGAGATTGGTTTAGCGACGATTGAATCGCCGCTAGAGATGACAAATACCCACCACCACCACCTTGCTAGAAGGGGCTCATTGGCTGCGGAGCCGCTGCGGGAGGAGTCGAACCCACGACGGACAGACGTTTGCGGCTGCAGCAGAGGGGGTGGGTGTCGGCGGAGGAGGAAGCAGAGGTTTTGAGGCGATTGGGCTTGCGGCAGCCACCTCCGATGCGAACGTTTCTCAAGGTTCCGCCTTGGGTCCAGTACCTTCTTCATGTCTTGCAAAAGTAGCGAGGTTGAGAGAAAAACCCCAAATGATCAAAGAAAGTGGCGAAGAAAAGCCCCAAATGAGAATGGCGGTGTGTGAAGGTGGAAGCTAATTGAATGAGGACATGGTGGAGGTTTGTGGTTATGGAGGAAGGAGAAAAAAAAGATGGGTATTAGGAAAGATTGCAAATGTGTGTAAATTACAAAAGTAGCCTAAATAATTATATTAGACACCCCATTAATGTTTAAATTACAAAGTTGTCCCATATTGTCCACCTCAGCATATTCTGTTAATAATTTTAACGGTAAGGACTAAATTGATAACAGAATAATCTAAAAAGGACTAAATTAAAAAGGCACATCTAAGAAGGACCAAATTGAAAAAAGTGTCATCTAAAAAGGACGAACTTGATATTTTACTCCAAAATAATTAGTACTTTACTATTTATTGTATGTTACAAGGAAAACATATTGCCGATGAAGATGCAAAGGGAGTCTCTCTCCCTAGCTAGGATTTGTGTTGCTTAGGGCTTGTCTTGATTGTTTGGTTTGTGGAATTATGAGCGAATGAGAATAAAAGAAGTTAATTTTATTATCTTTTTTAAATTATAATAATTTTGATGAGTCATTTTATATAATCTTTGTTCCATTCTATTTTTCATTTTCTTTTTTACTCTCATTTTTACTCTCTCAAAATAAATCTATCAACTAAATGGCCCTTAATCTCTTGTAAAAAAAACACACACACACACACACACACATATATATATATATATATATATATATATATATATATAATTAATATGAGATTTTTTAAATCTTAATATAAAAATCATTAGTTGATACTTGATACTCTACTAATTAATGTAAATATGCACTTTTATAATATTAGATCATTTTTTTAATAAAAAATTAATGCATGACATTGTATGCCATAATTTTTAATACAAAAAAATTATGAATGCACATAAAAAATAAAGAGTTAAGTAGAAATACGAAATTAAGTAAAGATGCAATGACATAATTATTAACTATTTCAAGCGTACATGTGTGTGTGTGTGTATATATATATATATATATATGAAAGTAGTTGCTGTGTTTCTTCCCAAATTCCAGGCCATTTCTCTTATATAACACTCATTAGTGAGCTCTTAGCTGGGAAGCTGAATCATTGTTTGTTCATGCATGATACATGTTGAAAATACGCGTATAACTTTTCCTTTTTCTTTTTTTTTTTCATCCTACACACTATATATTATTTTATTTGTTGGTATAGTCTTAATGGGAAGCTTTAGAAAAGGAGAATGATAAAAATATGACCAAATAAAAGTAAAAGAGGGAGACAAAGTTAAAGCTGGATATGTACCAAGACAAATTGTTAATACCAAATAATTGATTAGTTCAACCAATATTTTAATACAATCTTAATTTTAAAATAATAAATTCATCAATGTACAAACCTGCATTACAATATATTATTTAATTACAACCAAGTCCACACCAACCCCTACCATTTGCAGCCTCACCAATTTGATCAAATCAGTGCATACCAGTTCACCTTCCATAGTCAACAATTTCATTTCTTAACCCAAATTCATAATTATTCAACTCTTGAAAAATTATTTAGAAAAAAAAGAAATAAAATTAAAATATTGTTTTTGCATAATATAACATTGCACTCAATTTTACATATATCTGTGTATTTTGTTTAAAGATTAATTTGAATAAAGAGAATTCTGAAAAGGAAAAAATGGAATTGAAAATGAAAACCATGGTCGGCTGATAAAACAGAGCCATCACCATTTGGTGGACTTGACTAATTGTTTCATATTTAAAAGAAATAAAAACAAAAACATTTTTATTTCTGAAATAATAATTTAAAAAAAAAAATCAAAGAAGCAAACACAGTCAAAAAACGACAGTTGTATATTCATGGCCTTCCAGCGATCCCATACTTCATTAATTGAAAAGGTTGGGTGTTTGGACACACAGAACCTGAACCTAAGCCTAAACCCAAACGGCCAAACCCAATTGTGTCGTTCACATCACAATTCTCTCTTAAAAAAAAAAAAAAACTCTTCGGCCTTATCTTTCTGACGCTCTCATCCCTTTCATGGCGATTCCTCCCCAAACATTCCCTCCCCGAAAACGACGCCCATCGGCGGGGTCGTTTATCTCCCCTAGACTCACCGAACTCGACCTCCTCCACTCTCTCCTCCACCTCACCCACGAAATCTCCTCTCTCGAACCCATCCAATTCCTCCTCAAACGCAATTCCAATTCCATTATTCGCAAATCCAATCTCCTCGCCCTCCTCTTCGAAGACCTAATTCGAACCTCCGGTTGCTGCCTCTCGTCGCAATCCGTCGTCCTCTGTTTCGAAGAGATGTACATTGTTTTACAGAGAGTCAAGACGCTGATTGAGGATTGCGCTAATGGAAGCAAGATGTGGCTGTTGATGCAGACCGAATCAATCGCCGATTCTTTCCACAAACTCACAGCCGATTTGTCCACGCTCTTGGATATCTTCCCTGCCAGTGAGATGCAATTGAGCGACGACGTTCGGGAGCTTTTGAATCTCATCATGAAACAATGTTCGGAATCCAAGGCTTTTGTGGATCCGAAAGATAAGGATCTCAGGCGCGAGGTTCTCACCATACTAGATCGGATCAAGCGAGAGATCGTCCCTGATCAGTCCAAGCTCGCGGATATTTTCGAGAGGTTGGAGATCAGAGACTCGTCTAGCTGTAGGGCGGAGATTGAGAGTCTAGAGGAGGAGATTCAGAATCGGAGCGACGACCAATCGCAATCGGAGATAGTCGCGTTGATCGGGCTGGTGCGATACGCGAAATGCGTCCTGTTCGGTGCTTCCACGCCATCGCCGTCGCCGTCGTCGTCGTCTTCGTCGGACTCGTTGCGGCGGATACAGCCGTCGGAGATCGTTATTCCGGCGGATTTTAGGTGTCCGATTAGTCTCGAACTAATGCGGGACCCAGTTGTGGTGGCTACAGGTCAGACGTACGATCGGGAGTCCATCAAATTGTGGTTCGAATCAGGACACAACACGTGTCCGAAGACCGGTCAAACTATGGCCCACACAGAGCTTATCCCTAACCGTGCCTTGAAGAACCTGATGGCCATGTGGTGCCGCGAGCAGAAGATCCTATTTGAAACCGCGGGAAGTAACGAGAAAGTTAATGGCGTTATAGTCAACAAAGCCGCTTTGGAAGCTACGAGAATGACGGCGTTATTCTTAGTCAACAAGCTTTCTCTCTCACTTTCCATGGAAGCTGCTAACGCCGTCGTTTATGAGCTCCGTGTTTTAGCCAAAACGGACTCTGACAGCCGAGCCTGCATAGCCGAAGCCGGAGCCATCCCTCTCCTAGTTCGCTACCTCAGCTTCCACGTCGGCTCGCAAAGCCCAAACCTACAAGTTAACGCCGTCACCACGATCCTCAACCTCTCCATCCTCGAGGCGAACAAAACGAGGATAATGGAAACTGACGGGGCATTAAACGGCGTCATCGAGGTCCTCCGCTCGGGAGCCACGTGGGAAGCGAAGGCCAACGCAGCCGCCACAATATTCAGCTTATCAGGTGTTCACTCGTACAGGAAAAGACTAGGGAGGAAGACACGTGTCACCCGGGGGTTGATTGACCTGGCAAGGTGTGGGCCCACAAGTGCAAGGAGGGACGCTCTGGTGGCAATTTTGACCATTGCGGCGGATAGAGAGACGGTGGCGAGGTTGGTGGAAGGTGGGGTGGTGGAGATGACGGCGGAAGTGATGGACGGGTTGCCGGAGGAGGCGGTGACGATTCTCGAGGTGGTGGTGAAGCGGGGAGGGCTGGTGGCCGTCGCCGCCGCTTACGGCAGCATTAAGAAATTGGGAGTGATATTAAGGGAAGGTTCCGATAGGTCCAGAGAGAGCGCGGCGGCGACACTTGCGACAATGTGCCGGAAAGGAGGGTCGGAGATAGTGGCGGAGCTGGCGGCGATACCGGGAGTTGAAAGGGTGATATGGGAATTAATGGCGGTTGGGACTGTAAGAGGGAGGAGAAAAGCAGCCACGTTGTTGAGAATTCTACGGCGGTGGGCGGCGGGTTTGAACGGTGGTGGGTTAACGGAAGGATTTTCAACTACTATCACTTCGTCAACAACTGTGGTTTCAACACAATAACACAATAGGATTTGTCGATTTTTCTATTTTTTTTTTCAATTAAAGAATTGTAAATGTCTCAGATATTTCAATTTTTTCTTTATTTTTAAATTTTTTGTCCAAATCATTGTAAAATGTATAATCTACGGAGCAGTTCGATTGTATTTCGATTCTTTCATTAGTTATTGACGTTTGCTGAAAATTTGATAAAAAGTAATAATGGTTGAGAAAGTGAAGCTGCTCATTTCATCATTTTCAACTCAAAATACGAAATTTCCTTTCTTTGCTGAAAAGTCACATCTACGTTCCTTCGTGAGAATTTCTTCAACTCCAAGTGTGGCAGCTAACAAGATGAATGCTTTTGAGTTTAGTCAACTATGTAACTAATTTATTCGAATCGGTGTAGATTCAATTTTTTATATGACAGTCTAAATCTTAAATTTTTAACTAACTACCATATTCAAGTCAACCATCTAGCCTGTCGTTGACCAGGCCCAAAACATTGGGCCTATACTCTCTATTCGGTGAAGGTCAGCCCAAATAAGTTTGAACGGGGTTTCCTTTCATTTTCAGAGTAGATTATCCATTGCCATCAATAAAAACTGAAGGAGACTAATATTGGATTACAGGCTAGCAAAATTCCGTATTACCATAAAAAAGAGGTACAAAACAAGGAGGATATCATTAGGATTTAGGAGGAGGACTGGGGGAGGTACATTCTTTGTCCTTTCTAAAAATACAAACAAAATTAAAAGACACACCCTAATTGGTCCCCTCCCTAGTGCTACTAACCCTATCTCTATAGTTCATTAAGATTGAATCAAGTCTTGACACGTTCTCACATCCTACACCGTTACGATGCCTCTCTTGTACCTCTTCATGCACTATCAACGTACGTAACTATGCTTGGGGACCATTTGACTATCTTCAAACATTCACAAAACTAGCTAGAGCCCATCATATATAATTATCACCATCAAAGTCTTCATCGTCTTCTTCTTCTTCTTCTTCCCTGGGCTTGCGGGAATATAGATTGTACCTCACCCATAATGTGATTGTAGTTTTCTGCTGAATAAATAATGCATTCATCAAATAGTTTTGGAATTATTCCTATCATAAAAGTTGTTTTTCCTTGTTATAATTATTGGTGATATATATATATATATATATATATATATATATATATATATATATATATGTATATATATAGAGGCTAAAGTACTATTTTGGTCCTCAATGTTTGCATGAAGTTTAATGTTGGTCCTCAATATTTCAAAAGTTTAATGTTGGTCCTCAAAGTTTTTTTTTTGTCGATTTTGGTTATCGAGCGTAACATCGTTAACTTTTGCCGTTAAATGATGACGTGACATGCTTATGTGGCACACTCTCTCTCCTACATGTCATATTTTAATGACGTGACATGACACATCACTGCCACGTCACCCCACATTATCATCATTATAATCATCATCTTCATCTCATCCCCTCTCTCTCTTTACATCATCATCATTAAAATATGACACGTAGGAGAGAGGCGAGTGTGCCACATAAGCATGTCACGTCATCATTTAACGGCAAAAGTTAACGGTGTTATGCTCGAGGACCAAAATCGACAAAAAAAATTCGAGGACCAATATTAAACTTTTGAAACATTGAGGACCGATATTAAACTTCATGCAAACATTGAGGATCAAAATAATACTTTTACATATATATATATATATATATATATATATATATATATATATACACACATTAATAATAAAACTAGAAGACATGTCAAACGCATGCATGACTAAATAATCATTCGTTGGAAAATGTAAACTTGAAAATAAATCTAATCAATAGATGCTTGTTCAAAGAGTAGTAGTGAGGAGGATAGGTCAAATATTAATTAAGAAGGTTTGACGTGCATAATTTTTCAATCACATTTTTCTTTACCAATTGTTTTAATAAATAAATTAATTAGTTATTAATGGAATGATGTTAAGGTATCAACTATGATCAAATAGTTTTGTTAAAAGGCTAAAATTAAATTTTTAGACCAAGTTATACAAGGTTTCAATTTCATATTTTGTTTTAATTTTAATTTTATTAATGAACTTTACTAATTGATGTAAAATCTTCTCTTGACTAAATGTATTTTTTATATATATGTTGTCAACCACAGAGTTATATATACTGACATAGAATTATTCTTATATGTAAAAGAGATCAAATGACACAAACAATTGTTAAATTAGCCGTCATACAAAGTTAATTTTTTTTTTGTATTATTAATTTTTGGATTTAAAAATGTAAAAAAGAAACATTTTGACTTCATCTAAATTTCAACATATTTTAATTCGAGTAGTTTCACTTTAGCTTGATATATAACTAAAGACATTTGGCAAGAGAAATAAATTACATTAATTGGTAAAAATATAGAACAAAATTTAAACTCAAGTTAATGGACAAAAAGTTAGTCTTGGCTAATTTTTTTTTTTATAATTATTAAAAGATAAACTGGTTCAAAAAAACAATCTCACATTTTTTTTAAAAAAACTTAAAAGATAAATTGGTCCAAGCCTGAATCAATAATTTAGTTTAAACACTATTCATGCTGTACCACGCACTTGAGTAATTTTGTACTTAATTATGACATTTTCTTGGCCTGAATTGAATTATTTTGCTACCAAAGAGACATGGTAGGTCAAGGGTTAGTGTAGAAAATGATGGTTACACTTAGAGTTGAACAAAGCACTTGGCAATATACAAAGATCACGCTTTAGATTTCCATAAGCATGAAATAAAGACAATAGTGACAATAAAGCACAAAGTAGAAGAATTTAAAATAGGAAAAAAAAAAGAAGAAGAAAGGAGGTTGAGTAATCCAAGGTTTATGCAATCCAACATTAGATGGGCCACTAAGATTTTCTATATTGGACTCTTCTAATACTAATTCTGACCCACAATAGCAACAAATGCTTCCACTCCCTAAAGCTTCTTTCTTTAGTCTTTCCCTGTCCTTTTATATCTTTATTGTGACCCTTTCTTGCACAAACCATTTATATCTTTATTGTGACCCTTTCTTGCACCAAAAACTAGAAAACCCCAAATGCAAAACCATGCTAATTACTTTGTTCACACGAAAGCTTTTAAGTGCACCTTTGGTTATTTGTTTTGTCTACGTAATCGTAAATGTAGGACACGTTCTTTATGCAAAAAAAGAAAGGGAAAAGAAAAGGGAATGGAAATGGGTTTAATGTATTTGGTAGTAAAAATTTGGAATGGAAATGGAATGAGATTGTAATAAAATTATCACTTTACCCATTATATTAAAATAATAAAATGAAAAAAAAAAGTTATGATGGTGTCAAATCAAATGGTATAATAGACATTATATATATATTAAATTTGACCAAAAGGAAAAAGTCACATACTTTTTTTTCATTCCTTTACCAATTCCAATTACCGAACGCGCCCGTAATTCTTTTACATCCTTTCAATCAAGCACACTTTATTTTTTGTAATGTGATGAAATTATATTTTTACCTTTACTTTTTATTCACTTTATTCCATTCTCACTTTTAATATAAGGGTAAAATGATCATTTTACCCATTTTTATTCCATTCATATCATATCATATCACATCACTTTTATATTATTTTTTCATTTTCTTTTACAATCCCATTATATGCTCAATTCTCATTACCATTCCCTTTACATCGTCCAACCCACTAACCAAAAACAACTAAACACACCCTTAATTTCTTTCTTGTATTCCCAAAAGCATTTAATTTGCTCTTTTACTTCTGAGTTTAACCATCGGAAGCAGTTGAGATTATCTTTAAGATTGACACTTCTACGCCTCAATTTGGAGCTCTTGTGGAAGTACATTAAGAGTATTCTTTAATCTAGGGTTGATTATTCTATTAATCATATCTTGAGAGAGGCGAACTTCTGTGCTGATACTCTTGCCAAGATTGATAACAAACAAGAGTCATATGAGGTTTACAATCTGAGAAATCCTTCGTTGAACTTTCATATTCACCTCCTTGCTGATCGTTTGGGAACGGCCTTTTTGAGGCACAAGAAAAAAAAACCATTGGTACAATTAATAAAGATAAACACATAGAGATAGGGGTAAAACACATAAGGACAAAATATACATTATAACATAACAAGATACACAAAAGATTTGGTGTATTATAACCTTAACTTTAACTTCTTGGCAACATTCATGGTATTTGTACTTGATATAAATGTTAGTCGAAACAAAAAATAAATAAAGAGTGCTTTCTAAATCTTTATGGATGATATTGGCTCGTCTCTTTACTAGGGTTAGCTTTCTGCCATTCTTCCTTGCACCTTTTCTTTAATTTGGTTTGACATAAGTTTTTTCTTTCCTTCTTTCATTTATGGGATGTAGGAGTTTAATTTTCTCCTCTTGTCTTTTATATGTCTTCAACTTCTCTTTTTTATTTGTAGAAATTATTGAAGTTTTTTGCAGAGTATATTAACTGCATTTCATTTGATCATGTGTGTAAAAGATAAAGGATTTTGTTGTTTTCTTTAATTGTTTGCTTGGATTATTTTTTTGTCTAAATCAGGGTATCTACTGTCCAGTACATTGACTAATTCCCTTACTAAATTGTAAGCACTTCAAAGGATGAGACAATTGACATAAGTATTTAAAGCTGATCGAATCCCTGAGGATAAATAAATCCATTCCACTCAACCACACCACTTGAGTTTGTTAGATGAAATTCTAATAGGCTAGCTATTTTCGGAGTGCAGGCCTTTGTTAGTGTAATGAATATTTCTTTAGTTTAACAAATATATATCTCCATTGAAAATTACCATCAATCAACTTAATTTGATTAATTTTTATAAAATTAGTAAACTAAACATGAAAGTTTGAACAATTTTATTCTCTTATATCCTAATATCTTAACATAAAAAAAAATGAGATAACAACATACTAATATGTGGTTAATCATAATATTTAACCACAATTGTAGTTTTAAAATATGACAAATCTACAAAAAGGAAAGGATTATAGTGTATAGATTGGAATATTAGATATCACATGATCTCCATGGAAGGAAGGCTTGTTTGTTGTTTTCCAATTATAAGAGGTGTGCATGTAATATGAAGGGATTCCTCTTTTTGTCCTTCAACAAAGACAGGGTAACATTTTGCAGGGGAATCATATTACGTGGAAGTTTGTTTGAGGAGTAAAACCAATTTGGTAATAATAGTAACAAGAGTACAAATTCTGTTTTGATTATATATAGGTCACTACTCTCATAATCTCTACCAAAATTTTCAAGAGATCAATGATTAGTTGGGATTTGGTGATCAAAGATACTACATACAAAGCTGTACATATGCTTTTATCCAACATCTGAGTATGACCAGTGCGGTGCGGACTTTATACAGTTCACGCTGTCTGAGTTAACTAACTGATCAAATAACCGTGAAAAAAGTGAAGTTATAGTTTTTTGCCCGATTAGCCTGACTTCTGGGCGCCGTCAACATTGACTTGAGTAATTAAGTCAACCCTACTACTAATGGGCTGGTTAACTCTGGTCCATCAAATCCTAATCATAAATTTAGGCCTGCGATTAATTTAGAGCTCACTCGGATTATCGCGAATTTATTTACCAAGGGAAATTTGCTAGTTTTTCAGTGAAATAACTCATACTATTACTATACAATAGTGTTAATTTACCATTTAATCAAAATCTAGCACTGAATTAAAATATAGCGAAGGAAAGATTAATCAATTATGTAAAACTAATCTCTTAACAGAATTTTGCACCGTAGATTTTGGTTTTTTATGAAAAAAGACACATAATTCCATGAGAAGTGGCCTTCACCTCCTCTGTCCCAACGCATTTTTCTTTGTGCAACGTTTTTTCTTCTCTTGTGGACCCCTTTCCTCCCACCAATTCCAAAACCGTCTTCTCTCTGTCTCTCTTTCTCTATTTATCCCAAAAACCAAACCAGAGACCAAAACAGAAAAAGGCAATGGTGTTATCCCATGTCTCTTCTCTTCCTTCCCACCAACTAGAAACTAAACCACTTAGAAAGCTTCCCAAACAAACACAAGCACACTGATCAGAAATCAAAGCAGATGGGGAATTATAGGTTCAAGTTATCGGATATGATGCCAAATGCTTGGTTCTACAAGCTGAGGGATATGGGAAAGAGGAAGAAGAAGCACCAAAGCACCAAGAAGAAGAAGAAGAAACAATGCTCGTCATCTTCTTCTTCTCCTCCTCCTCCTTCTTCTTCCTATTGCTCCACAACAACCTCAAAGACATCGAAACCAAAGCAACCCCACCAATGCAATCCCAGAAAGTCTTATTACTTTACAAGAGACCTCATTATTAGCCCCACCGATAGAATCCACACTTCCCCTGTCTCCAACCCCAAATTCTCACACACCCCCAAACAAAAACCCAAGAGAAGAACTTCTCCGAAGCTCGTGTCCTCCTCTGTTTCTGCCGGGTGTAGCTGTCGGACCACGGTGGAATCTGTTTGGACCAAATCAGATTCCCCACCTGATGGTGATGATGCGAACTCATCCTCGTCCCCCTTTGATGATGATACCTCTGGCGGCGGCTCGGAATTCCCAGAGCCAGAGTTCAGAACAGACCGCGTTCTTCCCACTGAGCTTAATTCCAATTTCAATCCCAACCCCAACGACGTCGTGATCGATGTGGACAAGAATTCCATCGCCAGAAAAGACGACAAGCTAGAAGACGGGCTCGATTCTTTCCCCGAGCTCGTCGAGCTGCCTCGCATCGTAACCAGGCGCCGCGCGAATCCCGAGAAGGAGCAGAAACAGGGGAATAATCTCAAAGTTAAGATTTTGAGGCAAGACACGGCGTCGTGTCGAGATCAGAGGACGACCCATGTCCGGAGATTCTCCGTTAGCTCCCCCGGCGTGAGGATTCGGGTCAATTCGCCGAGATTCGCCGGCCGGAGAATGCAGGGGAGTGGCGGCCGGAAGAGCGTGTCGTCTTCGTCGGCGACGGCGGGAGGGTGCCGGAGGAGCCTCTCCGACAGCTTTGCGGTGGTGAAGGCGTCGTTCAATCCGCAGAGGGATTTCAGAGAATCGATGGTGGAGATGATTGTGGAGAATAATATCAGAGCGTCGAAGGATTTGGAAGATCTTCTTGCTTGCTACCTTTCCCTTAATTCGGATGAATATCACGACCTCATCATCAAGGTGTTCAAGCAGATATGGTTTGATTTGACTGACACCACTTGATTACAACTCCATTAATGGCTTCTCTCGATCAATTTCTCTATCTAATTTTATTTAATCCCTAGCAATAATATTTAATAAATACATGATTTAGTTCTAAAGTTTTTTGACTAATTGTTATATACTTCTTGAAGCATGTACATTCATCTTGTAGGAAGTCAAAAGATTTTAAGGATTAAAGCATGTATGTTTTAGCTAGTATGTATGGATTACAGTTGATGTATATATAAAAAATATTACTGTACAGGGTGTTAGTGTAATGTTAGGGAGAGATTTTATATAGACTTAAAAAATCGCAAGTAATTTTATTTATTGCAGTTACTCAATTAGTTCTTGAATGTCAGGGGATCTTTTCGATAAGAGATACCCACCAAATAAAAAGAGTGAAATTTTGAGGGTGTGAATTGAAATTGAGTTATAGTGATTAGTGAGTAGCCTTATGGACCCAAAGAGAGCTCTGGGAATAAGACACAAAAAAAACAGAGAATTGTAGAAATAGTTATATAGGAAGGGACCAATATCTGACAGTTTCTTCCATTTAACTTTGGATTGTTACCACAAAAGAAGGTGGCCTTTAAGTACAAGCTCTTGCTTTCATGCATATCTCTCTATATATCTCCATTCTTCACCACCAATTTGAAAAAGGAAAAGCTTACTACTTTCAGAGTCCTCATAGCTCATATATGGTACAGTAAATTTAAAATCTGAGAGGGAAGCATATATACACACATATATGATGTGTGCAAGTGTAACAATATGGAAATTGAGATTCAAAATGGAGTACAGTAAATTAAAGAGTTTGAAGTATATAAAGTATATAAACCCTATGAACATTGGGAAAAAAATTTGAAGTGTGTGATTGATTTGGTGAAGGTTGGTAGTCTAAAGGTGGATGTTTGATTTTCAAAAGGTAAAATAAAGTAACTTCGATTATTACAAAAGTAGTATTTGGAATCAGACTTTGATTTTCAAGAGACAAGTGTGTATGATGTTGTACTATATATGTTATGTATAGGTCTATTCTCAGGTTATGTATGGTTATAGGACTCTCTCATCTCTCCTACGTACGTTTTTGTTCATTTCGAAATTCTAATTTAGTAGGGATGTGTATGTCTATGGATTGGCATCACTGTGTTACTATGACAGGTTCACTTATCAGAATTTAATTCCATACAAATTAAAAAAAAAAAATAGATGAAGCTTATTGGATCCTACTTATTTATTCACTTTTTTATTTTCATCAATTTTAAAAGAAAAAGAAAATATAATATCTATTATACCTATTTGATTTGACATGATTTGACACAATTATAACAGTCTTTTCTTTTTATTATTTTAGTATAAGGGGTAAAATTGTTATTTTAATATATTCTCATTCTATTTTTATTACCAAACTTTTATTACTAAACAATTCAAATGTATTTCGTTTCTATTTTCGTTTAACGTGCCCTATATAATTTTTGTCTTTTTATTTTTTAATTATTAATATTTACAAATTTATTAGACTCTTACAAATTTGACTTGAGTTAATCATTTAGCTATAATCTTATCATGGATAAGAGAAAAATATGTATTTCTTTATTTTAATTTCAAAATTATTTACTTTTTTTTCAATAAAAAAGTAGAGCAAAATCTTACTTTAGAATTATAAATTAAAGGCCAATCCATGTTTTTATAATCATATTATGAAACAAAGTTTAAGTATAATTTTTAAAAACTTTGGTATGATTCTTGAATAGAATTAATAAATATGTTATTTATGTATAATTCATCTCCTCGTATTTTTTGTCTTTTAAAAATTGGTTCTAAAAGTATGGGATAAGTTTTAAATATTTTATTTGTTTCAATTTGATCATATATGTTTTGACGGTATTTTAAATTGATCTTACCGTTACATTATGTTATATTTTTTGTCAAGTGTTGACGTTATTATTGTCCAATAAAAAAAATTTTAAGTTATCTTTTTTTGTCTTATCATCATATTCCGATCCTCTTTCATCTTTTTTACAATGAGTATGATGTCTGCAGTTCAAAGCTATATTTACATTTATTATTGTTCAATCAGGAATCATATGGTTGTTATTACCGACAAAATATTGCAAAGTTCAGTTATAGATTTGTTCTTTATTTGTATTTAACAATTATACTATAATTAATTTTATAGTGTAATTGTTATATATGCATTGTATTTTCTCTTCATATTTTTAAGCAAAATTTGCAATAATAATCTTATTTTTCTTTAATTGCAAATTTAATTTTAAAAATAAAATAATTCCTACATAAGTTAGATTAATTTGAGTTAAAAAAAGATTAATTTGATTTCTCTCCAATTCTTTTATTTTTAGCAATAAAAAATCAATGCCATTCTTTTAAGAAGAATGAAAGAAGAAGATGATGATATGACAAAAATTGATGATTGGCCAATGATGACATCAACACTTAACAGAAAAATATAATAGAATGTAACAATAGGACCAATTTGAAACGCGGTCAAAACATATAAGACCAATTTAAAACCTACCCATACTTTTAGAACTAATTTAAGCATTTCACCTTTAAAAATTTTAATAAACATGTGAAGAACATTATATAATTCTAGTTTATTATATAATTAAGACCTTTAAAGATGTGAAAAGGATATAAAGAACATGACCTAAGTTTTTTCCTTTTGAAAATTGTATAATTTTTTTATCATATATAATTATGTCATTTAAAGTAATTTGAAATCATATTTAACTTTTCAAGGAATTAAATTCTCTGTATTATTTTCAAAAATGTTAATTGACAATAATACGATTTTTAAATTTCCAACATGAAACTTTTATTATGGAAAAATTGGCATAATCTTTTAATGCAGACATAAAAATTTAATCCCTGTCTTGAGAGAAAAGCAGCAATTGATAGTGCATGTTGTCTCTTTGTAGAACAAACCGACAAAAAGATGATAAAAAGATCAACTTATTCAAATTTGGATTATAATTTTTTGGGAAAAAAAAGTAAAAGAAAAAAAAAATTGTGACAGTGGCAGTAGCTTTACAATCTCACTTGTCCATGTAGAAAAAAGTTTTTGAAGTTTGTTCTCTCTATGATTTTGTTATGCTCTTATAAAATTTGAGCTTCTACGTATATATTTTAATTAATTTTAGAGAGAATTATTAAGTTGGTCCTTAAAATATATATATAGATTGTTTCAATTTAGTTTTTAAAAAATGAAAATATTTAATTTAGTTCATAAAATATATTTTTTTTCTCAATTTGATTCTTAAAAAAAAGCTACAAATACACTAACAAAAAAATTTAATAGGAACAAATTGAGACAAAATTTTTTTTTAAGAATTAAATTAGAACAGTCTGTATCTTTTAGAACAAAATTAATAATTGTCCCTTAATTAATGAGCATGCCTCCCTCTGATCTCTAATTTAATCCTTGCATGAGTCACCATCCTCCTCCACATGCGGGTCAATGATTTTATTTTTGTTTATGAAGGAAAAGTTGAAGTGATTATCAATTTCATACAAATTAAGTCATAAATAAGAGTATTTTCTAATAATTAAATGGTTTATTTATTTAGGTTCAAATCAAAGTGTATATATGGTCATGGGTGTACAAAGGGACTCAGACCCAAACCAGCCCGATCACTTTTCTCCCATCGGTCTGGATATAGGTCGGGCCTCAGGTTGGGTATTCTCAGACCCGACCCAACCTGGGGTACCTTCATTTTTTTTTAAAATTTTGTTATATTTATTATTTTTACATGTAAGATATATATTATTTGTATGTATAATTTTATTTTTTATTAATTATTAATTGAAAATACATAAAATATAATCTTAATTTAATTAAATTTTTATTTCAAAATGTTTAAATTAAATATGTTAAATTTAATGTAAATTTTATTAATTAATTTTGTAATTTTAATATATGTAAATTAAAAAAAAAGGTCGGATTAGACTCAACGAACTCAGCCAATCCAGTCCGAAAGACCCGGGTCGGACCCAAATCCAACCCTGTCCGATCCTTGTACACCCTAGCTAGTCAAAAAGAATGAAGAAAAGAGGTGAGGCAGTGATCGATTATATATACTTGGACATAATTTCTTTTTATCAATTTAAACAAATCTTAAAATAAAATAAAATTCAGCATACATATATAGATGAGTCACTTTTGGTAAAAAAAAATAGACTTGAAACTTTATTAGGGCCGGGGTTAGTGTTATAATACTTAGGTTAATTTTTATTTTTAGTTATATTTTATTGAGATTGATGTAAACTATTTTTATTTTTTTAAATCACGAAATAGTTTAAGAGTAAAATAAAAAATTTAAATTCTGAAACTTTTATTTAATAATCTCTCAATATTGAAATCCAAACTATTAATTAATATATAGTTAGAGCTTGCACAAATTAAACATAAGATATATATATATATATATATATATAGACATGAGTTAGGAATTTGTCCTCTGATCTCTACATTAATCATATTGTAAAAACTAAATTTAATTAAGTTGCATCCCAATTCTGCTTTCTTCAAAATATATATAAAAAGATTAGATATGTTAGGTCAACAAAAGACAGAGTTATGGAGAATATATGAACTACCCTAACTTATATTTAGCTAGCAATGGCATTATATATATATAGACCTACAAGATTAGGGTAGTGACCATTTTGGATATGGACATTGAAAAAACTACTCACCAACAACCTTTTCTATTTTATTTTGACCATACTTCATTTCTAACCACAAAACAACAAAAGGTGACACTTTTTTTAGTTTCAGCAACAAAAAGACAAAACGGACATCGTATGTATATATATATATACTTGATTTCGTACCTACTCAATTGTTACCTCTTTTTTTTTTTCATCTTTGTCATTCAGAGTATGTACAAACTAGCCCGATTCAAGGAACGTAAGAAACACGAAACTTACATGCAACAGAATAAATACGAAATTATTAGGATATCTAACTTATAATAAACTTTAAATTTTTTTTATGTATCTCCAATTAGAATCTCTCACTTTGGATGAGAAAGATATATGTAATGGGTTCCACATATAAATATTATTTGATGTAGGTAGGGTTCATTTTGTGTATTTCTCTTCTTTGACTATATATAATTATATATATTCAATGTAATATATGATCCATTCTCTCTCTACATTATGTTTAGTACAAGAATTTAAAAATAAATTTTGGATTATGAGGTTCGACATTATTAACGGCGAGTTTTTAGCGTTACAATAAAAATGATAATAATTTTTAAATGTTGCTAAATTTGAGGATAAGAACTTTTAAAAGTATAAACCTAAAGAAACAATAGAAGACAGAACAAAATGAAAATTAACTGCCAATATATATTGAACCATACGTACATTATATTATGTTGGTAATTAAATTGTGAACTTCCACTCAATTATCCTCCAAACAATACATATGGTTTGGGCAGAAAATGGAGATTTTTGCCAAAAGAAATTGAGATGTGTTTTGTCGGCGAGCCGCAAGGAAGGACCAAGTGAGAAGACAAGAAGAGACACACACAAATAAGATATTGAAGAAAATTAAAAGAGAGCAGATGGAGACATTAAATTATATAAAATCCGGAGATTCTGGCTTCTGCTATCAATTTAATTTTGCTGCAATTAATGTTGTGTGTCTTTGAACGTGTGCGTGTGTTGAGCCAACGAGTTAAAGGAAGGTTGACTCATTTACTCATTAGAAGTAATTTTGTTCAAAGTATTGTGGGACACTAATATCTCACAGCAGGAGTTCGAACTAGAATTTATCATGTTGTAAGGATTAATACCTTTCACTAAATTCAATACTCATGATTAACAATCGTGTAGTTTAATTTCGATTCTAATAAGTGATTTTTTGTTTGATAATTCATTTATAAAAATTTGGCTAAAATGCACATACAACTCCTGAGTTTTAAAACGTTGCATATAGACCCCCTGAGTTTTTACGTACATTGGGGCAGAGACACCCTTTCTTTTAGGGTCAGTGAAAACTATGCGTTAAGTACCATGTCAGCAAGCATGTGTGAGGGGTGTCTCTACCCCAAAGTGAAAATTCAGGGGGCGTATGTGCCTCTAAAGTAAAAACTCATGGGGTGTATGTGCCCATAAGGCCTAAAGTGAAAACTAAGGGAGATTAAAAATACTAAATTGCCCTCACACATATTTGCTGACGTGGCACTTAACGTCTAATTTTTACGGAACCTTAATAGAAGGAGTGTCTCTACCCCAAAGTAAAAACTTATAGGTCTATGTGCAATGTTTTAAAACTCAAAGAATATATATACTCCTGACTTAAAACTCAGAAGATATAGGTAAAATTTAACCTAAAAATTTCCGTCCCCTTTGAGTGGGAAGGATTATATATCTTTGACTCTAGATTGGAGTGTGTTTATTATTTTTTTGTCTTGTACAAAAAAGGTAAAAGTGAGAAGCAAAGATCAAACACAGAAGGGAAAGTTGATTATATTGGTGGTGATGAGTTCTGAGTAGATAGGTTTCTCCCTACCTATATAGCTATTTCTACCACCTATACTAACATTAATGCCTACAATTATTATTGCACAGCATCCCCACACCAACATACTCTTTTCTTTTCCCTCTTACCTTCTTCCCACCTTCAAATTTAGATTGGTCATTGGTCAATTCCTCTCATTGGCAAAATAAATATCTTAGTCCTTTATATTTTACTGAAGTTTAGTTTTGATCTTCTATATTTGAAAATGTCAATACAAATTTTCTATGTTTCGAATTTTGTCAAAGTTTGTTCTTTTGCCTAACACCGTTAGTTTCATCTGTTAAACGTTGATGTGGATCACTTACGTAGCTAGAGTCTCTCTCCTACGTATCCATTTAAACTGACGTGATACTCCCCGTCATCAGCTCCTCCTCCTCCTCCTTCTTCTTTTGGTGGCTTTAAATTTTATAATTGAAATTCGCAGGTGCCATCGTGGTCAAAATCGTTCGAAACTTGTCTGAGATTTGCAGATATTGGCTGATGACATGGAGTGCCACGTCAGCTTAAATGGACACGTAGGAGAGAGATTCTAGTTGCGTAAACAATCCATGTCAACGTTTAATAGAGAAAGCTAACGGTGTTAGACAAAAAGACTAATTTTGACAAAATTCGAAATATAGAGAACTTATAATAACATTTTCAAACATAGAGGACCAAAATTGAATTTCGATGAAACATAAATTACCAAAATAGTGATTTTGCCCTTTTTAATTTTTATTCAAAATTACGGTTGCATATGACTCGAATCGAGCTTTAAATGTTTAAATTTGACTCGTTTAAAATAAAGCGAGTTTGAATTCAATCGAGTCCAAGTTTTAAAACAAACAAAAAACTATGATTAAATTCGTCTCATTTAATTAACCGAGCTGTTCACGAGCTTAACAAGTCGAATTAAGTAATTTATAAACAATATATATATATATATATATATATATATATATATATATATATATGTGTGTGTGTATGGGGGCGCGCGCGTTCTGTTCATAAACTAAACAAGTGGAGCTTTAAATGTTCAAGTTTAGTTTGTTTAATCAAACAAGCCTACTTTTATGTTCGGGCTCAATTCGTTTAACAAATGAACGAGTCCGATTGAATTCTTATGCGAGCCGAGCTTGAATTGTTTATGAACGGTTCATTTTATTTACATTCATATTCAAAACATTGAGATAAAATGAATATAACTCTGCAATAATTATAAATCATATTTACTTAAAACTCCTCAAATTTTGTCATTTATAATGAAAAAGTATGTTAATTTTTTCATTTGACAGATGATAGATACGTTGAATTATTTATGAGAGTTTTCCGCTCAAAACCCAAAATTTAGAAATTTGTTCACTTACGAGAGTTTTTTATTAGATTAAGCTTAGCTTATACAAAAGATTTTATATATTTGTTATAAGTTTTTTTTTTATACGAGTCTCATATCCATCAAAGAAATTCTCTTCAAGAAATGATCCAAACCTTTAGGGCATGTTTGGTAGCTAGAAACAGAAAGGGAAAGGGGGAGAGAAAAGAAAAGGGAAAGGGAATGGATTTGATGTGTTTGGTAGTAAAAATTTGGAATGGAAATGGAATGAGAATATATTAGAATGATCACTTTACCCCTTGTATTAAAATAATAAAAAGAAAAGATGGTTATAATTGTGTCAAATCAAAGGGTATAATAGATATTTTGTATTTTGTATTTTGTATATTTTTTTAATTATACACATTTTTCAAGGTGAAAATAAAAAAGTAGATAACATGTGGGACCCACATATTTTTTTCTTTTCCATCCTCTTCTCCTTATCTATTTCCATCCATCCATCCGAACATGCCCTTAGAAGACTTCTTTTTAAGTCATTTTGATAAAATTATAACATGTGACAAAAAAAAATTATATGACCAATTATACTTGAAAAAGAATATATTATATAAATTTAGTCTGTAATCAAAAAAATTTTATGACAAATATATAAAGAATTTTATCTAAAATTTTCTTCTCTATATTTTAGTATGATATAGTTTTACTAATGTATCATGTTCTGGATAGAAAACTTAATTTGTTTATTACACAACTCAAAAAATTCCTAGGTTAATGGTCGAAATTTTAAGTTGAATGGAGTTATTAACTCCGATCGTGACCAATAAATATACACATGCAATATAAGTATTTTTTTTAGTAATTAAATTAGAGAAAGTATTTTACTCCAAAATAATGAGAAGTGCAAACGAAAGTTTGAGTAGGTCAATAAATACTTAATTTTCTAATTAATTATCTCTCATGTCATTAGTTTGAATTTTGTACTCAAAAGCATGTGGTTAGTAGAGTAAACGAAAGATACAAATAAACGTTCCCTAAATTATTTATTTAATATAATATAATGAATGCATTCCCTAGATTTTAATATGTAAATATACGAAAGTGGATCCTCTAAAATAATTTTTTATATTTTTTGGTGGTGTTATGAGAGAGATAGAGAGAAGAAAATTTGAGAGAGAAAAAAATCAAGAAAGAAAATATTTTCCTTATCTCTATCTTTCTCATAACTCCACCAAAAAATATAAAGAATTACTTTAAAGGATCTTATCTCGTAAACATACTAGTTAAATATAAGGAATAAATTTAAGTAAAGTTTCTCAAGTATTTGTTATGAAATTCTTTAATATAAATAAGATAATTTTTTATAGGAATATAAATAAGATTCTGTATGTAACAAAAAGTATTTGTATCATTGTATATGATCAATTATAGATAAAAAATAATATAAATAATTAAATTTTATATAATCAATTATTGAAAAAGATATATATAAATAAATTAAAGCATAAACTTCATAATAAATATTTAAATACTTTATCATAATTTTTTTTCTAAATATATTTTAGTAAGTATTAATTAACATACGTACGCATGTGTGTGTATATATATACAATTAATGAGTTGATAATTCAGTCATAGTCACATGCCGTTTCAGTTATAAATTTCTTACTTAGCGACACTAAAGCCATGTAAGTTTTTTCAACTATAGTTGAAAAATACTCACATATAAACCTCACTCATCAGTAATTTTTTTAAGCAAAATATTATTTAATTTTTAAATTGATAAGATTGAATTGTACAAATTTGATCTGAATGGATGACTTCTAATAAAAAGGATTATGGATCACTCATCATGATCTCTTTTTTAGGAATGTCAAAATGGACCGGCTTGAAAGGCCATGAATTGGCCCACTATGAGCAAGTAGTAAAATGGACTGAGTCGGACTTGACCTATTCTAAGAGGATACTAGTCCAGCCCAATCTTTGGTGGGCCACGAGCCTTTTATTTATTTTTTTTTAAAAAATTATTTTCTTTAACAAAAATAGGCCAGAATTAAAAGTCCTTATTACTCTTAGGACCATTTTCATGGTTCAAACCTATTTTTACATTCATACTCTTTCTTATAAGTGCGGTATAATAGAAGAGCAAGCCAAGTTTGATCCAAATTATATGTCATCCATAAGTTTTTTTAAGAGAGTTCTTATGAGTTATATGACCCAAATTTTTTTTTAAAAAGTACTAACTAAAACCAACAATGAGATAATAAACACTTTTAATTAATGTTACAAATTCAAATTGATTATCGAACCAGAATCATCCAAGACTACTTCCAAAGAAGCCGGTGAGGGAAACATAAATTAAGTCAACCAATTCACTTTAAAAAAATTTTTTTATAAAAAAATTAGTAGTATCGTAGTAAGGAAAGACACTCCCAAGTATTATCGGTAGGAAGCCGGTGACATTTTAGAAAGACCAACTGAGGCTCAACCCAAAGAATGACTGCACAGTTTAAACAACAACCAATTTTATCTAGTTGTAGCTATTCAACTAGCCCTTAAGTGTCAATGAATCTCCATAGGGAGAGATGCCTACCAAGTAAAATTTTGGATAGCTTCAAGGTAATTCGAATTCTTATTCATAGATGAGATGAAAACTTTTCTCAGAATCCTTAAATATTTGTACCAAGTCACACTAACATTTATTTTAATTTCTTTGAAATTTACCTAAGTTATATCTCAATCTTTTTTTTTAAAAAAAATAAATATAATATAATTAAAATAAAAACATATAATTGAATTTACTGTATAATTAAAGTGAAAAAAGTTTAGAGTGGAACAAGGATTGATGTGATTAAATAAAAGAAATAAAAAGAATGGAGGGTAGGTGCACGTGGGGTGGAGGGGACAAAAATCTTGGGAAATCTGAAAGTGGTGTGACAATTTTATGGTATAAATATAATTTATAGTGCGGCGTCTTTGTAATTAAGGCCAACCTCACTCTCACGTACTTCATGTCCTTTTCTATATATATACTACAAATCCAATACAGTTTATTCAATTATTCAATATCTGAATTATTTATTTATTTATTTGTGCACTGTTCCTAAAAACCCTTATTTTCCACGCCATCTGAAATACAAATTATGAATTTGGATTCTTCCATTGAAGAACTAATATAATAATGTTATATAAAGCAAAAATAAACCCTTGTGGAATACTTACATGGCCAAAGTGAATTGGTATAAATAGTAAAAAATTTAAAGAAAAGTTCTCGCCTTACTTATAGGAGAGGGTTTGAATTTTCCTGAAGGCTGAAGCCATCCAAAATCTTACTTTGGTAGGCATCCCTCCTCAGGGAGATCCTCTGACACTCAAGGGCTAGTTGAGTAGCTGTGACTGAGTAAAACTTGATGTTTAAGCTTGTGTAGTAATTCTTTGGGTTGGACCTCTGTTGGTCTCCCCAACATGCCACTAGCGCTCTGCCCAGTATAATACTTGGGAATGTCTTTCCTTACTACAATTTTTTATTAAAAGAAAAAAGAAATACGTACATAAGTATATTACATGTGTATCTCTTTTTCTTCACATTCACATGGCAATATATTATATTATTTATTCACAGAAAAATAATAAGAATCACTGAATTATATATATAGAAGAGGATGAATGAGAAGGATACGATGACTGTGAGGCTTCAAATGTTACTGAAATCAATAACCAAACACTCACAACCATGCACAATCTGCACCTCTCATCACTTTGTCACTTCTGATTTTTTTTAGCATTGGATTATCGTTTGGTTGATAGATTTATTTTGAGGAGGAGAAATGAGAAAATACTTTTAAATATTATTGTGCCACCAATATTATATCAATAATTCAGAATTAATAATAATTCATCTAATTTGTTGGATTTATAAGCTGTAACACACAAACAGGTAAATTGTAGAACAAATTTCCTCGGTTTACGGTATCTGTGAGATTTTTTATATTTTAAAATATCTACTGTTTTACAAAATCAATAAAGTATTAATTGTTTTTTTTTATAATTGTATCCCTATCAATACCTATTTTTAAGAAAAGATTAATGTAAGTAAAGATAATTTGTGCATATCTATTTAACAAAATAGATATTGTGAAGCAAAAGAGAATATTTAGCTAGTTAGCTGGAATCCAATCAATAATAAAATTAGTTAAAAATAATTGGTTTTTACAAGATTAAGACCCTTCATTATTATAGCGTGGGATGTGATGTTTTTTTGGTGATAAGTGATTAGAGAGTAATGTGTCTGCCTATAATTATAGGGGTGTTTCGCAAGGCAGATTAGGTCATTTTGGGTGAAAAATTAATGTTTTTATCGGTCAAATCAAATTATAAATGAGCAGTTATAAGCGATTCAGTTTTATGATTTGGAATATTTAAATTATTAAACTTACATATTTAAGTTTATTAATAAAAAAATATAATTTTATTTAATGTAAATAATAAAAAAGTATAGTAATATTTCATTTCTTTATGTTGGATATGTTGAGTTTTTCGGGACTAAATATCCGCTTATGGGGGAGTCCGATTGAGTCGTATTATAATCCGTTGGAAATTAAAGCTCGTTGAGAGCGAACAAAACGATACCAAGATAACGCTCATTGGAGGTCACACGAGCCCGCACTTAGCTCTTGGCCCAAAGTGGACTAAGTGATCATGATATTTTGTTTGCTTTTTCCAAGTCCCACGTCGTTTACAATATACAATCAAATTAGTTTAAAAATTAAATTTTTAGATTGACTAAATTTAATCTAATCTTTTAAAAATAAATTTTAAACCTTATTATTTAAAAATTCTAACATAATATGTACATATATATACATATAAGTGTATGCAGTTTGATTCGATTTTTCAGCATACCAAACCGAACATTGATCGATTTGGTTCGATTTGTACTAATTTCAGTTTGGTTTGATTTAAGTGCATCGATTTTGTTTGATTCTGAACACCCCTGTATAATTAATAATTAAACAAGAATATTATTATGATGGGATTCCTTATGTTTTCTCTAGGATACAAGTTAGCTAGAAATTAGTTAGTGGAGAAAATTCCCCTTTGTTAATGATCAAAATCACCATAGATTATCTAGATGGGCCCCTCCAACAATGACACTCTAACTGAAACAATGTGTGATACATAATCACTGCCTAATCCGATCATTTGAGAAATTAAAATGCCTCTTCACCATGCTAAATTTCAACCATTGAGTCATACCATAAATAATTAAATATTATGTACTATTTCAAAAAAACAATATTGTCCATTTTTTTTTGAATTTAGAATAAATTGTTTAACTTTACATGTTTTTATTAATAATTAAAAATATAATATACTTTCTTATATATATATATAAATTATTTTGGTCTATGAATATTAATAATATACTATTTAAGCTTGAAAAAAAGAGTCAATATTGTTAGTCTTCAATTAATCTACATTTTAGTAATTGTTTAGGTATATCAACTTAGAATTATTGAATATTGATGGAAATTAATGTTGACCTCATATATATAATAATGAAAGTAACTTTCTTTTAAACTTTTCTTGATGAATTAATATTATATATGGTTGGCTGTACATTGAAGTGTCGTGCAATTATATATATCATTACTTGGTTGATTACAGCTATCTATATATAACTTTAATTAGATGGATTCACTTTAGATGCACAATTTACAAATAAAGATTGTGTAATTAGTATTATTTTTACCTTTTGGGCCTCTTGACTAAACAGTTTTTTTTTCTTTTAAATTAAGCTTTCTTTACTAAAGTTGTATTATTGTATATTATACATGGAGTACTAATTAACTAGCTATACAATAAAAAGAAGAAGTTAATTCTAATTAAATAATATATGGAAGAGATCTAACTGGAAATAAGAGGAATACAGGATGGTATTTCTTCATGGTATTTGTTTCTGAAATCAAAAGCAGTGATGAATTGGTCAATTAATTTCAGTAGTCTACCATTATACATTTAAAATACTATCAGCTATATGCTTATGCTAATTCAGTAATTCTGCTGCCAGAGCAATATGCTTATTGCATTTTGCTTCTTATATTTGTGATCCCTTATGTTTCAAAAAGTTTTTTTATGTCCTTTATGTTTTATTTTTGGTCAAAATTGGTCCTTTAATTTTGACTAACCGTTATCTTATTCCGTTAAATACTTATGTGGACGTTTACGTGGCACGAGTCTCTTTCCTACGTGTCTATCTAGTTGACGTGACTAGTTACGTCATTACTTCTTCTTTGTCACAGGTGATTAAGAGGGAAATAAGAAGAGTCAGCTTAGATGGACACGTAAGAGAGAGACTCGTGCCACGTAAGCGTCTACATCAGCATTTAATGGAATAAGCTAAAGGTGTTAGTCGAAAGAACTAATTTTGATTAAAAAAAACATAAAGGTCTTAAAATAACTTTTTGAAACATAAGGGATCAAAAGTAAACTTCGGTGAAACATAGATGACCAAAATAATAATTTAGCCTTTATTTTAATATAAAGTCGAAATTCATTGGTCAAAAGAAAAACAAAGTTCGTTTATCACATAAATTATTTTGTGATGCATGCATGGATGATGGAACATTGCAGAGAGAATGAATTAAGGAATTTCATACATTACTTAGCCATGACCGGAGAATCGCGCTTAACTTGTGGTGACAAGATCTTCCTCTCTATGACCCTGAGATCTTCAAGACGACTTAATGGGATGACACACATCTTCATGTTAGGGTTAGAGAGAGAGACCTAGCCTTCTTTATATAGTGTTCCTTAGTGGGCCTTATTGGGTCCTCCTATCACAGGCCCAACAAGTGACCAGGTCTACATTTTGTCGTTCGACCAGACTCTAATATGAAAATGTGTGCTATTGCCCAATAATTATGGGCCTTCTTTAATGGACCGCATATCAACAAATTTTATTATAAAATCAATTAATTAATGCGAGACCATATTTTCTAACATATGCAAGAAGCCAAGTTGGATCAGTACAATATCTTTTCCTGCAATTCATATGTAATTCCTTTAAAATGTTTCATTTGTGAAGTAATAATACTCCCTTTAATATAGATTCACACTAATAGGCCCACCATGAATGAATTAGTGACCAAATTGTTATTAATATTAATAATGGTTCATCATGAATAGATTAGGGACCAAATTGTTATTAATATTCACAAATAGCATCTCACTTATTTACAAGGCTATTTGTCAATGTCTATAACAATTTAGTCCCTTAATCCATTCACGATGGGTCCCTATCAGTTTGTGTAGGAAAAAGAAATGTACCAAATTCAAGCATATATAAGAGAGAAAAAAAATGTTGAATCTGGTTTTCAAATCAAATCCATTATTTTTTTTTTTACGCTCAACTTTGCATCATCTTGGCTCCTCTAAAAAATAAACCAAAGAAAGAAGACGATAAAGCAAAAATGACGTTGATTACCAAGTGGGAAAATCATGATGTTCTCACTCAAAAGCATCATCTCGGCCGATCCAAAATAAAGAAAAACAAAAAGGGTATATGCAACCATATATATATATATATGTTCTTGATTAGGATGATGAAAAGAAGAAGTATAATAAGAATTTGTACAAGAAAGAAAGGCAAAGCACAATTAAGAGTTGATCAGATAAGGTGATTATGTTGCTAAATTTGTTTGAAGCAGTGGAATTTAGATTTGAAGAGCAGCATTTGAGCTCTATAGAAAAAGAGGCTTGCCTACTCTCAAAACTTGGCATGAAGATCATTTCCCCACTAACACATTTGAATTCACCCTTGCTCCACTCCTATACACCAAAAACAAATCAAATTTTCTGAGTATCTAATTACAATATACAAGGAATGCTTTATATATATATATGATATGATTTTCTTGAGCAATTAGTTTATTTGCATTTTAGGTACACAGCCTTATATTTTAGTTCCATAATTATGTAATATATGATTTACTTAATTACAGACGGCTTCACTGTATTCAATTCATTATTCAAGCTAAAATCTTTTAAAAAGTCACGACCGATTTTATACTAAATATTTGGGCTCAAACAGCCTTTGAATTCAAGGCCCAAATTGAAGTCTTGGGTTGGAGTTGGTAAGGTTAGCAAGCCACTAGGCCCAAATAAGCTTAGTAATATTTAAAAGATACAATTACGTTTTAGCCATAAACTTTACAATAATTTTTAATTTTGTTTCTCAACTGGGTCAATTTTGACCAAATTGACCCAAAAGTTTTGAGGAGTTGTCTATTTCATCCCCAAAATTTTAAATTTTGTTCTAATACATAACATTGTCCAAATTATTAACACCAAAGGATTACATGAGATCACTATTGTAATACTAATTAATGTCAATTCATCGTTTAAATGTTATTTCATCATATTCTTTTTCTTTTTTTTATAGAATAAAATTTAGGTGAGAGAATGACGCTCTAGTCTAAGGTCAGGACAGGCCTCCGAGCTCAAAGAGCACTTACAGAGGACCCATCAAATGAGAGATCACCAATAATCGAACCCAAACCAGGCAATTGTCATGGACGGAAGGTGACCAAGTGAGCCAATCCTCATTGGCATCATATTCTTTTTCTTAATAAGAAGAAACATCATCAATTTAAATGATGAGTTGGCGTTGATCATGTAAACAAATAATGTTGTTTAAGTGATGAACTAATAATATTATATGTGTGATGTCATGCCATCATTTTCTATTAATAATTTGAACAATATTATGTAGTTAGGACAAAATTTGAAACTTTGGAGAAGAAATCAACAGCATCTTCAAACTTTTTGAGACAAAATTGATCGAAAAAAAATTAGGGACAAAATTAAAAATGAGTGCAAAGTTTAATAACATAAAAAATTATTTTTGCAAGAATATTATTAATTAGGTGAATGGATGTGAAAGTGAAAGGTACCTCAAGTTGTCTGCCAATGGTGACAACTATAGTGTGTGGAGCTGCATCAAAGGAAAGAGGGCCTCTTTCGGATTGCACATAGAATATGCATTGCTCCATGGGAAGGTAAAAACGCAACACATGATCCCACAACATTCTGTCGTTTTTCTCTTCCCATGATGCTGAACCTTGCTTCCCTTGCCTGGACGCATTGTCGTGTGGATACCTGCACAAGCAAATCTCACACTCCGTCTCTTCTATTATTCTCTCCTTCAATCCTTCACACAGACCCATCAATACTTGCTCCACTATCCCATCAAGTCTACTTCCCACATTCCCCATATGTATCCTGCACGTCCATTCCCAAAATATAAATTCTAATTTCATTAATTATAGAGCTAAACTATATATTTTACTCTTGTTCGTCAAATTACTATTTGGATTTTGAATTTTATAAAAATATTATTTATTTCTTAAAATTTTTATCCTTTCAATTATGTAGCTCCTAAATTTTAAAAATAGACTATTTGATTTTAAATTTTTATCTCTGTTAATTATTTAGTCACTATAAGATGTTAGTCATTATCTAATCAACTGACATGCACGCTATGCTAAGGCAAGGGCAAGAGGAATCAACTTCGTCTTTTTCAGTTTCATTTTCTTCAACTTTGTCAATGCTACTGGTAAATCGAAACTTATATTCAAACGTTGAGGTAAGTGTGGTTTATATTAAAATAGGTACATCGGTGCTCAGATTCAATAGCTATTATTATTTATTCTACCATTTCAAATCGAAGTTTCTCCTCTTTAGCTTAACCGAAACGTTTCAATGAATTGTAATTGTGGAAGAAATAACTCTCATCAATCTGAAAGTTCTAAAGGTAGTAGTAGCACTTTAACCAAGTATAGGTGGGAAGTAAATATTGATGTTAGCATTTATTAGAGATAAACATGAAGTCCCATATTTAATAGGTGAGATACTCAATTGAGTACTTAAGGGAGTTTGGTTCTTCTCCCTTACGAGTTAGCTTTCGGGGGTGGGTTCCTTACCTTGAGTCTCAACAGCATTTAACGTCGGTTAGGTAATGGCTAACATTCTATGGACTAGATAGTTTACAGAGATGAAAATTTAAAGACTACATTGTCTATTCCATTCAGGGACTAAATAGTCCATTTAAAAAATTTAGGGATTAAATAGTTGATAAAGATAAAAATTTAGGTAACAAGTAGTATTTTTTTTCAAAATTAAACGAAAAGAATATATTAATTAATTACCAGAAGTTTCGATGTGTGTGATGATGAAAGAATTTGGGGGCAGTGAATTCCAGTGTACCCTTGCGAGAGCGAACGCAGGGGATAATATCCCTGAGTGGGTCATGCATTTGGAACATGCGTTGCCCGTGCTCCACCACTATCCCCAATTCCTGCCCGGAGATCCCGTGACCGCAGATCCGAAACGCGCCGAACTCCTTCGCCGATCTCACCATCCCGTCCGTGCATCCGTTCTTCAGCATCCGGTAATCCACCACCGCCGGCCCCGCCGACGGGATCATCATCGCCGGCATGTATGCTTCAGGCAACGACAGTTCCGGAATGTACGGCACCGTGTTTTCCAGGAAATTCGTCAACGGCTCATTCGCCGCCGAGCGCAGTCCCTTGCCTGTGGGCACCGGCGACGGCGGCGGCACCGGTATCTGGCTCTTGCACCGCTTGAATGGCATGACGACGTACGACGTCGTATGTATATAGTTGTTGATGTTGGGAGAGAGAGAGATTGAATTATGAATGATGAGTGGATCTATGATTTGAGGGTGAAGCAGAAGGTGAAATGCATTATGATTGATGAAGGAATTGAATGATGCATGGCTTAGGCTTAGCTTTGCACGTGCAAGGCACCTCTCCATCCTCTTCACATTGATTTCACAACAATCGCTATGTTCTTCCTCATGCTTTTGCCACCTGTAACCACCCCATCAAATTCGGTTACCATGCATACCAAAACTTTGATCCATCATATGCTCACGTTTATTTCTTTTAAATGTTAACTTGTATATATTATAATGATTTTTCAGACTTAAGATTTATATAAATATATAAAAGAATTTAAAGTTATGGAAGAATATTAATTTACATAACATTTCAATTGTATTTTAAATTAAATTGGTAAGGATATTAGCATGTATATATATAATGAAGTATATTATTCAAGGTCAAATGACTTGTATATATTTATATAAGGGGCCGGGTTGGACAAAAATCAAACAGATATATAGAAATAGCATGACTTTTGTGACTTCCTTTTTGAAGATATACCACTTCACTTGAATCAAAAACTTTTGTAATATAAGCTACACAATTGTTTCAGCACAAAAAAATTAGAAGACCAAAAAACTATGCTCCTACCATATTGATACATCTCCAATGAAGTGCTCCAAGCTCCGAGGTACTTACACGAAAAGTCTTAAGGTGGAAGGAGATTCTCACGATGGAATGATACTCAAGTCAGGAATTAGTCGCCCAGAGTAATTATACAATTTTTAGAGTACTTGATAGTAACGTGAGACACGTTGGCATAATAGTTGTACAGAGTTTGTTAGTCGTGGGGTGATCAGGTAATGATTGAATGTCAATGAGGTTTGAGGCCGACCAAGCAAGGGAGAATTCCAGGCTTAGACTGTGTTTGGTAGAAATGCACGGATGTGAAGGAAAAGATGTAAAGGAAAGTAAAAATTAAAAAAAAATTGTGTTTGGTATATAAAAATGTAATGTAAAGTTTGTAAAGTAAAGTATTGGAAAAGACCAAAATGCCTTTACTTTATAATTAAAGTATTTCTTAGTAGGTGGGAAAGTAAAGAGAGAGAGAATAATTAAGAGGAACATTTTAGACATTTCATTTTTAGTCAGAGTCAATGCAAAACTCAACTGGTGAACAGTAGATTACATACAAAATATATCAAACAATATAAATTTTTAGGATGCGTAATTTTGCTTCCCTTCCCTTTACTAGGAAGTGTACCAAGCATAACCTTGACCGATTATGTACAATTAACATCTTTACTTAATAATAAATTTTTTTAATGATTCCAACTTTGTAAATAGTTGTTTGGCCTTTTAAATTGTGGTATTAATTAACTTTAAATAAGGTGATCGAAATTGAAAAATATAGGAATAGGATTACCCACTATATATAACACATAGTGGGTATGGTTTATTCAATATACATGTAATGTTGTTCACAATGATGGGGAAGATTGAGATACCCACATCACCAACAAATATCTAAGAACATCAGAAAAAAAAAGAAAGCATAGCGACAATGTTCTCAATGGACCCAACCGTCTTGAACATCCTTCTCTTGTGTACGTCCTCCATCAACGATCGCTGCACCTGCTGGCTCCTCACATCCACATATGAACGCATCCTCCTTAGCCTCCCCCACCCCTCATTATTCATCTTCTCTTTTCCATGAGGACAGAATCTTGACATCTTGTAATTCCCATCATCCTCATCTTCTTCATACTGATTCATATAATTAGGATACTTGAAGGAGTTCATTGAGCTTTCTGAGCTTGCATCGTCCACAAATACATCATCTGCAATCATTCATACAATTCTGTTATTAGATTAAAGTTATATTTTAAAATCTCCAACAAAGCAATTGAGCAATCATACCTTGAAGCCATTCCTGAGCAAAAGAGACATGGTTGGTATTATTATTAGTCCCACCAAAGAGGGTCTTGTAGGAGGAGCCAAGCATGAATGGGAGAGAACCGTGGGAGGAAGAACGGGAAGATGATGAGAAGAATGGATGATGGTTGTTCATATCTTCCTCTTCTTCGTATCTGAAGCTGTGCTGTCTTGGACACTGGTGAGATGACCCCCAATCCTTCCATGTTGGAATTAAAGCTAGTATCTCTTCTTCTATCATTTCAGCTATCTCCAATGGCTCCAAGTCGCTTATTTCCAATTCCTTTACCATCTCCATTGCTACATCCATGGCAGTGTCGTTTACTGTGTCAAAGGGGAAGTATATATTCCTAACATGCCCTGTTTTTCATAAGCACAAAATTTCAACTTACACTTTTCAAACGACAAAAAATGTTATAAAAATGTTGCATCTGCATATATATATATATACCAGTTTTGTCGGATATTTGTACTTTAAGGAAAACTGTGTCGTCCTCCTCTTCATTCATTGACCCTGTGATTGTCATGTTTGTGCTCTTTGTTTGGTCACCCATGCAAGGATGCACCTTGGCAAATAGCGCAGCAGAACTTGATTTTTGAGTCTGAATTTTTGGTGATGGCAATGGCGATTCAAGTTGGACTGTGGCTAAAAATGGGTCCATTAAGAGCTCCTTTGCTGGCAACCTATCTGAAACATTTGCCAAACATTTCCCCACAAATCTTTGAGCTTCCAAATCTTGGATTCTGTAAAAAGCATTTGGTAGCTTCCCCTGATAATAGATGAACCAAATTAGCCAATATTATTCTTGTGAGCTTAACTGTCCAACACTCTAATTAAGTAACCTTACTTACCGAAGTGACTTTCTTGTATATTTGAGCTGGGTTGGAGCACTCGCTGTATGGAAACTCAGAGGTAAGCATCTCTATCATACACATCCCAAAGGAGTAAACATCCACTAGCTCATTGTATTCCTCTTCATACAATTCTGGAGCCATAAATTCAGGTGTACCTGAAGTTTAACACAAAAATAGAAAAAGTTAATTCGTTTATGGACAGTTGGACACAAGGTTTACTAATTTAGTTTGGTAGAGGAGTGAGTAAGTAAGAGGAATTGCCTATGACGCTGTGGGCATGTTGGGAGCCACGAAGAATGGCTGCGAGGCCTAAATCACCAATCTTGACCTGCCCAAGATGGCCATTGACAAATATATTATCACACTTGAGATCTCTATGTATCACAGGAGGATCATGGCTGTGTAAATACTCCAAACCACTAAGAATTTGACGAGCCCAGTTCTTGACTGCTCGAATATCTACTCTCTGGTACTTCTGCCTATACCTATATCAGCATACATGTTTAACAATATGATGAGACAGTGTATACTTTAGTTAAAATGGATGAAAACTTGACAATAATGGAGGATGGTGGATTACTCTCTAAGGGAGCCAGAGGTGAACAATTCAGTGATGAAGTTGAAGGTTCGGCGGTTGATGTCAATCCAAGAAGCATAGAAAGTCATTATGGAGTGATGATCAAGGTTCTTGAGGAGATGAACCTCTGAATAAAGGCGTTGGAGTTCATCTGGGGAATGAAAGATGTCTCCAAGCTTGACTTGGTTCCAAGCAACTTCAATTCCTAGAATCTCATCAAATGCTCTATACACTGTCTTCATTGCCCCTTTGCCCAGAATATCCCTAAACTACATCAATCAATCAATAATCATAATTAACAACTAGTTAAACTATTTAGATCAGATGTCATTAACACGTACGTACCAATTTACACTAATTGTTTATCATATCCAATTTTATTAGAGTGACCCTTGGCCTTTGGGCGTGCCACAGGGTTGACCTTGCGTGAGAAAGTGAGTAACACTTGGCATGTGGGGAAAAGGTATTATGTCACGCTAACAATGCAATGCAAGACTGAGTAAAATATATTATATATACATTATATATATTTTTTAAAACATCAACCTAAATCATATTATACACTTACAAATATTTATATAACAATTGGTAAACATTGTTGTACTAAAGCAACGAAATAAAAGTTTTTATAAGTAAGATAATCCTAAGATACTAGAGAAGTAGTGTTTTGCACAAATGTAGATGTCATAGGCTTCTCTATGAATTTGATAAAAGATTGAGGGTACACTTAGTATAAACGCAGGATGTAAAGTACCGTAAAGAAAGTACTGTAGAATAAATGAAAGTATTGTAGAGGAAAGTGAGGAGAGAGATAGAGAGAAAAATTAGAAGAGAGAAAAAGTATGATAAAAAATGTGTTTGATATGTATAAAATATGATGTAAATTTTTTTGAAAATCGTGAAACCCTGTGATTTTACTGTTTGCTTCCTTACCAAACAAACTCTGAAAGTTTTTTGGCATAGATGCTCATATCCTAATCGATCTAGCAACAACAACAACAATCAAAGCCTTATCCCACTAGGTAGGGTCGGCTATATGGATCAAGCGGCGCCAACATGTTCTGTCTTTGCACATTTCTATAGTTAAGTTATTTATAGCTAGATCCCTCTTAATCGTTTCTCCTATTGTTTTCTTTGGTCTTCCCCTACCTCTAGTTATTAGGTTATTTTTCATTTGGTCAACTCTACGTACCGGAGCCTCTTCCGACCGCCTTTGTACATGACCAAACCCTAATCGATCTAGCAATTGAAACATAATTTTTCTGAGAAAAACTGAAACCGAAAATAGATACTTATTTTGATCTAACTTATTTATATATATATATATATATATATATATATATATATATATATATATATTATGCTTGATTTGATTATTAAATAGCAAATTGAAGAATAAGGTAGGACATATATCCTTCCCTTTGTTTTACGGGTATGGCTGACTAATCCTATAAAATTTAGCAAAAACCGGGCAATTAATCAGAGAAAGTAGATCTACAGTAAACCGATCAACAAGCAGCTAGCCTTCTCATGTAAATTTATTCAAAGTTCAACCCTACAAAATCCTATTCTGAATTAGCTAATTATGCAACATCAATTACTCAAAAAGATGAATCAGAGAAAAAAAGACCTACACGTCCATATCGAGCAGACGGGTCGGTTTCAACGTATCCAGTGTGAGCCATGCCTCCTAATCTGGCCTTGTTCATGGGAGTCGCGATTCGAATCCAGAAAAAAGCTATATACGAAACAGGAAAGCGGCACTAGACTAATAGTAATAACTGAGAAACAGAGTATTTATTAGGTGTATATAATAAGAGGAGGAGGAGGAAGGAAGAGAGTGCTAGATAATCCGAGGCTTCCCCTCGTGATTCTCGTAGGAGAAGACGCCGAACAATAGCCAGAAGAGCCTTGAGTAGTCAATACGAAGCATAATCCAGGCCATTTCTACAGCAACGCGTGAAAGCTCGTAGTAGTTCTGGGCAATCATTTGTGTGGAGAGAGTGAGAAGAAAAGAGAGAAGAGGCGGAGATTTTTTTTTTTTTTGGGGGAATTGAAAATTAGGGGAATTATGAGGCCTAGGGCTAATGGGGGAGGTAGGGTTGAAGAGAGATTGAAAAGAAGTTCAGAAAATGAAATGACGATGGATGGGGCATAGACTTCTGAATTTGAAGAATCTGTGGCCACGCTTCGATGATAAACCCATTTGTGGTGGATGATAGATATGGGATTATATGGATAGAGAGAATCTCAGGAGAATTTGAGATTTTGAGTTTGAGAAAGAAAGAGAGAGAGAGAGATTTGGATTTTTGATGGCTAAGGCAAAATCCCAATTCAGAATGGAGAAGAAGAGAGTGTGGGGTTGGTGTCATATAATACCAACTGTAGAGCCAAAGTCAATGAGAGGGAAAACTGCAGTTAAATATTTTACAATTTTCTGTCCTTTTCTTTTTCTCACACAAAAATACAACTCTAATATTATATTATATATATATATTGAGAAAAAAATGTATTTAGTATTTTTTTAACTCAATTTTCTATTGATACTATTTCTAATGTAATGTATTTATGTATTATAATTTAAATATTTTTAGTAGTGGCTTTTTTTTAAAAAAATTAATTCATATTCATACTGACTTGAATTTTAATTGGGAAGGAAAGGATATTATAAGTAATTTAATAAATGAGGATTAAATGAGAATAAATTAGTTTTTGCAAAATTGTTCATCTTGTGGGACAAATAGTAAAGGGTCTATAACTCTATATATATTCCCTTGATTATTGCATCTCAGATTCAATCTATAAAGGGATGAGAATGGAGCGATATTTATTGGGAGCATTGCCTCCAATATTAATCATATAATACTCGAAAGATTAGTCATTAGACTTGTTCTAATGGATATGATGTTGATAATAAAAGAAAAAGTTAATCTAGAGGTTGCAATTTAAAAGGGTACATTTTACTTCCATGGTCCACGGTTTGTAGTTCATCATATATGGATTGATTTATTTTTGTGTCTTTCATTGAATCATTCATATATTTATTTGTATTAACACTTAAGAGAGGATCTATCATCCATGGACAACTTATATATATATTATTATAAATTTATAATGATTAAACTACACCTAAAAATGTTTAAAGTTTACAGAATCAAACCTTTCCGATCCATATTAAAAAAAATTACGATGCTATACTTTACATATATTCATATTATTTTACATTTTTTAATTATTCATGTAGTTAATACTTTATTTATTAATTTATCATTTAATTATGTTTTATATGTTAGTTATTAAAATTATTTTTTAACTACTTTATATTTTATTTCATATTATCGGAAGCGATTAGATAAAGAGAAACAAAATTATTGTTTAAACTTCATAAGAGACATTCTGAACCTTTTCACTTTCTAAATTTTCGCATGGAATAAAATATTGATGGCATAAAATAATACTTAACTTGTGAAAATGTTATTAGTGTGATAAAATAGTTATTTTTTAATTTAAAAATATAAAAAATTATTTATTAATATGGTTGTTGAATTTTTATTATTGGTATCATAAAATAATTATTTTTTAAATAATAAAATATAGGTCAAAACTCTAAATTGGTCCTCTATGTTTCACCCAAGTTTCATATTGATCCTTTATGTTTCAAAAAGTCTAAATTGGTTCTTTATGTTTACAAGAAGTTCCAAATTAGTCCTTCCATCCAATTCCGTCAACTTTTTCTGTTAAGTGCTGACGTGGCGTGTTGAGGTGTCACACTCTCTCTCCTACGTGTACTACTTAGCTGACGTGGCCTTAGTTAAACTAAAATTAGGAACTAAAATGAAACAAAATAATTTTTCATAAGATAAAAATACAATTTTCTCACTTTTTTATCTTCTTCTTCCTGATTCACCCCTTCAACCATGGACTCCACCCTTGCACCTTCTCCCTCTAAGCTTCTCATCAAACACAAAACCCAAACCCTCCCCTCCTTCCCTCCCTCTTCTTCCTTCTCCTCCGATGTGGGCCCTACCCCACCCCCTTTCAAATCCCACCGCATCTGGATCGAGCTCGAAGAGATTCGATTCCTCCGCCTCCGACGGCCTTGTCTTCCCGCGAGACCTTCCCGTCTTCTACGACCGCTTCTCCTGCACCGTTTCCTAACCCTACACCAAGTCTTAGCTCTCCGAGAAGCTCCGTCGCCTCTGGAAGAAGTTCCGCCTCGTCTCCTCTCGCCTCGCAGTAGCAGCGATGAATCTGGAAGAAGAAGATGAAAAAGTGAGAAAATTGCATTTTTGTCTTATGAAAATTATTTTGTTTCATTTTAGTTCCTGATTTTAGTTTAACTAAGGCTACATCAGCTAAGTAGTACACGTAGGAGAGAGTGTGTGACACCTCAGCACGCCACATCAGCACTTAACGGAAAAAAATAGACGGAATTGGACTGAAGGATCAATTTGGAACTTCTTGCAAACATAAAGGACCAATTTAGACTTTTTGAAACATAAAGGACCAATATGAAACTTCGTGCAAACATAAAGGACCAATTTGGGGTTTTAACCTAAAATATAAGAAAAACATGTTATAAAACAATGTGGGAGAGGAAAATATATATATATATATATATATATATATATATATATATATATATATATATATATATATATATATAATGGGTTGTCACTAAAATAAAAGAAAAATAAAAAGAAATTTATGATTTAATTTATTATTTTAAAAATTAAAAATAATTATTTTATATAAAATTTTAAAATTGATCAACTCTTTATTTTTATTATTATTTTAGTATACTATAATTATTATTTTATATCATACTTATAAAATAAATATAAATAAGGGTATATTACACTTTAGTACTATGTTATTTGGCTTGATTTTAATTAGGTATTTTGTAATTTTATTTTTATTAACCAAGTACCTTAAATTTTGTACTGTTAACATTTTTATATCTCGTAATTTAATCCATTAATTCTTTAATAGAATTGTTCCATATTTGTATTTGGATCTAAATTCAGAATTTCAAACTTATGTCTCAAGAAAAGTCAAACATCATTCTATCATCTAGGGTTTGTTTGGGAATTAAGAGGGAAAGAGAAGGGGAGAGATTAGAGGAGAAGGGAGGGGAGGGGAAGGGAAGTTTAACCTTCCATATGTCCTCCCCTTGTTTGGGTGTTGATACCTCTTCCAAAATACTCCAATTTGGGGTATCTTGAATTTGTGAAGGATAAGGATAATGGAGGATTAAGGCTTGATCCTCCAATTTTCATCTTCCCAAACAAGAGGAAGATATCTTGAAAGTCTCCCCTTCCCTTCCCTTCTCTTCCTTAATCCCTAATCCAAACATATCCTAAAGTTCTAATTCTTCACAGTAACATTTCGTTTTTGGTGGACACCTTACGGTAAACAAACAAAGCTCCTAGAATGAAACAGATTCTTAAACAAAGAGAAGCAGCAAAAAAACGAAACAGGAAAGTAAAGATCAGACACCAAATAACGTTGTACGCTAGTACGTGTAAATTAATAAATTTATATATATAACTATAATTGCAGTAACCATCATCAAATTTGGAAAGAAGAAGAAGAAGACAGAGATAAATTTAAATTAGTGAGTTTAGATCAAAAAAATTGAGGAGGGAAAAAGATTTGAGAGTTTTTTAAAAATTATGTGTACGGCATATAGGGTATTTTTTTTAGAAAATTAACGGACTAGAACACGTGGTGTTAAATTATTAACGGTGTAAACATCAAGACATTTAATTGACAAAAATAAAATCACATGGCACTTAATTAAAATTTTTTAAGAGGCCTACATCTTAAGAAGTCCAACTTACCACAAAAGAGCTCTCAAGAAGAGAGAATTACCTTAATATAATATATATATATATATATATATATATATATATATATATATATAGCTTGTGAGCCCTTTATCTGAGCAATATGTAAAACTTTAACAAAATTAAACTAAACTACATGATACTAAAATATAATTTACCCTATAAATAAATCACTATCAACATTCCTAATGCCATGATTGTGGACATGATCAAACACTTGGACAATCCTCATAAAGACTTTGTAATTCTTATTAAAGATATTAGGACCCTTATTAATAGTATTAGGGCATGTTTACATCTTTTTATATATATTACAAATCTTAGTATCAAATAATGAGTATTTTTAATGATCTATATTTTAACGGTCACTTAATTGTTAAAAAAAATGTATTTTTTTCAACTAGGCGTCGAAATAAGTTGTTGAAAAATATATAATAATAGTTTTTTCGATGGTCAATATAATTGTTGATAGTACTTTTTTTATAATACTTTTCTCAACGATATATTTTTTTCGACGGCCATCATTGACAAATGTATTATTGAAAAATATCGACAATGACAAAAATACTATCACTTGCTTTTTTTTAACAACTTATTTTGACAGCTAAAATTTAGTTGTTAAAAAAATATACTTATTTCCACGATCAAAATTTAATTGTTAAAAAATTTACATTTTTTAAACAACTAATAGTGACAATCAAAATATATATATTTTGAAAATACTCATTTTTCATGCAATGTACATCATTATTTTTTTCCCTAAAAAATAAAAAAAAATCATTATATTTATAGTGTTCATTCAACCTGGTTAATAAAAAACTAGCCCAAAGAAATTTTTTGTGAAAATTATATAAATTTAGTAAAATACATATTTTTTTAAAAAAAATTTAATGTAAACCAAATGTGAGAATATATTTGTATACTTTCTGTATTTCATTATAAAAATTAAAAAAAATATTGCATAAACCAAAAGCTCAATAAGTTAGCTTGGAGGACCATATGTCCATATGCATGATAAATATCTCAACATCACTTGAAAGTTGCAAGCACTAGAAAAAGTATTAAAAATAAACAAGTTAATAATTAGAATAAATGGGTGGTGCAAAGGCCTTAATAAGTTCTTTTTATTTTTTAAAAAATCTACGTCACTATAGTATAGACCCTACCTGCTGAGACCAATAATACACCATTAAGAAATTGTGAAATATACTTTTCAAACTCATTAAGTAGGGTTAATGATGAGGTTCAATGTACATATAATAGTAAACTGGTATGTTTGATTGATTTCTCGTAATTAAATTTTTATTCAT